>NW_012194942.1:1000673-1123783 GCF_000504015.1 Erythranthe guttata | reverse complement strand
CTCACTTCCTTCCATGTAAGGAGAGAGAGAGAGAGAGAGAGAGAGAGAGAGAGAGAGAGAGAGAGAGAGAGAGAGAGAGAGAGAGAGAGAGAGAACCTTTATTATTCTGATTACCAACTTTCCATATCTTTGTGCTGCAGTTGAGCTATGGAATTCAAGTTTCAGCACCTTTTTGCATTTCTTTCTGTGAGTATTAATTACACACACCCCCCACTCCACCCCACCCCATCCCTGCCACCCCCTTAACTTATTTTTCTTTTATTAATTTTAATTTGGCAAATTAATTAAAGAACCGTGTGTGTGTGTGTGTGTGCGCGCAGGTGGTGGTATTAGTTTGGAGCAGGGTGCATGGGGCACTGCCTTCAGAGGAATACTGGAATTCTGTACTGCCAAACTCTCCTATGCCTAGAGCTGTTCAAGATCTATTGACCCCATCATCATCTGGTATATATCTATATCTATATCTATATGTATGTGTGTGTGTGTGTGTGTGTGTGTGTGTGTTTGTACGTGCTTCTATGTATTCGCTTCCTCTAATTCTTCTTTTGTAATACCTTTTTTTTCTTTTAATAACCCCACCAGAATTGCTGGAAGGGCAAAAGCACAGCCGTCGGAGTAACTAAGGGTGGAGTCAATGTCAACACCAAGCCAGGTAAGCCTGGCGGCACAGCTGTGAACGTGGGCCATGGCAGAGTTGGGGTTCACGCCGGCAAGCCCGGCCGCCGCACTAACGTAGGCGTCGGCAAAGGCGGTGTAACCGTTGGAACCGGTACTCGAAAGGGCAAACCCGTTTACGTAGGGGTCCACCCGGGTCCAAACCCGTTTCAATACCTGTACGCAGCCACAGAAACTCAGCTTCACGATAACCCCAACGTGGCGCTTTTTTTCTTGGAAAAAGACTTGCACACTGGGAAAAAAATGAACCTGAAGTTCTCCAAAGCAACACACGAGGCTACGTTTTTACCTCGACAAGTTGCCGATTCGATACCCTTTTCGTCGAATAAGTTTCCCGAGATTTTGGATAAGTTTTCGGTGAAGTCTGGTTCGGACGAAGCTGAAATAATGAAGAAAACCATTAAAGAGTGTGAGGAAAGTGGGCTGAAAGGTGAGGAGAAGTTTTGTGCAACTTCTCTGGAATCCATGGTTGATTTCACCACCTCCAAGCTGGGGAAAAATGTAAAGGCAATATCAACAAATGCAGAAAATAATAATGGAGACGAGGCGAGAGAGTACATCATAAAGGGGGTGAAGAAATTACCGAGCGAGAAAGGTGCCGTGGTCTGTCACAGGCAGGAGTACGCGTACGCGGTTTTCTACTGCCACAAGACGGACGCCACGTCAGCATACAAGGTGGCGATGGTGGCGGCCGACGGGTCGAGGGCTGAGGCAGTGGCGGTGTGCCACCGCGATACGGCGGCGTGGAACCCTAAGCACTTGGCTTTTCAGGTGCTTAAAGTGAAGCCTGGCACTGTACCTATCTGCCATTTTCTTCCAAAGGATCACATCGTTTGGGTTGCTCCCAAGTTCTAGAAAGTACTATACCAGCTTTACGTGTGTGTAAGCGTGATATATAGTCGTGGATTGCAGTGTGTTGTAACATACTATCTAGTTGCATACTATTTATATGTATGATGTAAGGATATTATGCATGAGTGAATACATAATAAAATGGATCAGAAGTTGAGTATTTCAATACACGAAATCAAACAAAAAAATAGGGTTTCTATTGCTATACAGCTTCTTTATTCGAATTTGAGTTCAAACATAAACAATTCCTCACCGTGCTCGACTGTTCCTTTCACTTGTGCTTGAACAGGATGACTGGAATTTAGCTAAAAGCTGAATCGAAGAGGCAACTTACTACATAAGCTTTATAGTTGTTTTAACTTCAGGCTCGTATTTTGGCAAACTAGTTTGGGAGAATACCACTGCAAGAAACCAATCCAAACAAGCCAAGTTAGCGAACAATGTAGAAGTAGTAAAGAATATCACAAAGTTGAGAATTAAGATAACAAATTACCAGTGTCATTCATAACATTGTAAGTAATCGGATTTTATAAGGTAGGTTAATCCAACTTCCAGTTCCAGTGGAGAGAGCCAGTTCAACTGGATCAAGTATTCGATCGAATATACAATTGAAGTCCACTCTTTAAGCTCCAAGCCGAAGTCCGTATCTTTGTGTTTCTACAACATCTACACATCTGTACAACATTCTACAACAATGCCAAAATAGTCAACTTTTCTATTGTTGTAAGCACATATTTGTTACTCCTCTCCACTGAACATGACTGAGATAAAGCAGTCGACAGCACAAGCAACAATCTTGAGGCAAAAACACTTCCAAATTTGTATTCCCAGAATATCTGCTTAATCACATCATCACAAATGAAGAAGGATTTCAGTGCATTATCACAAATATATCATTAGTATATTTAGCAATATAAGGTTTAACAACAGTTATAACAACGTAAAATGCTATTGAAGTATAGTTCATGGATACCTAAGAATTAGGCTCAAAAGGTTCCAAAGATCCCCACGTTTTCCCAACCTTCAATTTGACAGGTAAAGGAACTGCAGGATAAATAAATGGAGAGAATTTAGCAAAAAAGGAAAAGAAACCTCAAACAATGAAGATATTCTAGAAGAATCATATGGAAAAGCAGAGCTTGCTTGGACTCCACCAATTAATTATCTATATATGCACTATTAACTTTTTCAATGCCATACCAAGAAGTGACACAGCACGTTCCATGCATGTTTGTAGCAACAACCCAGCTTCTCTGACAACCGAAGGATCAGCTTCCAGTACCAATTCATCATGTACCTAATGAGAAAAGGTTGAGACCATTTTCATACTGATAAAACACTTCACAAGTACGAACGACTATATTTATACTGATAAAAAGGAAATCTCAACACCATCGCCAAGAATCAAAAATAAAAATAGAGCATCCAAAGGATATTGATATTTGACTATGTGCACTAAGGTATCTGATTTACTTTTCTGGATCAAATATTTATAGGATCTCATTTCAAAAGCAGTTTTTAGAGCCAAGTGCAGTGTCGCATGGCTTCAAAGAAGTAGCTACGAAAAAATCCATCGAGTATTTTTCAACCGATTACCTGTAGAAGGATTCGACAGCGACCTTTAAGCATTTGAAATTTTTCAGCATCCACGAAACTAGGAAAAGATGCATCAACATCCTCACCAATCATATCCGATAAGCATATCATCGCGATTTTTATTATGTCGGCAGCAGATCCCTAGAAACACAACGTTCAGTAAAATTGGAAACACGGCAAACATCCATTAACAGAATATTAAGAGTGTATCATATCTTCTCTTCCCACCCCACAAAAGAGATCCCCAAAATATTGTCTGAAATTAAAATTGGAGTTACTACATAATAATGACTAAAACAAGACCATGTGACAGAAGGAGAATTCACCTGACATAGAGAATTCACAGCTTGTCTCTGAGCTTTGGATTTTTCTTTACTGTTTCCAAATTTAATTTTTGCCAAGAAACGCTTCCGGCCCTTGAGAGTTTCCACAAAGCTGCATAACAAGGGGCAGTGTCATTCGTTAACAAGGGGCTTTAGATCCCAACATTTTATTTAGCAGTATTTGGTAGAAGATTAACATAAAATGTCTAGCATTTGGACTATACTCACCCTTTCTTATGGCAAGATGTCACAACTTCTTGAAGCCAGGAAGCAACAGCTGGAAAAGATTTCTTAAAGTTTCGAATTCTTGCTGCAGCTTCATCCGGGTGGCAATCCAACTGTTCTGCCAGTGTGTTAGGTCCCATCCCGTATAAAATTCCATAAACCAGTTTCTTTGTTTGATCTCTCTCTTGTGAGCTGACACTGGACTCATGCTTCTCATTCCATTTCGCAGCAATCATGGTAAAGACATCAGCCTGGGGATTAGTCAGGAGCTTAATCAATGAATAATCTTTTGAAAAATGGCCCATAAGTCTTAGTTCTATCTGGGAATAGTCCGCAGTTAGGAGCAACCAATCATCCTGCAACAACAGAAAATGGATTAGAAGATGTATCGCAGGTCCCGACTCTAGAAAGGAAAGAACTCTTTGAGGTTAAAAATATATAAAAATGAGTGAAACAATGTAAAGCATCATCACCTGAGTAGGTACAACAAAATCACGGGCATTAATTTTATATTGACCGGAACCTGATTCACCCTCATCTTCATTCATTTTGAACTCGACCATGTGCTCAACACACTGTACAACTCGCATAGGTAAGATAGGATAACTTGTGTAAAAACAAATCACTATAGAAAGGGAAGATTTCACAACAAACAAGTGAAATAAATATGAAAAGGAACCTGGAGGTTCGGCTCCTCCATTGAAAGGCGGCCAGTTGCAGTTGATGTCTGGAGCCAATGGCCATGCAGAGTATATTTCTGTGTCCTCATAGAAAGCCTTGCTAGTGAACAAATTGATCCCAAAGTAGAATTCAAGAGTTTAGCCAATGTCCGGTGCTCCTTAATTACTGGGACAATAGGATGTTCATTCCTGAAATAAAACGCAGTTCCATTAGTCCAACAAACTGTGGAGCAAGCAACATCAGTTACTGAACATCATGAAGATCAGTGAACTGAACGTTGAAACCAAATAACAATATACAAGATAGTATAGAAAATGCAATTTTGGGAAGAATACACCAAAACTTTTGGGAACACTTTTAGTACCTGAGCAAATCTAGACAATGCTTGTCAGTGCTAGGGTGTTGTTTCCCTCTACTCCCTTCTGGCATGGGCAGCTTCAAGTGTTCATAGAGAATATTTGCTATGTCTGCCGGCATTGATAGTGAAAATTTCCTGCCAGCTAATCGGTAAGCTTCCTTCTCTAGACACTTGAGTTTTCTTCCCAGGATATGCCGTGCTCTAAGGCATCCTTCCATGTCTACACCTATTCCCCAGATCTCCATATCAGCAAGGACGTTGACCTAGGACAAAACTGCTGTTTTAGCATCACATTGAGAGACATTTAACAAGCAACAAATGGAAGGACGAGAACCTCAACTTTAGAGTCACAAGAAAACTAAACATGAGGAAACTCAATAACCAAAAAATAATAATACTAGATTCCAGGCTATAACTTTAATCAACAACTATTTCATCAAAATAATAAGCATCCAAAGCCAACTTTATTTCTACTTCCTTACAACTTCCAAATGGAAAACAAAATTTCACAAAACCATCTTTTGACCATTTCTATTGAGTGAACTGGATGAAATTTAAACTTGATAATGCAAAGTTTCTGTGTCTAGCAAATTATCAACTTGAGGGAGTTTTCCAGTCTTCAAAAGCTATATGAAAATAAGTTCTTTACGCTGAATTAACTTGAGGATGGTAAGCTTTCAATTAAAGGATGAAAGATTCCTCACCAGTCGAACTTCAATAGTCATAAGTGGTTCAACAAGTTCTTCAGATTCTAGTAATTTCCACAAAGCAGAAAATAAAACTCGAGTTTGTGCAACTCTGCGGCAGCACCCATTATGCGCAGCACTTCGCATCTGATCCTTCCATCTACCATTCCGATTAGCAGAAGCAGCAGCATCGCTGGATAACCTTCTTTTAACTTCCTGTGAAGACTGTAACTTGAGAGAGAATTTTTCAAAGCTGAAACATTTTAGTCTTTTCACTTATAAAGTGGATTCTAGTGGAAGACAGTTGGCATCAGAAATTTAAAGTAGATTGATAAGGAAAACGAACAGAAGTTAAATTATTGCCTTTGTTTGGTTATTTTATGAAACAAATTTAATCCCGAACTTGAAGAAATTGATTTACATGTTTTGACGCCATTTTTTAGATAGATTATGTTCAAATCCAAACTCATTCCGAAAATAACACATCTTCAAGTATTAAAAAACCCTCTTTCTTTCCATTGTCTTCCCCCCCCAACCCACCACCTAAAAACTCATCCAAATGCACTTTCCTATATCTTTTCCTAGGTATTCATTAGAAACAATTTCAAATAGAAGCTATTGAGCCATAGAATTACCTTTTCCAGATTAGGATAAGAACTTTTTTCCTCGTCAGGGGAAAGGATCCATGCCACAACACACATATCAATTGCAGCCCTCACATGGACTGGAGAAAACATAAAATAAGAATTGTCGATAAGATCTAAACCCAAACTTTTGATTCCACCATGCAGGCTGCTAAACTTGTGAAAGGCAACAGCAGGAATCTTAAACACTTGCATCTGAACTTTCAAGTTCCAAGTAAATTTTTTGACATCCTTTCTCCCCATTATAATCCCAATCCTATTCCATCGCTTCTTGGCCATCTCCACCTGCAACTTTGGTTGTAAAACATCCTTGCTGCTCATAGCATGCTCATTTCCTTGGCTGCTATAGCGGAATAAGTCCTTTGGAATATTTAAGTAATACACAGGAGAATTTTCCCAGCAAATGGCTAGACCGTGTATTTCAAATGGAGCTATTGAGTTCAATTCAGATTTTTTAGTAAAATGGATGTCAAAAAAGAACTCTTTAGTTGCATCCCACTGATCCAAAAAAGAATCGAGTCCACCAGGAATACTATTTGCATTTACAGGACCCTTTTCTTCTATGTTTTGTCTGCTTCCAGGAATATTTTCATTTTTCTGTTGTTGTTGCCCAACATGATCAAGATGCTCATTGGACTGGGTTTTTATGTCGACGATATCGGTTAATGGACGAGAGGTGGGCCCATTTGTACTACTGATGAGATTATTGGTAATGCTTAGCTTGTAATCTAGGGTATTAGACTCTTCCTTGACTAAAACAGGCTTTTCAACAAGAAATTCACCTTCTAAATTTCCTGCTAATTTTTCCTCAACCGATGCAAAGCCAGCTACAGGGGTGTCTATAGATTTGTTACCCGCAGTTTCCGAGATAACTGCAGCAATCTCATGCTTGTGCCCAACCGATGGTGCATTTATGATATGATCGGAATGCTGAGGAAAAGCATAGCTATTCGTAGAATCCTCCCCTGAAGACGATGTTAGCTCTTTTTTAGGGACTTTTCCAGTAGCAATGGATAATAGTGGGCGGGAAAATTGAGGAACATCAAGTCCAAGAGATTTGAAGGCGGAGAATGCAGCAATTCTTGCTTCTTCAGCTTTTTCAAGAACAATTTTGCGAGCGCCATTTTTAATCTTCTTGGCAACTCCCACATGCACTTTCCTTGGTGCCGAGTCTTCCATGTTCGTGAAGGAAAATAAATCCAAATTAGAGATAACTTATTAAAAAAATACTGAAAACCCACGTAAGTGATATTTCAACAAGATTCATGAACTCCACAGTGGCAAAAACAAAATAATAACCATAATAATATCTTACCATGCGCATTCCATGAAGAAGATTCAAAAAGTGCCTTGAGAATTTCGGGAATTGATGCTTCAGCAATAGCTTGGGGTGTTCGCAAACCAGCTTTATAAAGTGCTCTAGCTCGAGAACCCTAAATGTAAGAATAGCAGTGAGATATATAATCTAAATTTGTTGGAAAATCACAAAGACATACCAATTAGCACCTTAATGTAAGGAATTGCCGTAAGCTCCACAATCTCAGCCCTAACTCCAAATGAAACACGATTTTGGAATTTGGCGACTAAACTTTCGAGGTCATGCCATCCAAGCCTCTCACAGAACACTGAAACCATAGATGCAAACCTTCCAGCATTTTCTTGTAAGGCCTGAACCATGCCTCTAGCAACTTTAAACCCTTCACAAACTTCTCGCACGGGAACTTCCTGTTTTCCAGCATCACAAACTTCTTTTGTCAATAGTGACCAAGCACAATAACAGAGGCAAACATGTCAATGAGAAAGATAGATGCTCCTAAGAAGGGAACAAATATTAAGGGGAACCAAACTAAAGCCAGATAATCTGAAGCAAAATTTAAGGAAGACTCTGAAAATGGAGAGTTACTTCCATAGCACCCAGCTGGAAAATGAGGAAGTGAGAAAAAGTTTATGTAAAATGCAAAAGTATGAACCCAATGGCAGATAATGACACACATTAACCATATCATGCACCTAACAATTTCATGGAAATTGCAGAAGCAAAAATAGAAGAGAGTAGTAGATTCAGTCCAGATACGTTTACCTGCACCAGCCTCGACAAAATAAGAGCGACATAGAAACGTTTACACACTCTAAGCATTTGCTCATCTGAGAGCATGCCGCCGTGGGTGGACGTCCCAAATTTGTGATCATTTCCCTGAAAGCCCTTGACATTATTCCTTGATCTGGGCAAAGCTCGAGGAGGCGCGCCATGAGCCATGCGCATTAGAAAAGGTTCTTGTACTCCAATACGAGTGCCAACAGACTGCAACCATAACAAAGGTTACAACAGTGTACTCATGTACAATTCGCTTCAATCAACGTATCTCCAGACAGATATCCATAAAAGCAAAACTATAAACAGTTCAATGCTATAGTTTTCCAGATCTAAATCCTGGCTATACAGTAGACCTTCGAACAATAAAACATGTACTTGCTATTAGACTAATGTTCAGGCCAAGCAATCCCCAGATACACTGTCCAGTTTACAGACAAATGCCTCGAAGTTCCAAAGGGAAAGTTCTTCAAAAATCAAGATGTTAAAATCTTTGCTGACAAATATTGCATGGTAGAGATGCAAGACAAATAGCCCTCACATTTCTGTCTCCGCTGACACGGTTAACTAAGGAGCCATCGCATTCTTCTTTTAAATTAAATTAGTCAAAAGTTAGATGAGACTGAAATTAATCTCCCGACCGATGGCTGACTTCCAGTTGAAGTAAATATGAACGGTTAAAGCACCTAAATAGAATAATCCAGTTGAAATTAATCTCCTGACAGATACAAATATATTAAAGGTAAGAGAATGATCTAAGTGTATTAAGAAATACATATATCATGTAATACCAATAGCATACATATCAAATGAATTTTCAACAAAGCAACAACAATTGATGCATATATAACAAATGTCTAAAATTTTGCATTAGATTTGTCAGCATTCAACAAGTAGAACTAAAATTTCTGCGATGAGACATCATAATCAGAATAACGAATTCTACCTGGTCTAGCGAAGATAACTGCATGTATCTCTCATAATAGAGCTCCCAATCGGGTTCGACATCAACATTAATGGGAGTTACCAAGTATACCAAATGCAAATCCGATGCAAGAACAAAACCTTCTCTTGCCCTTACGAGATCATCCAGCACAATCTACAGAATGAACAAAAGTTTGCTGATTGCTTGAATCTTCTATTGTTTAACTAAGCTTAACCTTCATAAATGTTCAGATTAAAAAAAAAATCATGCAGGTCACTTGGTCAAAGTAAGTTGTCAACAACTATATCAGAATGCACAAAGTATATACAAGGAGGAATAGTCTGAGATACTTACAAGTGATTCCTCTGGACAAAGAGAACTGCCAAAAGACGCCCGGCCAAGGGGGGTAGTGCTGTATAACTTAGTCTCTTCACTCCACTCTAGGAATTTATTATGGCACAACCATCGAAGGGAATCTTGTGCAGATTTCACAACATCTTCAAAGGGTTTTGTAGAATTGAGAAGGGTACACCTTACATATCGATTAATATCACTCGCAGTTTGAACAATTCCTCCAGCAACAACCTCAAGAATTGCGTGGGTCATACCATTCCTATCTTCTGACAAACAAGAATGCAGTGGAGGACAACTGTCATTAAGGAGTGACAGTATCTTCTTGGCTTCATCTGGCTTGCAAATTAGCACCTTTGGATCATTTAAAACTTGTTACTGACGAATTTAATGTGCTTAAGGAAGAAAGTTTGATTTCATGGCAGTTTTAGGCAAAAGTAATAAGTAACAGGGAAATAGGGACAGACTTTTAAAGTAGTGATAGAATTAATGAGGCAGGATTAACTGCAAGTGTACAAAAGAAAGTAAAATACCAATACTATCCAAATAGTAGGACAACAAAAGAGAATAGAAGTACAGATAAGGAAAATTAAGCTTACACTCTCTCCCTTTGTGTCTATGCCAGTGCGACCTGCCCGCCCAGCCATCTGCTTGTACCTTGTCCCATCAATAAAATCACGACCAATGCGTGGTTGTCGGAATATAACTCTCCGGGCAGGCAGATTAACCCCAGCTGCCAGAGTTGATGTAGCAGTCAGGACACGTACAAGTCCTTTCCTGTAACATGTTTCAACAGTTTCCCTTTCTTCGACCTTTTCTAGAATGGAAGGACTATATGAGTATTAAGAAACAAGCATAACCTTCAGACAGATACATACTGCAAAAGAAGACATAAACCAATAAGATGTCGCTGACTTTACCGTGAGCCCAGCATGATGATAGGCAACTCCAAATGGAAGAGTTTCTTCTAGCACAGGATCTAATCCAGCAGGAGACCTTTGTAATGCATCAATTGCAAAAGCAACATCGAAGGACTCGCCTTGCTCACTGCGGGGGCTTACAGAAAATCTTTTCAGATGCTTCGCGATGTGCTTAGCAGTTGATTCACACCCTTTCCGACTGGAACAAAATATTAGCACCGAGTGACCTTCTTGGACAACCTAATATGATTAAAAATCTCAAGACTATTTTAACCAAAAGCAAGAAAAAGTTCTATGAGACAAAGAGAAGATCAAACCTCGTTGCAGAGTTCAACTATATGATCTGGATCTTTACCACCAAGGTCGGATGCCCTCGGCATTGTTCTAACAATTTCCATTTCTTTGTTGTAAATTGTGCTACCAATTTTAATGTATTCTTCCAATGGAACAGGCCGAAAGTTTGTCTCGTAAAGAGCTGCCTACAAAAAATAATTAAATGGTGGGTCAGGTTATTCACATAGACACACTGAGGAACTCATTTGATGTGTGATCGAGAACAAACAAACTTAACCACAGCAAATGAATTAATGATCAAGATTAACGAAATTATCGTTTCCATAGAATATCCGAGGAAAAATGTGAAACATAATAAGCACGTTCTTTTCAAAATATAATATCATCAAGACATCAACCAGGCCTATGTTCTAACTAGATAGATCTAACAGTTTCGATAATCATAATGAACTTACCTGTAGCCACTCAGCAACTGCAGCCACATTTGGTAGTGTTGCGCTCATACCAACAATTTGGAGGCCACGTGCAGGATCAGATTTCCCACTACTCGTCCCTGAACTTTCTCCACTAGAAGAATCTACATTCCCTTCACCAGCTGCATAACGAAGTTTCGTCAACATGAGTTCCAAAAGATAACCTCTATTCTGATCACCAACCTGTCATTATCCATAATACCAACCCAGATGCAGGAATGAGAATATAACCGAAAAAGTGACACAGAAGCAATGAATACCACTCAAAGAAAGCCTAAGATAAAGTAGATACCATATGCAGTTCATCAATTACAATGGTACCAAGCTCCGATAAACGTCCCTCTTCTAGTAACTTGTTAATCAAAGAATTTGCTTTCTCGATAGTGCAGACAGCCACAGATGTATCCTTGGGAAGAGTTCCACCACCTTGATTTCCATAAAAACTACGGACATGCTTATCAACCGGCTCTAATAGAACTTCAAGGTGTTCTGCCTGCATGTTCCAAAGGTTGAAGCATAAGACACGAGACAAAAGGTTCAAATGACCCTGTCTAAGTAAAGAAACCGCATGTACCTTTTCTGCGCAGATAGATACATATGGAAGCACAAGAAGTGCGATTTTTCCAGTTGCCAAAATTCTCCGCAGCATTAGTATTTCAGCAACAAAACTTTTACCAGCACTATGACAACCAAAGGAAAAAAAATTAACTGGCGATTACAGCATTGTGTATTTAGTCCAAAACGTATCCCTTCATGCTTTACAAGACATGCATCAAACTTAGCATGCAAGACACAAATATACTTTGCAGTGCCTCAGATAATCTATGTCAAAGTTTTTACCAAGCTCCAGTAAAATGTATAAGTATAGTCCATTTCGATATAAGTGTACACAAGGAAGCATAATCGTCGGCAACAGTTGGAACTTAATCAGGAGCGACACAATAATGCTTAATCAACACCAAAATTGAATGACAACTAAGATTACCTTGTAGATGCACAGTAAACAAGATTTCGCTTATGCAAGACACCTTCCACCTGAAGGCAGTCGACCTGAAAAGAATGGCAGTATTTTCTATTTAGAAAAGAAAATAACAAAAAGAAACCCTATCTATCAGAACTTATCACATTAGCCTCGAAACAAAGATATATAAACACATGTTGCATATCTAAAGATGAAAGAAATACCTGCCATGAATACAGTTTTGATATTCCCTTTTTTTTGTACATGTTGCATATTTCAGGAGGAAGCCAGTTACTGAGATCCGAACAATCCGTTATTGAAGAACTAGCTGGAGTAAAGTTGCTTCTGGATTCATGAATAGCAGCAACCTTATTACAATCTCTATCCGGTGTATTAGATATATCATTGTGGCTATTTTGATTCAAATGCTCAGCGTTGCTTTTGGAATTAACACATTTAATGATTGTTCCTTGGGCATCACAAAGCACTTTATTCATCTGAGCTTCGGGGAAAATAGGTATGTCATTATAGCTTCGTAAACTGGAAGGCTTAATCGAGGCAAACCTATTCTCTTTGCTAGTTAAAATAGAAGGTTTGGTGTTCTTAGCATCAACTATTGTTTGCTTATCAAAACTATTTCCCTCAATACTGAAGTCAAAATGTTTCACGGGTAAAGGAGACACTGACTGTTTCAGATCTTGCCCGATCATCCCAAGTGAGCCTACAGCAGAATTATTTCCAACATCACAAAATGCATCTGCAACTCCATCCACAGCATTGTCCAACAAACCCATAGGGTCGCCATTTTTCGCATTGTTCGAATTATGCGTCCCATAATCAACTCTTGGAGCTCTATTTTCAGCAACACATGAAGAAAGACCATCATTTGGACGAAACAACCCATCAGCAACTATAATTGCTTCATTCCAAAATGCTTCTCCAGGAGAAAACGAGGAGCTTCCTCGTGTTGAATGAGGAGTTTCTCGAACTCCAAGTCTAGTAGTTGAAGTACCAGGCGTTTCACATTCCACTGTACTAAGAGCAGATGTGTAACTACACTTTCTCAGACCTGCTTGTGATGCAAATGTATTGTTGCACATAAGAACCTGTCAACATGTATGATAAAATTATCAGGAACTTATCGGACTGATGGCATCTATGATATTTACAGGATAAGAACCTTTTGTGAACAATTTGAATCAACATCAGTAGATTTATTGACAGTTTTAGACTGGATGGCCTTGGGAGAGGAAATCAGTTCAATTTGAATGTCGGACTGATTCCGGTCATCCCCACAATGCCTTATGTTGGATGATTTCTCATCTAGCTGAAGTGCAGATGTGCTACTGTGTGGTTTGTCTGCAATCTCCTTTGTCTTCGATTGTGAACCTACGCTGCACGGTAACTCACTGCACGTAGAAATTTTAACTTCTCAGACAGTAACACAGGAAGAAGAGTGTGCTCAACTACACGATAAAAATGACTCTCAAATAGTAAATAGACTCGAATGTTTGTAAAATAAGTGACGCAGTGATCAATAAAAAGGAGAGTGGAACAGTACCCGCAATACAATGACAAGAAGCCAGCGGCAAACTCCTTAAGTTCAGAGTTTTGTGCAGCAGCCGCAGTTTCAGAAAAATCCTTCGCAATACCTTTTGAACCGACACAACCAATATCAGACAAGGGTTCGATTTTTAATCTCTGAGAAACTCTGGAAGTTTCGGGACTTTGTGGCTGCCCTTGGGAAGTGGTGTCCAAAGTCAAATATCTCTTAGTGGGAGCATGCCTACCCTTTTCATCATAAGTGAAATTCAAGGACTTTGCAGGTGAATTCCCATCTGTTGAAGTCTCCAAGTAGTTCTCCAAAGAACCTTTAGCGCTGGGTGAGCCTTCAAATTGGTTTTTGGCTTCTTTTTCTCGTCTCCCGGATTTTGAAGCCGGTGAAAGAATCTTTCTCTTCTTTTTAGAAGAAAAGAACTGCACATACAATTTCAATGTTATAGTCACCCTTTAGCAAGAATTTTATCTAGCTTCACCGGTATACTAAACCCTACCAGCACACAACTCCCCTTAAGCAATAACCCAATAAAAAAAAAAAACGGAGGCCAACAAATCAAAAAACCAATTATCAGTTGTGAGAAGGGTAAATCTCGAATCTCTACAATCACAAAGCATCTTGCTAATTTCATTTCTGGACAGTATACATACAAAAGTATACCTAATTTTAGCAGCCTATTTCAATTGCATACGCTCCAGCAGACACTATTAACATGATTGGTTGTACTCGTTCCAATTAAACACAGCAAAAACGCAAATAGACAGGGAAATGTGCGTAAACACAAGCAGGTATAAAAAATTCTATAAAAAAAAAAGGGTTTTGAAAGCGACGAAAACCTGATCGATGCGGGCACGAGGAGTATCGGAAGCCATGGCTGAACTCCTCCGTCCCTTTAGAGCGGATTTCTGAAATCACTGTGACTCACTGTTGAACGATAAATTCAAATTCTGGAATGCAAATGTTGTTGTAGACTGTATATATAGCGAATGTGGAGCGAGAAATTCAAATTTTGCCCTTTATTTATAAAGGTTCACGAAATTTATTTCTCAATTGGTTATGAGATTTTTTACCATAATAAAATAAGGGGTTTTATTATTCAAAAAAAAATTATTCATAATAATAATAATAATAATAAGGGGTTTTAGCTCGTAAATCATTTTTTGTCACTTCTGTTTACCAAACGTGGTGCAAGTCCAGCATTACCGAAAACTTTTCCAAGGAAAATGGAGCTTCTATTATGTTTCTATCATTTTCAAATACGAACTCGGTTGTTTCCGGAAGATATTGTTTCAACATATATTGCACATTTGTAAAATTATGACCTAATGTGTCCTTTTTTTTTACACATACTATAATAAGATCGGAAAAATTTACAAAATTATACAGTGCTATGTGAATACGGTCATTATTACCGCCAAAATATACAAACATTTAAAATCCTAGAAACTAAATATTTAACGGGTGAGAACAAACATATCTCTAACAAGCTAAATTATCGAATCACAACAGCCCATTGTACAATTCCTTAAAAACCGTGCAAATTTGTCGAATCACAATACTCCACTACACAACTCCGACAATGAACGTACAAATTTTAATGTAATGTTAGGTATCGAACCACAACAGCCCACTGTACAATTCCTCAAAAATTCATGCAACTCTGTTGAATCACAATACTCCACTATACAACTCCGACAATGAACGAACAAAATTTTACTGTAATGTTTAAGGTTTAAATTTTGGAGTAAAACTAATTTTCAACAACACTATGCAATTTGTTAATAACAAGAAATCAAACTGTCAAAATATGGCACGCAATGGCTCTGAACTGCAACCCGAGTTTGTCGAAACTTTTCTTTCTTCTTCATCCGTCTTCCGGCCCATAATTAATATATTTGGGCCTTCTTCTTTAATAAAACTCGGGCCCAGTTATTTAGGCCCAACTCGTTTTATAACTTAATTTCCGGCCCAGCTTTTCTTCTTAATTCAATTGCACAACCTGAAACGGCGTCGTTTGAAAACTGCCCAAATTCCCAATTTCTTTCCATCTTCTCCGAAGACGGCCGTAGCATATTCCAATACAATTCTCCGTTCAATCCACCATCGCCGCCGTCACCGGAAGAATCGTGTGCCATGACACTAAAATCAAATTGTTTCGGTTTGTAAAATTTTCAGGCCACTTACATTCCGAAGAACTCGTGTAATCCGTGTATAAAGTACAAAAATCAATGTCCACTCCGATCGAAGTAGAGAATCTCGAGGAACCACAGTTTGAGTGGGGTAAGAAAAGAGGCATCGGAGGAAGGAACAAAGACGTCCAGTTCTACGACTCGTTTGCTTACGATGGGGTGGAGTACAATCTACACGACTGTGTGTATATGCACAAGCAAGGTGAACCACCTTACATTGGGAAAATTGTTAAGATTTGGGAAAATGCTGACAAGTCGAAAAAGATAAAGGTTCATTGGTTTTTCCGGCCATCGGAAATTTCTTACTATCTGAAAGATACAGAGGTGTTGGAGAACGAACTTTTCTTCGCTTCGGGCGAAGGGAATGGTCTCGTCGGTCTTGCGAATATCAATCCTCTGGTAATTTAGAAACTTATTGCATGTTTTTTTACATTTTAATGCATCAGATATTGTTTTATTGTTTTTTATACTGTTGGCTAGTTATGAAACATTTATTACTACTTACCTAAATTTCGGTTGCGGACTTACTTTTACGACTGGTAAAACCGTACAAGTGTCGAAAACAGTCGTTTTTTGGAGAATAAGGCTAGGTAGAGAATTTGGATATTCGTTTTCCTTCAGGTATGTATATTTCCCCTTAACATAGTAAGTCGGGGTGAAATGATTGCATCTTAATTACTTTTTTGGTATTAGAGTGTTTAGTCGAGCACATACATAAATATTTGATTACGACTTACGAGTGGCTGATATTGGCGTATTTTAGTGTTCGGGTACCTGTAAGCGTATATTTGAACTCCGTTTTGTCTAGGGATGACAATGTAATGAGCCTAGGAAAACCCGAGACTTGATCCTCAACGCATTTTTCCAATTGTAAAAACTAAAACCCTATTCACCCATTTTTCTAACGGAATGGGGGCTAATCTTAAGAACTGCTAATCCAATTTGTTGAGAACAGAGCAGATGGTTTGAAGTGTGTTGGTGGCTTAGGAAATCGGTGATTAAATGTAAAATATAAGACGCTGAAGGCAAAACCAGGATGAATGGGCCGTGGGGGCAGTTATCCTTGTGGTGGGCAAGAGTAGGATGAAATCTTAATGCGTTGATTGGCATGAATGTGTTAATGGTGATAGTGATGGAGGCTTAGGTGGACTAGCACCTTGATCTGGGTGAACCGGTGAAGATTGAGGAGAAAATGTGGGTGGTGTTGGTGGAGGGCCGATGGTGGAGATGGTTAAAAAATGGTATTCGGAAGACTTGAAAGGAAAAGAAAGAGAAAGATGAATATATGCTCATGTCTTGAGCTCTCTTTGTGTATCAGTTGTCTAATACTTGTAGAATATTAATTTTCTGCATTATCTTTTCCTGGATTAAAGAATTTCTGATATATATTTATGAACACATTTTAGATGATATTCAAACATGTTTAGACAAATAAAATCATTTTATGTACACGGGAACCGCCTTGGTGCCCCTTCCTTTCTTTAGTTGTATTATTGGGTTTTTAATTATGTGGGTATCCATTAATTAATCAGGAAGCTATTTCTGGAAAATGCAATGTCGTCTGCATATCAACGGACAATAGAAACCCACAGCCTTCGTCTGAAGAACTTCAAATGGCAAATTATGTCTTTTACCGCGTCTTCGATGTTAGAACCTGTACGATATCAGATCAGATGAACGATAGAGTTGGTGGGCTTGAAGGTACTCTGATTTGTGTTTTACGTTTTCAAAGTTTTGTGTTTGGAACTGGCATATGATGAGACGAGTTTCTTATTATTGCTATAATGCCCCGGATAATTTCACTCACTCATGGATTTGGTTTGCCGTTTTTGTCACAGTTAAGTTTGTATTTAACAGAAGACAGAGCAGCACGCCAGTTGATATTCCCCGAATTGAGTCAAATGGCAAGGACGAGGAGAGAAATGAGATCGCATGCAGAGAAACTCCGAAGCTTGCAGGTAAGAACATAATGCAACAATTGAACAATGTGAAACCTGATGAAAATAGTGATTATATGCTGGGAAAAGACGATACAAATCAGAAGGAAGGGCAGGTGAATCGAAAAAGTTTACTTGGAGAAAATTCTTCGGGCGCTGATGTTAATTCTAGTAAAAGTAGAAAACCTACAAAAACCACCAGTGAGGATGCTGTTGAGCTTGAAAAAGCTGCCAACTTAACTAAAGATTTGAAAGGTTTGCAGGGACAGCTATCAAATAGTAAATCCTTTCTATCTATTGAAAAAACAGAATCTTCACAGGCAAAAGATTCTGCTGGTAGTGAAATGGATACAGAACTTGGTGTAGAAGTGAGTGCTCGTAGAGAAAGGTCGTCACCAGCCAATGCTGCTTCACCTAATGAAACAATGAGACCTCTAACAATCGATGTCTCACCTAATGAAATACCAAAATCAGGATCTAATGAGGACCTTGAGCGATATGGTCAAGCTACTAAATTAGTTAAAAGTTCTAGTGCTTCAACGAAAAGGCCATTGAAGACTAGTGCTGATTTTTCTAAGGAAAAGTCGAATCCTCGAGATGATGATTGTCACAAGGACAAGGATACGACATTAGGTAATGATTCATATCCTATTGAAGGAGGCCCTTCTAAGAAAGCAAAGATTGAAGCTTCAGTTGAGAAATTGGAAGACAAAAGGAACAATACTCTTAAGAAGTTGAAGAAGAAAACTTCCCAAGGTGAAACAAGAAATTCATCAACCCCTACGACTTCTCACGACATTAAGGCAAAATCAAGACTTGGCAACGGGGATTTGAAGAAGTATAATGATGTCAAAGTGGGCAAGCTTTCTAATGATAACTTGCCTCATCCAAAGGAAGGCGATGGCGGGATTGAAGGAAAAATATTTGAAGTCACGCGAAGACCAAATGTTGTAAGTCGAGCCTCAAGCATACTTATGTTTTTTGAAACATTATTTTGATTTGCTATTTGTCGATGAGAAATTGATGATTTTTATACATAATGCTTCGTTATAAGCAAAAAGCCATCGTTACTTATTCCAAGGGATATCTAAGGATATGCTCTTAGATGGGTAAAATTTTATGCGTGAAGTGAGCTATTGGAATGAGTGAGAAAGATTTCCCATTTTTTTTGGATAAGGGGGATGACTACGTTATAAATGATGAAAATAGATGATCCTTTTTATACTATGGTCTATTATTGAGTACTACATATATTGTTCTTTTCCAAGTTAAATCTTGTTGCCGAAGAAAACATAAGGGATGAACGTGAAACTCCCGACTTTGGTTCTAATCAACTATGTACGAGTACTAAGTATATTGTTCTTTTCTAAGTTAGATCTTGTTATAGAAGGGAAAATGAAGAAAACATAAGGGATGAACGTGAAACTCCCGACTTTGGTTCTAAACAACTAGGTACGAGTACTAAGTATATTGTTCTTTCTAAGTTAGATCTTGTTATAGAGTTAGATCTTGTTATAGAAGAGAAAATGAGAGATGGAAATGATTTAAACTCCCGACTTTGGTTCTAATCACCAAGTTGATACCAACTTCCCTATGAGAGTTGATTACCTACATATGTTGTTGGATGCGGAATGTTGGGAAATTTAGGGATGAACATGACTCCTTTGGGTTCTATAACCTAGGTCGACACCGACTTCCGACTTCCGACTTCCGACTGAGAGTTGCTCCCCTATATATGTTGTTGGATGCGCAACGTTTTGATGACTAAGAGTGAGAGTTGACATTTGATTTCATTGATGGTGTTGGAAAATCGTGTTGCATAAGTAATTTTGTCTTTATAAGCTTCTTAGATGTGAGGGATCAAGTAATTTGATATATTGAAGGCCTCTAGCTAATTGGTATCTCATGCTATGTCATTAGTTACTTTAAAGTTACTTTATGGGAATGCGCGGATGAATAGTATCATTTGTTATCTATATGTGTAATTGTATCATTTGAAGTATGTATTATGTGAGTGTGGAGTCGTGTACTATGAAAGATATAAGATTTTGATGTTTGAAGATATTAAGTGGTTTCTATGTATCCTAATAAGCATATTAACACGAAAGGATAGTTGTTCTTGTTAAATGGCCGTTTTGTCTGAAAGCGAAAGCGAGTTGTTAGTGATGTGAATTATTTAATATTTAGTAACTATACATGTTCCTCACGTGTAGGCATATTATTTAATGAAGCAACCATTCAACATGGTATCAGGGTGAGGACAAATAAGACGTACTAAGTTCGAATCTCATTGCCATCCATTTAAAAAGTTTCACGTACGAGGCTTTATTACAATTATGCCCGCACATAGAGTTATTAGATCTTAAATGATTCACTTCTCCAATAATTTAAGCTTAAGATGAAATGGTCATTCAAACCCCTATGTTCTGTAAACTTTAAAGACGATTTACTCATTGATTTAGTTGAATGGCCATCTCTACCAAACGTTTAAGCTCTTAGTGAAGTGCATCATTGAATATTTATATCTTCAACAGGTACCCTCGCCCAAGTGCAGACAAATTACATTTAAAGCCTTGCATCTGTAACTTTTTAAAATGGGTTGCAATGGGATTCGAATATAAGACCTAATTCTTGCATTGATGTCTATCATCATTGAAATGAATGTAAATGAGTTGAGATTTAAGCACATGGTATGAAATTGTGAAATAATAGAGGAGAAGAAAGAAGAGAAGGACATGATGAAGATCTGCAACGTGGTAGACTATTCGGTGAATAGTGTGGTAGGAGGGGTTATATTGGTATATGGAGGGAGGGTTGAATAAGTAGTGATATTGGAGAACATATGAAGGTTTGGATGGCCTTCATATGAATTTTTACAATTAGACTATGATTATGTCAGAGAATTTGAGATTATGCTTCATTTAACAACACCAGTAGAATATATAACATTTTCAATATTTGCTGCATCTTTCTGGATACATATGTTTTCAAAGGATACATATCTTTTCTGTTCTAATGCTTTCTATCTGGTTTGCTTGCAGGAAACGAATAATTGGATGAAACTGGTGAGTTTCATCATGTACTTATATTTTTAGATGCTCTTGTGCAAGGATATTTCCGTTTTTGAATTATGAATTTGCTCTTATTTCATAGAGCAACTATACTGGCCTTTGATTTCATTCTTGACTTCCAAGATGATCGATTTAGTTATAATAATTTTTTATAAGCATTTATTATCTTGAAGCATGTACTATGTATATATATATATGTGTATGTATGCATACTTGCTGATCTGTTATGTGATACTCTATAAAAATTCTTTGTTTTTTGTTGAAAATTTTCAAGAGTTCTAAACGTTATACTTTTTGCTCTTTTCCTAGTTAAAATATTTAATGCTTTTCATCGTTGGGATATACTTATTTACTTATGTTCTTGTTTATTTTTTGTCTTTAGCCTTGGGAGGCAAGATTGAAGAGTGCTCATGATCAAGGAAGATTTCTTTTACTCCAGAATTTGGATCCGGAATATACTTCAGAAGAAGTACAGGTAAGATCATTCCATTATCGAAGCCTTTTGTCCTTTTCAAGCTTTGTGCTTACTTTACACTGTGTTATTTCATAGTTCATGTTTTTTTTGAGATATGCTATTGTTGGCTATTTTACTTCACAGTGTGATGTGGTTCTAGTATTATGTATTCCAGTTTTCTTTTGTAATATAATAATTTTGATGAATTGTTGTGTATCAAGTTTGGACCAACCGGTACAATCAGCTCCATTTTAGTATTAGGTATTCTTGTTCACCATCCTCAACCTACTGCTTTTTCTCGAATTCCTCTTTAGAGGTTGGGTTACGGCGAGGGCCTGAGTTTTGTTGCAGACTACTCTGTTGCTTATTTTTCCTTTCTAATTTTTGTATCCGTGATTGTATTACGCGGTCTCTAACGATAATCGTATGCCGCTATTTCAGGATATTATTGGGAGTGCATTCAAGGAAAGCTGTACAGCTAAAATGGTGCGGCATACCGCTATTTCTAGTCCACACTCGGGTATGTAGATACATACACCTTCTGTTGCATTTGACCTGTTATTCTTGTTCGTATTCTATATTACACTAGTTGAACAACCTCTTCCTTTGGTCGACAGTATTTTCTCATATAATTTTTACGACCTGCTGTTGATCGGTTCTTGTCTTCCCACATGTCAAATGATCTTTCCCTTGCAAAATTATGTTTCAGGTCAAGCTTTTGTAATATTTAAAACAAGAGAAGCCGTGGATAAAGTCTTAAATAAACTGGACGACGAATGCTTGATGTTACCAAATCAGAGGTACGACCCAAAGTTAATCTGCTATTCTCCTTAAATGGAGCACGACACTGCTTTAGTTCGATATAATATCTCTTGAGAAACCGCACTGATATAAAAACTGTTCCGTTTGCAGGCCTCTTGTAGTTAGCATTGGAGTTCTTCCCAAGCCTTCTGAAAAGCAGACGGGATTTGTTGGTCATTTGTCTATTGACAGAGCTAGGCGTCCAATGCAGAGGGAAATGGTCTCTCTCTCTCTCTCTCTCTCTCTCTCTCTCTCTCTCTCTCTCTCTCTCTCTCTCTCTCTCACACACACACACACACACACACACACACTCACACACACACTCACACACACACACACACACACACACACACACACACACACCATATCGGAAAGTGCTAGCTGAAGTTTATATATTATGAAAGTTCACATATAATGTTCGTTTGAAATGTTTTAGCATGCAATCTAAAATCTCGAAATATATAATTTATAACTATTGGTGTTCTTTTGGCATCATCTAGAAAGAAGCCGTGTCTACTCCACATTACTCCCAGAACAACACGATTGAATATGAGATGGCTATGGACTGGTGCTTACTACAATCGAAATCCGATAAATGGTGGGCTAAGCTTTACGAGGTGAGATCATCTTAACACGGTCTCCTGTATAGAACGAATAAAACTCTCTCTATCGAGTTCCCGCACTTATTACGCTTCATTTTTTTTATTATTTTTTGTCAGCAACAAGGGAAGGAATTAAAGAGACTGAAGGCTGGTTTTAAGTCGAAGTGAACATATAGTGCAATTTGTGTGGTGAGCAGTTCCCGTCAATTACGACGTTGATTCTATGATAGCAGAATAGTTTATTGAATTTCACCTCAGATTCATATTCCCAATATCTGATTGATTATCTTATCTATCTGATCTGATACACTACAGGTACGATAAATAACGAATACTAACTGGAGAAACTTTTAGCTTTCTTTTCCATGTAAGTACAAGACTGGTAAGGGTCACTGGATCGATCTTTCGATTTCGATTCCTTTTTGTGAAAGACATATGCCATATATATTAATGTTCTCGTATTTCGTGATGCAGCGAATTTGGCGATTTTCGGCTGGTTAACAGACACGCTTGCCATTTTCAAATCTCCTGGAAGAAGGCAATGTTTTTGTTTTTTTTTTGGCTGTGAATATGTAGTGTAATTTGAAGGATGAATATTTTTCTTTTTATTTTTTTTCTTTTAGAGATGAACTTTGGGTAGCAAGAGATGTAAAGGTTTGAAATTGAATTCCTTCTTCACCATCTAGTCTATAATCCTAATCACTGCATTTTACATTTTCTTCATATTTTGTGATTTGCATATAATTTGGGAGTAATTAAACAATTATATATTATTTAATGTTTGGTTGATTCTATATGCAGTATTTAAAAAAAAAAAAAATCAAACAATAATTTGCATTATTAAAAAAATATATTAGCAGTAATTAGGATTTAAAATAGTAATAAAAAATTAAATATAAAGCAGCATTGCACATTAGGTAGTGGGCTTGAGTCGTGCCTAACTCCTAACCACATTGTATGTGGTTTAAGTTTCATTTTCAAATTTAATCCCAACTTGGAGGAAGCACTAAATCACTAAGCATAATTTTAGGGGGAGTTGAACAAATAATATTCCAATCATGTGACATTTTGTTTATTTATTTATTTATGAATATTGAATTTCTGTTGTTTTATTTGAACGGATTGGATTATGTGGATTTTTTTAAAATTTTTTTTTTTGAGTAAGGATTATGTGGAATTGAATAATACACTTCCGTCTCCTAAAATAAAATAATAGTAAATAATAAATAAATAATAATACAGCTTCGTTGACGATTGACCAACGGCAGTGGTTATTTGGTCTTTTTCTCTCTGGAAATACTAGAAAAAAAAAAATCCTTTAAAAACAGCATTCACCCCCCGCCCCAAATTCTAAAACCCTAAACCGCTCTTTGCTCTCTGTCACTGAAATATTTCATACACTCGACCACGCACGCTGCTTTCTCTCTCTAAACTTAATCGTGCGTCGATGGCTCCTTCTTTGGATGAAGAAACTGCAAAGAAAGTTATTCGCCAGGTAACACGTTTTTTTTTTTTTTTTTTTTTTTTTTTTTTTTGTTTTTCGATTATTTTCATCGTTTATTTTGGTGAAGGTGAAAGGATTTGAGTTTTTTTTTCTTTCCCTCTTTTATTTAATGTTTTTGTATCGGATATATTCTGTTTTAGGTGGAGTTCTACTTCAGTGACAGTAATCTTCCCAGAGATAATTTTCTGAAGAAAACCATCAGCGAAAGTGATGATGGGAGTATCCTTTTTTTTTTGTTTTTTTTTTTTTCATTTGTGCTGCTAAATCATGCGTTTGGTGATTTTTTAAATCATAATTTTATTGTGATTTTTTCTGTTGCTTTGTTTGCCTAATGAAGTCTGAAATTCAAGTGCGGTTTCTGCTATTGAATTGTGCTAGTAGCATGTCCATTCATTGAATTTTTTGGTTTTGATAACAACATTATACAACCAAGCTTATGTTTGTGAAGCCCTTTTTTTCTCATTCGGAAATCCCGTTTACATTAAATAGGAAATGTTGTTGAGCTTTGATATTGGTTTAAGCAGCTTTGCATTACTAGTTGGTCTAAGTTTTAGAAAAGGAATGCGGTTCATTCGATTAAAATTAGTCTGGCACACTTTGTTTTTTTATTTTTGTGTGTAAACTATAATGACCTTTTGAAAGTTTAGGATTAAATAACCTTTTGTAGGTATGAAAAATCATATATACGCCTGTTGAAAGTTTGCTTCCTTAACTAGACTCTAGTGGTTAGTTTGGCGTTGATTTGTTCATTTTCTCGGATGAGAGGTCACTTGAGCCTGGGAGATGTGAAACCAGAAGATGTATCAGAGGACACCGTTTCATCTGTGGCTGAAACTCTAAAGACCTCTACGTTTCTTAGGATTTCTGAAGATGGTGAGTTTTTAAAGATTTGAGGATGGTATGTTTTGATCTAATGATTTTGTATATTAAAGTTTGCCTTCTTTTTTCCCTCTTCGTAAAGGGAAGAGCATTGGTAGAGTTACTGAGCTTCCAAAAACTGAAGAGGCCATTAAGCAATCAGATGAGAGAACAATTGCTGCGTCGCCCCTGGAATATGATGTCAAGCTTGAAGATGTCGAAACCTTTTTTGGCCAGTTCGCTAAGGTATATATATATGTGACTGATTCATCATCATTTATATTTTCTTATCTGAAATTCAGAGTGCAGTACTTTACCGAAAATATCAGTTGCCTAATATATCTGTAGTAGCTTCGACAGTTGAGCATTTCATTTGTTAAATAATTTTGAAAATCTTTAGTTGCAGCTTGAAATTATTATTATAGCCCTACAGCTCTGTTTAAAAAATTCGTTCAATCTTTTTTGACTTAAATTAACTTCTATTTTCTATGTTAGGTTAATAGCGTGAGGCTACCTCGACATGTTGCTGACACTAGGTTGTTCTGCGGCACAGCCCTGGTTGAGTTTTCCAGTGAGGAGGATGCTGCAAACGTTTTGAAGCAATCCATAAGTTATTCAGGTGCTGAGTTAGAACTGAAACCAAAGTAAGTATCGATGTTAAATAAGTCACATCACCTCATGCATATTGGAAAATATGCTGTATTAGTTATTTCTTTGATATTATTTAAGTGCTTTATTAGTTACTTCTTCGGAACTCCTTATTTATGCTTTTATTTTTACCCCCTTTATCCAGGAAGGAGTTTGATGAAGAAAGAGCTAAGCAAGAAGAGGAAGTTGTGAAGACTCGTCCCCAAGCAGTTTCAAACCGCAAAGAGAAGGCGGCCAATGCTGAACCTCAGTGGGTGTTATACAAAATAAATTGTACTAGTTATCCTTATATTACTTTATTATAGTTTTAATCTGACAGCTATGTTTGTTGCAGATATCCCAAAGGCTTAATTGTTGCATTTAAATTGAAGAAGATCTCTGCTGAAGTTTCGGCCGAACAAAATGGCAGTCATGGGCCAGTGAGTGCTAATGCAGACGTCTCTATGGTAGACGGAGAACAAGATAAAGTACAAGTTGAAGCTGAAAAGACAGAATCCGAGGTTCTGAAAAGTGTCGAAGATGCGAAAAATCACGAAGAAGAAGCAGATAAAGCTGTTGCAGTGACCAAAGCGGAGGAATCCGAGGATGCTAAGGAATCTTCAGACGTAACAACTGAGAAGGAAAACCAAGAATCTTGTGAAGAAAAAACAACCATTGAGGTTTACAGGAACAACAAGGATGTTGTTTTAAGAGAGGACCTGAAAAGTATATTCCAAAAGTTTGGCCCTGTTAAGGTATTACATAATCTATCTTGCGTTTTGCTGTCTAGCCCCAAAGAGGAGAGTGTATTAGTAGATACATATTATTTGTCACTGATTGTGGATATTATTTTACATTGTGTGTAGTTCATTGATTTCAAGATTGGATCGGAATCTGGATATATAAGGTTTGAAGATGCTGAAGCTGCCCAGAAAGCTCGTGCTGCTGCTGTTCTTACCGAGGAGGGTGGTCTGACTGTGAAGAATTTCATTGCTACTCTTGATCCTGTTATCGGTTTGTGACTTGTCTTTTTTGTTTTTTCTCTTACAATACTTCTTGCTCAAGTTCGTATCTGAATTTCTTAACTTAACAATCACTTTAATATTCGAATTCTCAGGTGAGGCTGAGAAGGAATACTGGAACTTACTTCGTAATAGCCAGGACAAGCACCGTGACAATTTCAGGAACAGCAACCGTGGAAGGTACAGTTTCTCTTTAGCAATAACTTCTGTATTTTGGGATTATTTATTCACTTTTTACAACTCAAAAAGACTGGGGTCCACAAACGCCTGCTTAGTAGATGGCTCTCGTTATGTTTGACAGGGGAGGAAGGCACAACAGAGGTGGTGGTAGGCATTTTGGTGGGAAGCATTCTCGTTCGAGAGATAATGAATCTGGAAATCGCCCTAATAAAGTTCAGAAAGTTGGGGCAACATAGATGAACTCCGATATCCACCATCGCACCATCGTCCGCCTTCCTATTTTTATCGCGTCGAATCAATTTTGTTCTCTTCCTTTTTTTTTCCTTTTTCTTTTTTTTTTCTATTTAAACTATCATCTGGTGTACGATACGCAAGACTTGTTAAAACTGCTATTTATTTTTATCTATTTCCGGGCCTAATTTATTATATTATGTTTTGTTCTTGAGCTAGATTAACCATTGCATGTTTCTGGAAAATTTGGATTTTGTTTCTTTACTAAGCATTTTTGTTAGAGAGAATAGATTGATGATGAAGTATAGAGCAAATTATAATGTTTTTGCTTTATTATTTTTTTGTTCTTGGATTGTTATTTTTGTATTAAAATAACATATATTTTTTTTACTGGTGTTATTAAAATAGATGTCAATCATTGCTATGAGTGAATCATAGATTAATTTCTTTACATATCGATTGGAATAATCGTGAATAATATTTTTTCAAAATTAAATAGGAGGCTGTATATTTATTTAAAACCACTGAATTATAATATAATATGATTAATGTGGAGATTAGAAAAATGATTAACGAGGCACAGTAAAAAAAATGAAAATTGAATAACTTGTGTGCAGTTAAAATAGCAGTAAATTTATTACGTCAGCATCCTGCCACGTGTAACTTTATTAGGTCAGCATCCTGCCACGTCACTTTAATTAGACACTTCCAGAAACAAAATTTAGCCACTTTCTAGCTAAGATTTAGGTGTTGGCGGCGCTCTCCACACAAAATGTAAACCCTAAAAAAGGCCATTCTTTCACATATATAAACACAGCTTTATCTCTTTCTCCTCCAACAAAATTAGGGTTTCCTCAGCAGGTACAAATCGAATCATTTTTTTTTTCTAATTGCAATCGTAATTACTTTTGTATTGTGGTTTCATTAATTATCTTTTAACATGTTTCAGGAATCTACGTTTTGAATCATGCGTATGATATGTTTCTCCGATTACATGTTTTTTATCAAGATTTCAAGGCTTAAGGATGTCCGTGTTGCTGTGAATTCGGCTTCGACCGCTGTTTCTTTGTATAAATGTGTCGAGAGGCATCGATAAAATGATCGATGATAACATTTGCAATATTCCCGGATGTCTTACATAATTACGTTGATGCTTTATGTAAGATAATCAACGGATATTGCAAGAAGACGCTGGGACCCTTAAGAATGTTAATCAACGGGTATTGCAAGACATTGAATGTTCGATTAAGAATAATCAATGGATATTGCAGGAAAAAGGGAAGGGGCTCCTACGGATCCGGTCGAGGAGACTACTGCACAACGAGAGGGCAAAACACACAATCGAAAGATTACGCGAGCACCTGCGGCGATAGAGGCGGAGGTGGATGTACATATGGATCCGCATGAGGACGAGATGACGGATGAGTACGGTTTCAGAAGTTGTTACACACGCTCGGTTTGGGCGTGCCCGATCTTAATCCAATGAGCTCATTTGTGTTCGTATATCACTTCAACAAAAATAATTCCGATGAGCTCATTTGTGTTCGTATATCATTTCAACAAAAATAATTTTGTATCAAATTAATTTTTTATTATTAATGAGAGATTTTTTTCTAGGGAGGGGGTTTAGGTTTGAACTATGAAAAGAGATTCTTTAACCGTAAAAATTAAGACATTTGGATGACTATAGAGTTTTAGAGTTTTTGTTCTGGGATGTGTAGTGCTCTTCATTATGTTCAATAAATGTATGAATTGATTTAGTTTTGAATAAAAAATATAATTATGTTCAAGAAATGTATGAATTGATTTAGTTTAAATATTTATTTTGTGCAGTGATTGTATTTGTTAAATGTATGGATAATCTATTTTTTTTTTTTATCTATTATATTAACATGTATATGTGATCTTTTCACAACGTTAAAAAGGGCTTAAATAAATGGATACTTGGAACATGGTCCAATTCGGCAAAGGCCCAATTATAACAAGGTAAATTATATACGTAGTTAGAAACTCTAACGGGATAATGCATTGGATACATTATTCCGATAGGGTTCTAATGGACTATTACTTTTAACTAGTGGTGAAGATAACGGTTCAAGGGGTGAGTGTAATCATCGATACCACATGAACATTAAAATTATTTAAGCATACCTCAGGGGTGTGGGTGTAATTTACACTTATAACAAATACTTGTTGACTAATTTTGTGGGTATTTTTCATTCCGTACATATAAATTCAATTTTTTTAGATAATTAAAAATGACCCAACGAAAAAAAATATTTTTGACGACTCTTTATCGAGAGTCTACCACTAGGGATCGTGTTGTTGTTAAGTAAAGCTCGTATGTGAACAAAGACAACATCGAAAAAAGATACTGGATGCTCGCGATATTTCTTTACTTTATCGTATATGAAACTAGGCAAATAGATTTACGAGTTAAAACCCCAAAATAAAGGAAATATTTGTCAATTTGGAAAAAAAAAAAAAAATAATAAATACAATTTTGTATCATTTGAAAGGGAAAAAGAAAAAAAACATTTGATTACATCTGTATTTTGTGAATATAAATTACAATTTTATTGTAAATGCAATAACAAGGATTGAAAGAAAAAAATAATACCGTTGCCATTAAACATTTGAAAAAGACGGCAACTACTTAAAGCAGATAGTCAGTCGTGGCATCATCTCAGCCGTTCAAAAGAAAGGAGCCGTTCGACTTTTAACGTCACGGTTTGAAACTTTCTCCTCCGCCCTGCCCTCTCTTTTATTTTGAATTTCTATTACCGTTTCTATTTTTACTCTCTCTCTCTCTTAAAACACACACTAATTCTCGCTCAAAAAAACACACTCGCATTTGCAGATCGTTGATTTTTGTTCGTGTGAAATATAGCATACAGAGAGGAAATAAATTGCATTAGGATCTGCAAATGAGCGTTGAATTGATCGGGTGGGATTTGAGTGTTTCATTTGTTGGATTGGAATTCGTCAAGCTGAGTTCGGTAAGTGAATCAATTTCTATGAAGTATGCAACTGAAGTTATCGATTTTGCTTTGTACTTTCTTGTGCTGGGTGTTGGGAGACGCGTGAATTTCACGATCGGAGCCCTAACTAGGGGGAGCTTCTTTTAATTTGGGAAATGGGGATGCATTTTGCTGAAAAGATTAGTCTTTTGTCAATTTAGAGTATTCTGAATTTTGAATTTTGAATTTTGAATTTTTAACCCTGCTATGTGAATTGCTAAATTGATCAGAAATTTAATTATCCTAGTGCAGTAGCGGTCACCAGCAATTTTTGTAGCCCAATTTGACAGTGTTTTGTGTTAAGATTTTTAGTTTTTTTATTTATTTAAATTAGTACAGCGTCAAAGAGTTATGTTAAGGGCATTATTGTACCTCCTCAATTAAGTGAAAACTTTGGGCATGAAATGGCGAACTTTGGTTATAGGTTCATCCTCCCTGGAGATTTATTTATTTGAAAATCATTTGACCTTTTTTTCTTTTGCGAGTTTCAATTTAATCAGGGACATGATTATCATTCTGACAATAGAGAATTTTGCTGGTAGTATTTAAAAAAAAACATAGCTTTTTATTCGACTGCTAATGGTTCACGAATCTCAGCTGTCATTAGGTTGTTTTGAAAATTCAAATTCCAAGAGGCAACAAAAATATTTAAGTTGCTTCGAACAACTCTATCACCGAAGAATAGTAGTATCTTGAGATATAATACATTCAGTGGATACCTAACGCAGAGAATCTCACGCCCTTTTTTTAAAAAAATATTTATTAACTTACTAACTTTGTTTTTCTTGATAAGATGCGTAATTAGGTATCTTCTGATTGCTTACTAATGTTTATATTTGTTTGCATATCCGGATTATGCTTGTAGATATCCTGACTTTCCATTTGTCTCATTTCAACATTCTTAGGGCAGCATATAATGATTTGGAGAAGACATTCAGGAGAAAATTGCCAACGTGTGGGAATTGGCATATGCAGATTTGCCTGTTTTTCAAGTAGATATGGAAAGTGATAGGATCAGAAACACGTTTGCAGATGGCGCTGGAGATGGTGTACATAGGGCTCGGCCTTCACATGGGTAATTTTTTGAAGCACGTATTTACTGATTATTTATATTAACCTACTCTTGTTACTTTATTTATCTATTTTCTGCTTTATCATATGAAATCTCGATGATTTCTCTGAGGTAAAAAGGCCTGTGGGTCCTTCAGGTAAAAAAAAGGGTAGCATTTTAGAGCTGGTTACATTAGTAGGGAAAGTTATATAATTTGGAAAAATGTGAGCATTGGCTTCACAATTTTTTTGAAATAGTTGATTTTGTTAGATAGGGAATAGAGTGTCCCATCGCCCTCGCTTTAAATAAAAACAATGCAGAAAAAGTAGTATGTAATTGATGTGATTAGTACATCTTCTGCAGGAGGACAAGTGGCCCCACGAGGCGTTCCACAAAGGGACAGTGGACTGCAGAGGAGGTTAGTTGGAACCTTTTCTGCAATTGCAATTTTTTGTCCTATATATCTGCACCTTTCTTTCTTCTCCGAATTTTATTTTTTTCTTCCGAGGGAACACCAGATGCACTACTAAGTGTGCATATTTACTTCTAGAACTTGCATGGTCTGATGCATTGACATGTTTAAGAGCAATGGATGTTAAAGAAACACATGATATGTGATAGTTTACTTTTTTTTATGTGATAGTTTACCTTCTGCATTCATTTTTCATAATTATTGTTGAGTTCTTTAATGATCTAAAAGTCCCTCCTAGTAAACAAGCAGACAATTTTTTTTGTGCTTACCCAATCGTCCGTCAATGCTCAACCACCAGAAATCTGTTATAAGAACTGTCTTTATATTACTGATTGTTAAGCTGGTGGTGGTATAGATAACTGAAATTGAATTACTATATTGTATTGAAGGTGTGGCCCTATCTTTAAGTTTTACTTCACATATAGATTTTGTAGGCAAGATTAAATAATCATGTGTCTGTGTGAATGGATTTTAATATGTGAATCTAATTGATATGTTTTTCTATTTTGCTGACAGGATGAGATATTACGAATGGCTGTTCAACGCTTCAATGGGAAAAACTGGAAAAAGATAGGTAGAAATACGGAAATCAAAAAAAATTCTCATTTATTATTTGTTAAACTAGATGTATGAGTATTCTCTAGTTTTTCTTTAACTGTTTCTAAAAGGCTGGTTAAGTCATGGAACCCTTCCGTACAGAGAAATTTGATAGGATTTCCATGAGACCAGCAACTTTTGAGGCTGGAGAATCCAATATGATTTCAATATTCTTATTTGCTTTGCTTATATTTGCACTGAGCATGGCAGGAAAACATATTTGCGGACAATTTCTGGCTAAATAAATTGGGTAACAGAAGCTTTCTGCTTATTCCTTTTTTCTCAACCTTTGTACATAGTTGATGCTGCATAAATGTCTTTCATTTGATTACTATGGCATTTAATGAGTAATTCATTCATATTTTGTACTTTTTAATTGCAATAAACTCGACTGCAGAGTTACTACTCTTTCTTGCGTCCGTATTGACAATCAATAGCTCAAACTTTAACTCTTTAAGTGCCTTTGAATTTCTATGGTATGTAATGCTTTATATAGCGGAGTGTTTCAAAGACCGAACAGATGTACAGTGCTTACACAGGTGGCAGAAGGTTCTTAATCCAGAGCTTGTTAAAGGCCCATGGTCAAAAGAGGTTCGACAACTTCTCTTTTTTTTTTTCTAGATTTTGTTTCCATTAATGATAAGTTTTTACTGTAGTTAATCCTTTTCTATCAATCAGGAAGATGAAATGATAATTGAATTGGTGAAAACATATGGGCCAAAAAAGTGGTCTACCATTGCACAACATCTTCATGGACGTATCGGAAAGCAATGTCGGGAAAGGTATGCTTGCAGAACTTTTGATCTATTGTTCTTCCTTCGATGTTCATATATATTAGTATTTAAGGTTATTGTCTTTTTCAGCAATTAATTGCAAATTAGACATTTTTGGATAGTAGATTATTTGTTGGCCTTGAAGGTCTGGATTTCATCTCGTCCTGGTATAGAAAATTTCATTTCTTGACTTTCTGCATGTAGTATGCTTTAGGCGTGTCTACGATTATTTTGCAGGTGGTACAATCATCTTAATCCTGGCATAAACAAGGAAGCTTGGACACAAGATGAGGAATTGGCTTTGATTCGTGCTCATCAAATTCATGGAAACAAGTGGGCAGAGTTAACGAAGTACTTGCCTGGGAGGTATGGTAACACATACTAGTTACATGAAGTAGCAATTCAAAATGCAAAAACCTATGAACTTTCACATGTCTATCGTCAATGTACCATGTTATATCTTGACCAGTTTTTTTACTCATTTCGATTTCCATTACACATGTATGCCATCAGAACCGACAATGCAATAAAAAATCATTGGAATTCTTCTGTCAAGAAGAAATTGGACATGTATTTGGCTTCAGGGTTACTTTCACAATTTCAAGGTCTACCCCTAGTTATCCATTCAAATCACTCGGCAGCATCTTCTACTTCAAAAGCACAACAAAGCAGTGAAGATGATAGAGATAGAGCAGAAATTGAGGAAGCTTCTGAGTGCAGTCAATGTTCAAATGTTGCCGGTATATCCCAATCTACAAACGATGCAACTAACCGAAGTAAACAGCCCAGACGAGATTACAAACGAACTGAAGAATCATGTTTAATCCCGTCTTCTGAAGATTATTATCGAGCATCTCAAGAAGTCACATATGCTGTACCAGATTTACCTTGTGAACTAGGGGACAAGTTTCTTGAAAATGATTTAATTCTAGATTGGGGGGCCTTTGTGGGGAAAGATTGGCAACAAAACACAAATTCTATGCTGGATCTCGGCCGAGAATCATCTGGACTATTCATGCCATCTTTAACTGGCAGGGATAACCATGATAATGTACCCTTTCCGACAGAGACTTACATGGAACTAGGTGCTTCTACTTCCATGGGAAACATGGTTGTGGGATCTGATATCTCTAATCAAATAGCTCATGCGGACGGTAATACAGTATATCCTGAGGATGGCCGTGATGGATTCCCCTGTGAAAATGTTACTAGCGACATTGATGGACCAACAGGTTCATTTCACGACTTTTCAAATTATCAGATGCCTTTTGTGCCTTCTGATATGCCGGGAACTTCATTCGCTCAACCTTGCCCAATTTCTTCGCAACTTCCCCCCGATGGTTCACAGATATTCAGCATGAATCCAGACCAGTTTAACTATTCTGCACATGGGACTACTGAGCAGGACTCCATGTCACAGCGTATGAATGACTGCTTTGTCTATGTTGAATCTGATTGCTCTCCTTGCGAGGACAAGTCCATCGAGGCAACGAGGTCGCCAAGACTAGTTCCAGCTAATGATTTTGTTTTGGGACCAGTTAGTGATGCTCAATGTTGTTCTTCGGGGGACAAAGATCCAGTGGAATCAGATGAACAGAAGGACTCCGGAGCTTTATTCTATGAGCCTCCTCGTTTCCCGAGCTTAGATGTACCGTTTTTTAGTTGTGATCTAATACAACCTGGTGGTGATGTGCATCAAGAGTACAGCCCACTTGGCATCCGCCAACTGATGATATCTTCCATGAATCCATATAAACTATGGGATTTACCATCTAGAGATAATAGCCCTGTAGCTGTACTAAAAAGTGCTGCCAAAAGTTTTACAGGCACACCATCTATACTGAAGAAAAGGCACCGTGATTTGATGTCTCCTTTATCAGATAAGAGGGTTGAAAAGAAGTTTGAAGGTAGTTTTAAGACAGAGTCATTAGCTAACCTGACCAACGATTTGTCCAGGTTAGAGGTTATGTTCAATGAATGTATGGACGAGAAAGGAGAAGGAAACTTTGAAGCACCTTCTGCAGAAAAAGAAAATGTGGCCCCTCCTTGTGAACAAGCAAAGAATGAGGGCAATGAACGCATTCTCCTTTCAGAAAGCAGAATATCACAGAAAGAATCTAATATCTGCGAGAATTCAGAAAATTTAACAGAAAAAACTGCCGTGGCAGAAGTCAAACCCGAATCTGTGGCTAAAGATGCAACCAATACGGTATGTACTTTCTCATTTCCTTCTTTACTTGGATTAAAGGCAATAGTGGGAATAAGAACCGAAGATGATATGTTCAATCAAATAACCAAGAAAAAGCTGAAAATTTGCTACTTTATGAACCTTGTGCTTTTCTTTTATCTGTTACCTTAACAATTCATCTGAAAAATAAGAACTCTCTGTTAGCATTTCTAGATTTATATTTTCCATTTCTTATCACGAGTTCCTATACATTAATAATTCTTTTGCTTATGTCACTTGGCTTCATTTTCTGAGATTGTGAAGTTTCTGTAGTCTAATCTGGTGCTATTGTTCTTCTCTGACAGGCAAAAGAATTTTCTGGGATACTCGTCGAACATGATATGAATGATGTATTATTCTTTTCTCCTGACCGCTTTGGAATTAAGGGTGATAGATACGCCAGAAAACTTGATGCTCTATCAAAACACGGAGCATTTTTATCTTCGGCGGAGACTTCACGTTTTTCTAGTCATTGCTCTCCTCGATTCTGTACCAAGGATGGCCTGCAATCCTCGAGTCCTTCAGGGAAGAAAGCTGAAAGTTCTGGTAAAGGCATAGCCTTTGAAAACAATAGCATGTAAGACGAATGCAGCTTCATACTTAGCTTTTTTAAGTTTCTTTGGTTATAACTCTCTCTCAATCTCTCTCTTTTTTTCCCCCAGATACCTTGAGACACCGTTTAAGAGGAGAACAGAATCTCCTTCACCATGGAAATCACCCTGGTTCATGAACAATTTTGTGCCAGGCCCAAGAGTCGACACAGATATATCAATTGAGGTTGAGAAAGTCCTATTAATCAGTCCATTCTCTTTCAATTCATTGTCTTTTCCTTCTGTTCTTAACCCATATTTTGTGTATTGTAGGATATTGGCTACTTTTTAAGCCCAGGGAACCAAAGCTACGATGCCATTGGTTTAATGAAACAATTAGGAGAACAAACTGCCGGTGCATTTGCGGATGCTCAGGTTGTTTTGGGAGATGAAACTCCAGAAACATTATCTAAAATCAAATGCTCCATCAATCCAAACTCTCAGACAGAACATGATCCTCTTTCGGCTTCAATTTCCATGGTATGCTTGTCATGAATTATTACAACAAACTGGCCTACTTTATAAATCTAAATTTTCAGTCTTGATTACTTTAGTGTCACATAAACTCTGTTCATAATGTGGATCTGTTCTACTTTTTGTAAGTTGTTTTTTTAATATAGAAAGTGCTACGGTTAAGAAATGGAAGTACAACTAATGATGAACTTGGGATAATCCATTTTGCAGGCAGAGAGGCGCACCCTCGATTTTAGCGAATGTGTAACACCAGCAAAGGAAACTGGAAAGTTCTCAAGCGGCATTAGTTTCGCAAGTCCGTCTTCTTATCTGCTCAAGGGTTTCAGATAGAAGGTACTGCGGTTAAGGCGTACTGTAGTTTATACTAATACAAATCTTCGTCATTTTATCTATTATACATACTCTTCTGTAAAAAGGGTGATTTATTATATCAAATACTATTTTCATTATTTGTTGATCAATGACTATGAAATTTATTATATATATAGATTGATTTATTTATTCATTTTAATTCAAGTACATAATTATTGCTGACCAATCAGAATTCGGGTTAAAACTTGATGACAACCTTAATACAGTTGGGATCCTTCATGTACTGAAACCCCTTGTTAATCTCAGCAAGTGAAATCTCATGAGTTATCAGCTGATCAAGATCAATTTCCTGCTCATATATATATATGAAGAAAAAATAAATAATAAATTTTTTATTTTTTCTTGAAAATCTTGAATAAAAAAAATTACAATTTGGAAAATATATGGAATTAATTAAAAGTGTACCTTGTTAACACATTTGTCAACAATTGAAGGAAGATCTGTGTGAGTTCTTACACCACCATAGATTGAACCTTTGACTGTTCTACCACACAAGAGTGGAATATAATTCAGCTCTCCACTTTTCTCAACCCCTGCACCAATAAACACCACTGTTCCAGTTCCCTGATTTGTAACAAAGTTACTCCCGTTACACATAACGTCGGAAAAAAAAGTCAATATCAAATATCAGGAATCGAGGAAAAAAGACGAAGAAATTCGTTACCACTTTCGAGCCCTCTATGGCTTCGTTGAGTAGTGCTGGTACGCCAGTGCACTCGAAACAGTAGTCAACGCCTAACTCTCCGGTGGCTTCTTTGATCAATTCCGATACAGATTTACCAGAAACTTCTGGATTTATGAATTCCGTAATACCGAAAAATCTTGCCTTGTCATGCTTCTTCTCATTTATATCTATTCCTATTATTTTCGAGGCCCCTAGCATCTGAGCTCCCTTTACAGCCTGCATAGTATCTCATTATTTTAACCTCAAAACTCTACATATAATCTTGATATATATATATTTATATATGTATGTATGTGTATGTGTGTATACGCATACTTACGCCAAGTCCAACAGCACCGAGGCCAATGACAGCAACAGTTGAGCCCTTGTGAATATTGACTACTCTCGAGGTTGATCCAAAGCCTGTAGTGAAACCGCAGCAAAGAAAACTAGCATGGGGAAGTGAGATTCTCGGATCAACTTTCACTGCATAGTTTGCGTCTATTACGGCATACTCTGACCAAGTTGAGCAGCTGAAATGGTGGTATAATCTTTCCCCTTTAACGGACATTCTTGATGTGCCATCGGCCATTAGGCCGTTGAAATTGAAGGGGTATTTGTGGCACAAATTTGTTATTCCCGAAATGCAGTTTGAGCATTCTCCACATTCTCCGAGATAGAGTGGCATTACGGTATCTCCTACCTTCAGATTCGTCACGTTTTCGCCCACGCTCTCGATTACACTGTTTTTTTAATTTTGTGTAGATGTTTATTTTGCGGAGAGAGAGAGAGAGAGAGAGAGAGAGAGAGAGAGAGAGAGAGAGAGAGAGAGAGAGAGAGAGAGAGAGAGAGAGAGAGAGAGAGAGAGAGAGAGAGATTTACCCAACTCCTTCATGTCCAGGAATCCGAGGGAACATAGGCTGGAAAAAAAAACCGAAAACTAAAATTAAAAAATCTTGATAAATTTGAACTAAACGAAGAACTCACACTAGTAATCAAAGTATTCATAGTGCTTAGTACAAGGGGGACGCCTTGCCAACAAAGGATGTCGGTGTGGCAAATACTGGCACAAAGCATCTTAATCCGAACTTCAGATGATTTAGGTGGATCAACTTCAATCTCTTCCACTTCAAGCGCCTCCCGACATTTCCTTACAACAGCAGCTGCAACCAACAACATTCATACCACACAATAATTACGAGCTTGTAGTAATTTGACTCCAAGAATCTCTCTTTTTTTTTTTCCATAATAATGCGAAATATATAGTAATTATGAGTCGCAGCGATGAAATGAATAACTATCAGATGAAAATGCATGCACCTCTGCATGTCATGACTCCTCTGCTAGTCATGGTGGCTGCTGTCTAAATATGCAGAAAGTTTGTGCTTAGCTAATTTATGGGGAATAGGAGGAATATGGCTTTCTTGCAGTAACCAATCAAGCCATTTAATCTCGCATGAAAATCAATATTCGGTCGCAATTAATATCACATAATCGTGCACCCACCGCTTTTCATTTCAATAAAAAAATTTGGTTTCGATTTTATGATCTTAAAAGCTCCGCCGCAGGTAGGCCGGCATAATTTTAATGTGTTTAAAGAAGAATGTAAATGCATATCTTCTTATGGCTAAAAAGGGACAACGGTAGTGATTATTAAATTTTCTTTACATACTCTATAACTCTATAATATATATTATATATATATTTCTGTAATATATCTTGCAGATTTTCACAATTACTGAGAAGTTGATTTATCTTGACAAAAACAATATGTAATTTGATGTAATAATTACAATATAATTTATCTAAGCAGCAAACTGCAGATTCTGGGGTTTTTTTCTATTAAAAAAGATGCTGGCTTTACGAATTAACCTCCGTAATTGAGGTAATTCATTTCTGGCATACTCAACAACAATAGAAAAGAATCGACAAACTTGATCCAAGTCCATTGCAAAAGTTGAAAAATAATTTCTGAATGAAAAACATTTCAAAATCTGAATAAGACAACAAGGATGGTACCTAAACAAATCGGAATAATTTAAAAAAAAAAAAAGAAAAAGGATTTTTATGGTTACTCCAACTTTATCCTGTCGATATCAGTCATTATCCCTTCAAGCTGCACAAATATAATACATAGAAGGAATCATACTGTCAGCACATTTACGATGAAAGGAAAACGACAAGAATAAACATCTGCTGCTACAGCTTTTACCTTAACAATTTGTCGCATAAAGTAATCCCCGTATCTTTTTGCTGGTTTGGATTCCGTAACATGAATCATGTCCTGAAATAAAAAAAAAACAAGTCCAATTGATCCATTAAGTAATCCCCATATCTTTTCAAACCTATATATTGAACTAACGAAGTTTGATAGACTAAGGGAATATCACTTCCATACGACAGTACGAGTGAGACATAATTTTCGTGTAATAATTAGGCTGACAATTCATGACCAAGCAAAATGAAACTCACATCATCAACGTAGAAATCGAGATCTGCGTTTGAGGTGATTTTTCCATCAGAGTCTACAGAATGTGTCTTGTGTTTGTATGTCATCAAAATTGTCCTGTCAATAGATAATAAAAAGCCCTTCGAATTAGTACAATTGTAGAAAATAAACCGGGACACAAATAGGGCAAGAAAGAAGGGCGTCAAGTTAGAATTTCTATCAGACCTTAAGGTAGGCTCATCGACTTCCATGTAAGCCGCAAGCTTTCCAAGGGAGATTGTCGAATACACTTTTAAGAATGTCCTGACCCCTGATAATAGTTGTTGCTGTTTCACTTCATAAAGGAACAACTTCAATTGTAGTCTGTAAGCATCCTGAAATAATTTAATCGTTGAATTCGATTTAAAAAAAAAATGAATTAGATTAATCGTTGATCAACCTCGTGTACTATGTTTAATATATAATATAAGGATGTGACTTCATAGAATTCAAGGCATGCAACTATTTGCAATCTTTTAGCAGAAACCAATGAACTCAAAAAATCAAAAAAATAAATAAATAAACATCTTAATCTGCAGATTCAATCAACCTGAACAGAGTATATTTATTTCACCTTAGTTTTGAAGGATTTCATTTCTAAAACAATTCAATCTGTGATGATCAATTTAAGTTCTAAATTAAAACCACAAAATAAACCCTGGACTGGACTTAATCACACATACCTGATTGTAGTTGACAAGAGTCTCCTCATAGCTAGGAGAAGATGGAGTGATGAACTTTGGGCATGCATATGAGAAGAGCTCATCATAAAGAGTAAATGCATCATCATCATATCCCTGCATCCTCGACATTTTCTCGCCATATTTTTCTCGCAATTGGGAGTTTACAGTCTCCTCAACAAGCTTCACTTGGGGACAAAGAGAAAGAGATACAGCAAGCAAGGCATACATCTGTTCATTTTTCTTCAATATTTGCTCATATTGTGGAGATTTTTGATGATACTGCTTAGTCTTGAAAATGTAAAGCAGTATCTTGTTAAATTCCCGTATTGCCTCCACATACCTATAAGAGCATGAAAAAAAAATGTATTAGGATGATGGAATCCTGACAAAAGTAACAAAAATTAATAAGAAATGGTCAATCGTTGTAGTGTTCTTATAAAATTATGCTCATCTATAAATCTCACAAAGAATATCACGTCACAGAACATCTATGAAGTCCACAAAGAATATCCCGTCACAGAACATCCATAAAGTCAAAACACTGATAGCTCTTGAATACATGGATTATCTTTATCAGTTAGAAAGATACAGTTTTGCCAACACCAAATATTCATCAAGGCAAGGCAACCAAATGGATATGGAAACATATATTAGCACTCTTTCTATGAATGTAACAACATGACTATTGCATTCTCGACTGCCCCCACGAATAGTCAGATTTTTGTCTGACGCCAAATAGTAGCAGGTGTACTTGCAAAACAATTTCAAAGCTATTTACAAATTTCACAAAAAGAATTGATAATAAACCAGCCATACACAGCTATTTACACAATTCACAGACAGTTTTAAATAAACAAACCTTCTCAGCATAAGATTTGCAAATCCATAATGATAAATAGTAGTGATGTGACTTCCGATAACACTGGTGTAGACGCCTTGTTGAGTTATGTCGATTGGAACTATGCACTTGAGGGCAGTGTGGTAATCACCCAACAAACAGTGAACTCTCAGCAGGCCAATCATGCTAAAATACCCTAACACCTTTAAGACATTACTTCCTCCACTGTAATCGTATCCATCAGTAGCAGTGAACTGTTCAAGTCCTTCCTTCTCTTGCTCCAGGATTTGAATGATCATAGACTTCTCCACGAGTGCTTGTAAGAAATTTAGGACACCATAGACATTCCATGCCTAAGAAGAAAACAAAGTTAGCAACCCAACGTAACTTCAATATTAAGCACGAAACTTGAAGACAGACCAAACTACAAACATCATTTGCCATCTCTAGTGAGCAGTTTTCGTATCCAACTTCCAAACAAAACTACGGTAATATGGGTCCAAATTCATTTATAATTTCATAATAGTAAAGCTCTATCAAGAAAATTAAGCATCAAAGGTATGGTGTTAACAGTAAAAGAGCATCATCGGCGAAACAATTACTCTGAGAAAATCAACTTAAACTAGCAAACAAATTTGCCACTAAAATTACCATTCATTCACATATTTTTTTGTCAATGTACCTGATCATACTGTCGAAGAAGTGCAATCTCCTGCTCAGTCTTGCTCTTCATTTTGGCACGATACTGGCAGAATGACTGGAACTGGTACACAAATTCGTCCACCATGTCCCACAACCACTGGTTTGGCAGTTGCATATTCACCACACCATGCAACACAACCTGCATCCGCAACAATAATTTCATATTTGAACTTCTTCAAAATTGATAATAATATAAAAAGCACCACTATTGAGTCATGAAAAATAAAAAATAAGAACATTCCTGCAGTCTTAACAATAAAATTCTCTCTCGCTCTCCGTAACATTTGAATTCCAGCATCAACAGGAAACAACTTAAAATTACACAGAAAGAGCTAGTGAGAGCTGTAAATCATTCTTCGATGACTGTATGCAGCAGCATTATGAGCACTCACCAATTCTACCCAATTGTCACATCTTAAACCCTTAAAAATTCCCTTACGCTCAAACTTCCTTCTGAACCAAACATTTCAAAAAATTTATTGCAAGTCTACTCAATAATTGAATCCCTCCCACTACCCAGCCAACCCACGCCCCAATCATATACCACTCCAATTACATAAACAAGACCAGCTCCCAAAACCATTGCAGCCACATATATTCCACGGCTCTTAACATAGAATTATAATGACAGAGTAATTCTAACCTGGAAGAGACTGCAATAGTTATCCCACGAATCAATCCGCTGCTTGGGCGTGGGCGAAAGGCGGGCGTACAAGTGGCGGTACCACATCTCGCGATACAACAAGCAGAAAACATGATCGTTGTCAACGTACGACGCCACCGCATCGACGGAAGGCCACGGGGAATCCTTGAAGAGCCTCTCGCTGATGCTCTGGAACGAGGTCTCGTACATCTGGTGGATCTCGTACACATTCTTCTCCCGTATGTGGCGGTACATGTGGACAACGAACGACTTCACTGAATCGGGTACATAATTAGGGTCATACCCGGTGGAGGCGGATTCTCCGGCGGCAGGTTGCTCGGCTTCGTACGACGGCGTGACGGCCATGGTTGTGGGTGGTCTGTTGTAGCTGCGGACGAATAATCTGGTTTTCACCTCTGTAAGAGAGAGCGAGGGTTTTGGAGATAGCTGGGTTGGGCTTTTGTTGATTATTATTGGGTCGCAATTCGGGTCGGGTTTTGGGCCGTATAAACAAATACTCTTCAATTTTCTTTTTTAATTTAAACACAGTTTTTTTTTTTTTTTTCAAATTAAACTTAATTAAGGATATTTAAGTTTAATTTGAACTTATTCTTTTTTTTTTAGGGTAAATTACAAACACCCCCCTGAGGTATGGTCAAATTACAAAAACCCCCCTCTTGTTTGGATAATTACATCTACCCCCTCAACTATGATTTTTTCTTAGACCTCCACCTTTATGGTGCTCTAGTTTGTACTCTTTTTGTGTAAAAAATACAGTTTCTGATGCACCATAAACTGATATATACAAGCTAAAAATCACATATTATGATCATCTTGCTTCATAATGTAGAGTTTGAATGGGATAAAACGGGTACAAAAGTGATAATATTCCATATAATCTCGAAGATTCCACTAAATTTAATGAGTTGAGGGGTGGTTGTAATTATCCAAATAAGAGGGGTGTTTTTGTAATTTGACCATACCTCAGGGGGTGTTTGTAATTTACCCTTTTTTTTAAGTACAAATTTGTTTTGGAAAAGTTTCAATTATGTACTAAACTTCTCCTAGTCTAATTATACTATTATATTGTCATAAAATTGTATAGTTGTAAACTCGATCCATTCCAAAATAAGTGTGGTTTTGGATTTGCTCCGTACGTATAATTTCGCTTGGGGCTACAAACGGGTTCGTATAATTTCGGCCATGACAAAAGCGAACCTGTTTTTTCATAGTTTGCACTTCGCACCAAGTACGACAGCTCTTCTTCAGTAATTAAGCGACGAAGTGAATTTTTAAGCACACAAAAGATAATCCACATGTAATATGATTTTGTACACCTTCAGATTTGAGACTAACTACATTTACTACTACTTGGCTAAATGCACAAGTATCAGTGCAACTATAAAAGAGATATCATATATCATGCACAGAGACAAAAATTAAAATTACTTCACATTCTTTGACGGGCCGAATTCGAACGTTCTACAGTTGGAACTTCAAGATAAGCATCCGGTTCATCTTCCTCGTCGGATGATAAAAAAGACGGGCCCATCCATGCTTTAAAGCCTTCGGTGACACGTCTCTCCATATCTGGTGTTACTTGTGTTGGGCTTGCTTCGAGCATTTCCAGCCCGATATTTCTACCGGCAAAGTCAGCCTCGTCGAGTAGCAGTGCTGCTCTTTTCCGAAGGAAGAAAGCTGCTCCTGCGTGTAGGATTACTAGACCCCATGCTGCAATTTCGTAGAGCCAAAACAGAGGTAAGGAGCATCTGCTACCAAGTGTGAGGAGAGTTGAGCCGAGAAATAGTGCAAGTAGACCGAATGTGACCGCAAATACTATGTTCAGTATAGATAAACAACGTACGCTGCCTGTAAATAGGAATAATATTAAAAGCAACTTCTTATCCAAAACGCCAGACACAATTATGTACATAGATAAACTAACATGTTAGATACACCAGACACTAGAACTTGTGTCTAATAAAGCAGCCATTAAACTCCCCTCATCTTTCTCTGTCTTCCTTCAAATCAAGAATGGCATAGATTGTAGAAACTTCATTCACTTCATGTTAGAACATCAAATTTCAAACTTGCGCTAATTTCTGCTACTTCGTAAAATCTCATTACCATCTCAAGTTTCAACCCAACTAGTACACAAATAATAAAGAAGAAAACGAACTTCAATGCAGGTCAAGTTGCCTCTCACAAGACTACATGCTCAGGGTAGTCTAAAGGGTTGTAGATCAGCTCGTTATCCAAATAAGGAAAGGTTAACTACCACTGCTTGAGATCAATTTTACAGTTTTAGCATTAGTGTTGCCCAAGAAAACTCAAGAATTCAGTTGTCCTCTATTGCTTCATAACGAAATGCAAATGCATTATGTCCATAAATTTTGACAGGCTCAAACATATTATATGGTATAAGCTCCGTAAACTTTGACTATCCATCCCGTAGAAAACCACATGTAAAGCAAAAACAGGTCACGAAAGAAGGATACCTCTTCTAGAAGCACAGTAATTGTTCTCAACTACCTTCAAGCACTCATGCCGTGCAGGAGCAGTATAAGCAACAATAATTCCTGCATTACAAATATACTTAACTACGTTGGAATCTGGAGAGAAAAAAATGTCGTGATGGATAATCCACCTCAAAAAAGGAACAGGAGTACTACGAAGCCCTATCGCATAACAGAATCAGTTGAACAAGAGGACAAAAACAATAGACCATCTTCAGTAAATAGTGCAATACATTTTTATCAGCCCGTCAAAGAATATGAAAACTACAGCATATGTGAAGCTTAGTCTGATGTGTACTTCCTTTCCGATGCACAGAGGAACAGTTCGTTAGAAAATGAAAGCCGTAAAGAGATGCATGTACTCGATTTTCCACTGTCCTAGTGAAGAGTTCTCCTATTATATATTATTTTACCATGTGTGCGTGGCACATGTCGTGTATCGTAAAATAACCTTTTAAAGTCGTCTACATTTATTATCACAGTTTCAAAATCCACTACATTCTCAAATATAAGAACTGATGTCAAACAATAGTTTGGATTCAGATCCTAATTCTTATTCAAAACTGAATCCACGATTATACTAAGATGCTTAGACATTCACAATTTAGGAAGCTATCAGTAATCAGTAATCGGCTAATCGCAGGTTAATATAACTGCCATAGTCAATAGGAAATTCGTTAAGAAAAAATAGCCATCGCCACTACCACTAGTCATCAGAATCTCAAATGCAAGCAGCATTACATAGTAGGTTTAATTCCTTAAACTGAAGAAAAAAAATTAACTAAGAAATTCCAATTATCTGATAATTCAATAACAGCACGCATTGGCTCACCTGCAATCAAGTACACCCCAGAAACGCCGAAGAGCAAAGACGAAGGAACAAACACCACCATCCAGAAATAATCAACCGTTTCCTGATCCGTCAAGGCAAAAGCGCCGGGTAGAAGATCCGGCTCCCCGCCGGCACCGCCGCCCTCCGCCGCCGACGCGGTGGTGAAATTAATGGATAGAGGCTGCATCCTAAGATCATGGCAGAAAGGCCGGCGCAGATTGTCACCCGGATTCACTATTCTCACGATAATCGCAGTGGAAATCACGACGGCGAGTGAAATTAAGGCAAGCGCGAGGCAAGCGAACGGCTTCTGCAGCTTCTGCCACGCCTTCTCCTCGTCGCGGAGGCTCGCGTACTCGTGTTTCGGCATGAACGCCTGCCGCAATGCGTCTCCTATTATCGCCATTTTTTTTTCCAACAAATTAGTATTATTATATATTTTCACATGTATGTATATACACGACAGTGTTTTTATTGTTTATTGTTTATTCTGCCTTTGTACTTTTGTCGCTTTCCGGTGGGCGGAGCTAGGGCTGGGTTGGTGGGTGGCGGTGGGTGGAAGAGAGCTCGAAAAAATGGGGTTTTAAGTAATAATATAGAGCTGCTATTGCTGTTGAACAAAATGCAGTGTTGTTTTTCTTGCTTGCAGTTTGGGAATTCACCATTTACCTGGTGTTTTTATCTCTTTCCCCAATTTGACCTTTCTGGATTAGATTTGATGGTTTGGTTTAATATTGTGATTAAGATTAATTAATTAATATTATATAATTTTGTATTGAATAATATTGTTTATACTAGTATTTCAATATCAGTATAGTTTAAATTTCTTTTCAAATACTTATTTCAATTCTAAATTAAAATAATTGATAAATATATATATTCAAAATTATATATTGTCTGTATGATTTTGATGGTATGTCCCATAAGGCCCAAAACGAAGTAGAACTCATTAAAAGGCTAACAAAGCTTTCTAAACAATTAAAGGCCCAATTGAGGTGATATACCTTTACAAAGCCTTCTAACCTATAATGCACGGAAACTTCTATACTCATTCGTTTCCACGTTTCGCAAACCGAAATATCATGACACTGATCGGAAATATGGGCCCGTTTCCGTAAATATTTTTGAAAGTTTCGGAACGTTTATGATAATAATGAAAAAATAGAAATTTGTTTCCACAAAAAATAAATAAAAAATCAAACACCCATTTTAAATAAAGACTCGGATTTGGCTGCATTTAAAAAAAATCTTTGTTACTTCTACTGGTGTTTTTTATATTTTTTTGTAGATGTTAGTTTCATCATAAAATAAATTATTTGCGGTATATGTAATTTGTTGAATGATAATTCGGATTAGAACTTGTAAATTACATATAATTTGTAGATATAAATACAGTCTAAAACAATATTATAATATTTTTTATAAATTATAAATGTACCCCTATATTTTTAATATTCATACATTTCCCCCTGTTACCGGCCGGCGTTTGTCTTTTCTCACGGTATCTGCTGCATTCTTCACTACTACGTCGTATTATAATATTATTAGTTCGTCAACCTTTTTTTATTTGCAGAGATTCTAGGATCTCTCTCTCTCTCTCTCTCTCTCTCTCTCTCTCTCTCTCTATAGTTTCAGTTTCACACACACACACTCACCTCACGGTCAACGCTCCCATGGCGGCTCTAACACTACTAACATCTCTCCCTAATCCCATTTCACAAACCTCGTTCATCCAATCAAAGCTCACTTCATCGAAAAAAAATCTCTCCTTTTCAAGAAACGGTTCCTTCTATCCACATCTTCCGCAGACATCCTATTTTCAATCAAATGCATCCAATAATTCAACCCAAACCCAGATTTCTTCAGCTGGTAATTAATTAAGATTAATTATGATATAATTAATCACTTTTTACATGTGGGTTCTGTTCTTAAATGTTAATTTAATTTTCTGTTGTTTCAGAAATGGAGTCCACTCAAATATCCGATGTCCCTCTTCTTTCTTGCTCCGAGGTTTGTTTTCTTTCACCATCTTTTTTTTTTTTTAATCATCGAATTTAATTAATCATTAATTAATTAATTAATGACTTAATAGATCATATGATCAATTTAATTGTGTAGCTAGCTTCTTAGTGAATTTGGAAATTCTAACAATAAGTATATGTGACAAATTGAAGTTGGAATATGATTTTCTTTTTCTTTTACTCGATAATCGAAATTGACAAATTTCGGTTTTTTCGGTTTTTCGAAGGCAATCGAAAGATCAAGAAAGTTTCGAGCAAATTACGAGAGCAAGCAAACGTACTTAGCAATGTACTCGAGCATATACGGTGGAATAACAACTGATCCAACCGCAATGTTCATCCCCATCGATGACCACATTGTCCACCGAGGCCACGGCGTTTTCGATACTGCAGCCATTCTCGACGGGTCCATTAAATAGTATATATAATTCTCGATTTTAATTAATTTCTAATTATGGTATTCGATTTGCAGATATTTATACGAACTGGACCAACACCTAGACCGTTTCCTAGGATCAGCAAAAATGGCGAAAATACCCCTACCGTTCGATAGGGAAACCATTAGAAGAATACTCATACAAACAGTGAGTGCTTCAAATTGCAAGAAAGGGTCTTTAAGGTATTGGCTTTCAGCGGGTCCCGGCGATTTCCAACTATCTCCTGCTGGATGTGTTACATCGTCTCTCTACGCCATCGTAATTGAGGACCAATCACCACCGTCTGATCACAAGGGCGTTAAGGTAATTACATCATCGGTACCGATAAAGCCGCCTCAGTTTGCTGTTGTGAAGAGTGTGAATTATCTCCCTAACGTACTGTCGAAAATGGAGGCGGAGGAGAATGATGCTTACGCGGCGATTTGGATCGATGAGGAAGGGTATATAGCCGAAGGGCCTAATATGAATGTGGCTTTCGTTGATAAGGAGAGGGTGCTTTTGATTCCTAAGTTTGATAAGATTCTCCGGGGTTGCACCGTAAGTAGGGTGTTGATGCTCGCGGAGGATCTTGTTAAAAGGGGTGGAATTCGAGGGGTACAAATCAAGAATGTGAGTGTGGAGGAAGGGAAACGAGCCGATGAAATGATGCTTATCGGCAGCGGAGTTCTTGTTCGTTCGGTTGTGCAGTGGGACGATCAAGTTATTGGCGATGGTGAGAGTTTTTTTTTTTTTTTTTTTTTTTTTTTTAATTAGGATGCAATTTAAATAAATGTGTTGATCTTGATTTTATTGACGAATTCGATGAAATGATGCAGGAAATGAAGGCCCGGTGAGTCGGGCGCTTTTGGACATGATTTTGGAGGACATGAAATCTGGACCGGCTGCGGTACGAGTTCGTGTTCCGTATTGATCGATTTTCGACTTTTCGACGTTTCCTGGTTTTTATGTATCATTAGTGAACAAATGTAACTTTAAAACTGAAAATGTGTATTGTAATGACATTTTGTTGAGTGAATTTTCATACATTTGCTGGTTAATAAGATAGGTATTAAGCATGATTATGTATCCTTTTGGCTAAAAGCTCGACTGTGGGAAAGGGTAAATTACGGCCACCTCCCTGAAGTAAGTCAAATTATAAAAATTGCTCTTATGTTTGGCTAATTATAATCACCTATTCAAGTATTAATCTCCTTACACATCCACCCCTGCAGTGTCAAATTTAGTGGAATTTTCTAGATTATCCGCTTCATCTCATTCGAACTCCATATTTTAAAATAATATGATCATAAAGATGTGTTTACTAGCTTGTAAATATCAGATTGTGGTGCATCAGAAAACTGTATTTTTGCACAGAGAGAATTTTACGGAATCTAGAAGATTATGTTGAATTTGACACTATAATGATGTAGGTGTAAGAAAATTCATCATTGAGGGGATAGATTATAATTACTCAAATAAATGAAGTTTTTTTTATAATTTAATATTATCTCAGGAGTGCCGCAATAATTTACCAAAAAAAGAGAGAAAGAATATATTCCGATGATATTTAAATATTAAGAAGCACTTTAATTTAATTATTCAAGCTTTATAAAAAGGAAATGATGAAGCCATGAGACTATGTTGGTGTTTTAACTATCAATGTATTTAAAAATAGTAATTGTTTTTTTTATTTTATGCCGACTTTGCATGACTCATGCATCCAATAAAAAATAAGTTACGACCACACAAATAATACATTTAATTTCGAAGGACCAAATTTTAAATTTTGAGCCAAAAAAGGGCGAAGAATGAGGGAAAATAGAAACTAATTATATATTATTAGTCCACAAGATTCCAATAATTGGAAAACCACCACCCCTCATTAAATAAGCTGACGTGGACCACCAAACCCACTAATAAATTTTTCATTTCCAGCACACAATCTCCACCGTCGGATCCCGAAAGTCGGCGGCGTCAATCACCACTTAAAACAGAGAACAAACGACAGAATATGAGTCCACGCGTCTAATTACTATTGGCTCACCCCGTTTCCACAGTTCAGGCCCAAAACTTTTTTATTTTTATTTTTTATTTTTTTTTAATTTTTTCATTTTCTTCGATATGGTAAAAAACCTCAACAGAATTGTGATAGGAACCACCGATCGGATCCACCGAGATCGTTGATTTTGTTTCATTTTTTTTTTCATTTTTTGTTTCAATTTGTAAAGTTTATTTTTAGAGAAATTGAATTCCAGAGGGGTGTTTCTGGAATTTTTTGATAAATCTTTCGCCGGCTGAGAGGCGTCGATTTCTGTAGTTGCTGTGCAATTTGTCCCCGGCGAGGGTTTTGTGGATTGAGGGAGGAAGAAGATGGTGAATTCTATGGTGGAGAGGGCGACGAGCGATATGCTAATCGGTCCTGATTGGGCTATGAATATTGAGATCTGCGATATCTGCAATCACGATCCTGCGTAAATCTCTAATCTCACTCCATTTCATTAATCATTACTTTTTTTTGTTTAGTAAGGATATAGTTTGTTGACGAATAGAATGAACAGAGAGTGTAGTTTACTGTATCTTCAAATTGGAAGTGGCCGTGTTATTTTTCAATTTCATCTGTTTGGCAATTATATGCAATCATTCGGAATTATGTATTGCAGAGTTGCTTCTTTTATCATATTTCGATTATAAGAATTGGGATTTTGTGGTATTACTAGCATTTAGTTGGTCAGTAGTTACTACTTGAGGTTGTAACTAATTCGATTTGTGAAAAAAAAGTTGATTTATTACTTTCTTATGTTGACTGTAATTTCAATCATTTGCTTGATGAACCTTGACAGCTAACAATATTGTTTGATACTGAATGTACATGTTATTGTATGAAATTAAGGGAAGGAGAAATCACATGGCAACAACAGGAGTCGTATTGGTAGGGGAAGAGAGTGATTCCTGGGAAGATTTAGGAATATTTGTCTCAATACTAGCACCTGATGCATTTTACTCTTGCTCGCCCTACTTTAATATGCATTTGATAGCTGCTTTGTACAAGCAATAATGCCATTTTTTAAGCTTGTATTTCATTATGCATTTGTCAGACAAGCGAAAGACGTTGTAAGAGGTATAAAGAAGCGTCTTGGTAGTAGAAATCCAAAAGTGCAGCTTCTTGCCTTAACGGTGAGCTTAATTTTACTTTCCTGATCTTTTAACCTCTTGTTTCATATTGTGCATACATGACTTATTTTCTTCTAATAAAACACTTGGGTTACTACTATATGTGGTCGCTAATGCTCAATGTTATTGGATGTCAGAAAACTAGTGCCGTGATGATTGAATAATTATTATTGGTATATTACACTAGCTTCAGTGAACTTCTTTCTCATCACTTTTGATTTATGACACTTGCTGGTGAATAATTGCCTTGAGAAAATACTAAAATGAGCTATTCAGCACTGAAAGTATAAAACTAGGCATTTTGATTGGGGTGTTGTTGCAGTGGAATTGAATCAAGGAGTTGTTTGCTTCACTCATCCAAACCATGCACCAAGCTAACCGAGTAGAACTATTCCTTTTCATAAAGAATTTTATAAGGTTAGGGAATTTGTTTGGATAACAAGGGTATGCATGGCAGAGCAAATTGCATTAATCCAGTGGAATTTAAGGGATAAATTGCAACATTACTAAACCAGAAAAAGATAATACGAATTATTTGCTAACTGGTGGTTTAGTGTTTTAATTTTCTTTTCAAAAAAAAATTTGCCTTATAACATGCCCTTACAACAGACGCACCCTAAGGGATTCGAACCCCTGACCTTTTACCAAACACCACTATGAAATGACTGACGGAAATTATGGTTCATTTGTGTCTTTCGTACCCTGGCAATGAAGACGTTTCGGAACGAAATATCCTCCTTTAGATGCTTGTATTATTCCCTTTCTTGTGAAAGCCACATAATTGTACTGAAGACATTTTTTATTTTATTACTCAGTCAATCTCAAATGTATTCATGTCATTTTGCTAGCTTTTGGAGACCGTTGTCAAGAATTGCGGTGATATTGTCCATATGCATGTTGCAGAGAAAGATTTACCTCATGAGATGGTGAAGATTGTGCGAAAGAAGGTAATCCAATGCATAGATTCGTCTATTGTCTTTGACTTGGTCATTTGCTTCTATTTTCATTGACATAAAATTTGTTACTGCAGCCAGACTTTCATGTAAAGGAGAAGATATTGATTCTAATAGATACTTGGCAAGAAGCTTTTGGAGGATCAAGGGCAAGATACCCCCAGTACTTTGTAGCATACCAGGATTTATTGGTATGTCATGCTAGGATCTTTTCGGTCTTATTACATTGGTTTTCATTTTTTGATGCTGTTCTCCAATAGTAATACTTATACTTTTGCAATTTATGGCCCTTTTGTCAGCGTCTTGGGGCAGTTTTCCCACAGAGAACTGAGACGACGGCTCCTGTTTTTACACCTCCACAAACACAACCGTTGACATCTTATCCCCCAAATATTCGTAATCCTGAAGCTAGACCTGATGCTGCTGAATCTTCTGCAGAAGCTGAATTTCCGACATTGAGGTACATTATTTTCAATGCCACATTTAAATTTTCTTCTGTTTCGCATTGACCAACCAACACATGATAATATATTTTTGGTTTGCAATGTGAAAAGGCTGTCTTCCTTATCTAGCTAAAATGGTATATAGTGTCATTTTAGTGGAAGTAGGAGTCCTATTCTTTTCAATACCCACTGCTTCTTGACTATGTCTATATTGCCTAAAATCTATATCTGGATGAATTTATTTATTGAGCTGCTGCTGGTTGGAGAAATCATTTTAGAAATCTATGTCAGAAGGGCTTGACTGAATTTGATGAATCGGGGATTTGAGCATCTTGTCCTAGACATGTAAAAGTTATAGAACTAATAGGTCAAGGCCTGGTGTACACATATTTCGCGTAGTTTCTTGTTTAATGAAGTTAACTGTCTCATTGGCCCCATTATTGTTCATGTGCAAGGTCAGTGAGATATTTCTTAAGTTCACTCCCTTGAATTGTTCTGATGTTTCAGAGGTGTTTGTGTTGAAACGTGAAGCTATATGTGTATTATGAGATCCTCCTCTCTTTTGTGACATGTTACGAAGATAGTGGCTCTTGTTGTGTGTAGTTTGCGATTATTAAATTAGGATCTGCAAGGGGTATTGACTTGATAAATATAGCTATTCCGGTACTCCGAGGTCTGTGTTTTTAATTGTAGTTACTGATCCTTCTTTTCTGGCTGCGCTTTTTTCAGCTTGACAGAACTTCAAAATGCACGTGGTATCATGGATGTTCTTGCAGAAATGCTGAATGCTTTAGATCCTGGTAACAAAGAGGTATGATCACATATAGAATGGTAAACTTTCCAATTATCGCCTGTCGTTGTTAATAGTAGTGAGCACTAAAGTAGTTCGAATGGGTCCTTTTAGTTTCCCACTACAGGAAATGACTATGAACAATTTTTGGGATTGGAATATTTCATTTTGATTCATTTGGCAAGATGATAAGTACCCCCTGCTCTTTATACAAATGAAACTATCTTGTAAAGTTATTATGCTATCCATTAATTAATCTTCGATAGCATGTTAAGTTTTCAGATGATGCCTTTTTTTGTTTTGTGTAGCAGGGACTAAAGCAGGAGGTTATTGTGGATCTGGTGGAACAGTGCCGTACCTACAAGCAAAGAGTGGTGCACCTTGTTAACTCGACCTCGTAAGGCCTTGTTTCCACTTCTTATCGTTTGTATTTGTGTGGTTGTGATTTGGATATTCTACATGTTTGCACCTTTTCATGCTTGGGTTTCAGTTTTGTTGCATCTAGTTGTTTCGGTTCTTGTAAAAGTGATGCATGAATGTAGAGTAGCATTTTCCGCAAAATGTGGTTCAGCTTTGCCGCATCTATTTGCATGCTAATTATACAGAGTGCTCGGCAATTTAAGTTAGATTTGCCATGGTTAAAGTTAAAATTTGTTTCTCATAAAAGTAATGCACTGTGAATGTAGAAATTTATTTTCCTAAAAGTGCGGCTTGTCTACTTGCATGCTAACTATAACAAGAGTGCACTGATTTTTTTTCTTCTTCCAAGTACCTACTATACTACTGATGTGGATATTATATTTAGTTTCTATCTATATAAACTGATGCACAGCTCTCTAAAATGTGATGCCATCTTTCAGTATATACCCCTTTATCATAATGAGTTCGATTCAAGCGAAGTGCCATTTAAACTTCGTGCATTCTCTTGACGTTTCCTAATGCAGGGATGAGTCACTTCTATGCCAAGGCCTAGCACTGAATGATGACCTACAACGTGTATTGGCTAGGCATGAATCAATTTCCTCTGGTGTTACCTCTGTTCGAATAGAGAAGCCAAATCCTGAACCTTCCAAAGCTTTGGTCCCCGTTGATGATTTTCTTATCGACACTGGTGATAGCAAACAACCAGATAAAGGGTAAAGTTTGATAGTTTGGGTTTTTCGTTATTCAAATATCTCGATTCCTCCTTTTAAAAACGACTTGCTGTAGTCTTAGATGCAAATTCCTTTTGCAGATCTACATCCGGTACTAGCTTAGGAGCACAGCCGACAACTAACGGTCAGTTGACAACTCCAACAAAGGCTGATCCTAAGATAGATCTTTTGAGTGGAGATGACTTCAACTCACCCACAGCAAACTCAATGGCACTTGTTCCGGTGGAGGGGCAGCCTCAGCCTGCAAGCCCTGTTGCATCTCAGCACAATGCACTTGCCCTTGTTGACATGTTTTCTGGGAGTAATATTAACACTCAATATGTGAATTCCGTTGGACAAGCACCCTATCATCCTTCATCTCCTCGATTTCAACAACAACCCAATTTCAATTCTCCACAGCCTTTGTTTTACCCAAATGGAAATGTTTCTGGCCCTATGCCACCTCAGCATGAACAGCATTACATGCAAGGCTCCCCTCGTGCCTGGAATGGTCAGATTCCCCCGCAACAGCAGCCACCCTCACCTGTTTATGGTACATTTCTCAGATTTATACACACATAAAAATAGGAAAAAATAGTATTAGGTGTTTTTTTTTTTTTAAATAAATGTTTTTCGTTTTATAGGTGGTCAAAGCAGCGGCGCACTTCCACCTCCACCATGGGAAGCACAACTAGATAACAGTCAAGCTGCCTTCAGCCAGCATCAACAAATGCATTTGCAAGCCCCTCAACAGGCGCCAGATGGCACGTACCTTCCAGGATCGCCAACTATGGGAAATTACCAGAATAACCAAATGGTGGTGGGCATGCAGCCTCACCCAATGCAAGCTGGCCACGTGGCTATGTATCCTCAGCCAATGCAACCTGGTCATGTGGCTATGTACCCTCAGCCAATGCAAAATATGTACCCTCAACCAATGCAAAATATGTATCCTCAGCAAATGGCTGGTTATGGCTACAACTATGGTTATGGCCAAGGTCAACAGCCAAACGCAAACGCAAACGCAAATGCAAATGCAAATGCACAGTATCTACAGCAAAGCATGTCTGGATTATCTATGAGAGACGATAATGCCGCCAGAAACTATTCACCCTATTCGGTTCCCACTCCATCTTACGTGCCGCAGTCTGCAAGGCCTTCTAAGGCAGAGGACAAGCTATTCGGAGACCTTGTCGACATTTCTAAATTCAAACCGGGGAAAACCACACCAGGTAGAGCTGGGAGCATGTGATGTATTTCGGCTTCGTTTCGCCTTTGTTTTATTTTGTTTGCTAACTTGCGCTTGCTCCACTTCTTAGCTTTTTTTTTTTTTTGGGTAATATAATTCTTCACATTCATCTTATTGTGTTGATTGCATTTTTTTTTTCTTGCCTTGCTTCTGTTTTTGCATTTTGTTTTGGGTTTATTGTCTTTAGAATTAATTATGTACATTTCATGTAGAAAAGGAGAACTCATATAAAGTGAAAGGAAAGAATCATTTTCTTTTATGTTTCTTTATTATTTTATTATTTCATTAAATATACTATTTCCCTTGAACTTCATGTAAAATGAAATTTAAATATGTAATTGTATATATCTTATTAAAATACATTTACTAATTACCGTAACTAATAGCAACCATATTTAAAAAAAGTACATTTTTTTTAACAACAGAAAAATCAATAAATTAATTAAGATTTTCCAATATGGCGACATTAATTATTCAATTGAAAAGTATATACACCCAGTCATGAATTTTCAAGAGTTGACTTTCTCTGATTTTAAAATTTCACGGAAATACATTTTTTTACCAATAGTCAGACGTTTCCGATTAATCAGAAAATTAGAGGAGGTGTACCACTACAATATTGTGCACCGCCAGTACAGCGGATCACTTCAATCACGATACCAAACTTCTCTCTCCGTTTCATCTCATATCTCAATTCTCAAGTTCGCGACTGATTTCAGGTGTGCTGATCGTTCATCCGTTCTCGTTTATGTAAATATATTTATGATTTTCCCTAAATTCTTTCAGTAATTAAATTTGAATTCAGGAATTTTCCGTCTCTTTTTCTCTTTGAAAAATTAAACCGGAAAATTGCTACGCTCTCATCTTATTTTTTTTCGAGGGTTTGTTTGGGGGGGTTTTGATGGGTTAATTAAAGCTAAACTCGTCGTCGATTGATGCAGTTTTTGAACATTGGCGTGAATTTAATCAACAGTCATTGCAGAAAATGCAGGTTAGTATTGTTATTTTCGTGTTTCAATTTTGATTGTTCGATTTCTTTACCTGGCTGGGAAATACTCTCTACTTTTTGCTGCTAGGAGTGATGAAATCATAGGGATATGATTTCTGAGAGATGTGATGCTAATACTGTTTATTGTAGTAAGAAATTAAGCATTCTGGTTGATTTTGTTTATTGGGTTCACTTGTAATCTTATTTGTTGTCAAACCAGAGTTAATAACTATACCACAATGTTTGGTGATGTATGCCAATCTAATGCTGCCATTAGAAGGGACGACAACGAAAAGAGAAGTTTATGCACTATACTGGAATTGGAGGGTGTTGAATGAAATATCCAGCTGATGTGTATTTAGTTGTGATACTAATCAAATCGAAGTCGACTTCAACTAAATTAAAAACTGATTTCCTTAAAAAGAAAATGCATGAGCATCTATGTATTTAAAAAAATAATGTACCCGCAATACCGGATATACATTTATACGCTCAGAGAATTGTGAAATGTGATGTATCATGTATGGCACGACGGCAAGTAATTTATGAAATGAATTCATTTAACTTAAAAGAGAAGAAAAGCGTATTCTACGAAGTTAAAATTTGTTTCATATTAAATGTGCTGCAACGTGGTAGCTTGGGGATAGGCTTCTAGGTTATTCATATATCTGAACTGAGTTAATATTGGAAGAATTTTTTTTTAAATTGATCATGTGCTTCGGTGATAGGCATCAAGAGCTAGGCTGTTTAAGGAATTCAAAGAAGTGCAGAGAGAGAAAGTAGCTGATCCTGATATCCAACTCGTATGTGATGATTCAAACATATTTAAGTGGACGGCTCTTATAAAGGTTGGTCTCGTTATTCTTGTGCTTCATCTCATGAGACATTTTTTTTTAGGGGAAATCGCTTAATCTGAACTAGTTTCCTGATCCCATGCTATGCTGTGTAGGGACCGTCAGAAACTCCGTTTGACGGTGGAATTTTCCAGCTTGCTTTTTCTGTGCCTGAGCAGTATCCATTACAGCCCCCTCAAGTTAGGTTCTTAACGAAAATATTCCATCCAAATGTACATTTCAAGGTAATTGTCCTTCAGGCTTCAAGTTTTATTGTTATGTTATTCACGCAAATTGTCATTTTTGTGTCTTGTATTTTCCTTGCAATAAACATTGTGAAAGAGCAAGATATGGAATATGTGAGAGTTTCTAAAGTAAGAATGTTGTTTTGCTGAACAATGTTAATATAATGATTGGTGTTCTTTGTGCACAAAACAATTGATGGAACTATATGGAACGAGTCCTGAGAATTGCTAAGTGGAGTGCATGATGAGAACTTGAGTGAAATTTACTCGAGGATGAGCTTGTTTCTGAACTTTGAATCTTCATGTCTGTTAAGTCCAAACTCCAGAGTAATGAACTGTGACTTCCGCCTATCGAGATAGAAAATATAAATTTGTTTTATGTATTTTTTAACACTTACTAGTTTACATGCTGTTAGCGTCGTACTTAGCCAAAAGATAAGGGAATTATGCATGTACATGAATTTGGAAACCGAGCTACGTAAATGATATATGATTGCGTCAAACCATTAGCTGCAATAAGACATGCTTAAGGTCTAGTGACGTGTTTTTATGGTTTATTTTAGGAGAGTCAATGCTTAATTTTGATGGCTATATGCCGTGAATAGTCCATTTCTGTTTTGTCTTCTTCTTTTCCATACTTCAATTAAGGAAAAACTTGTATCGATGTATTATGACATCTGTACAAAGAGTTTCTTTTATGGTATTACTCATTGATGACGTGGTTCTTATTTTTATACAGACAGGTGAGATTTGCCTTGATATCTTGAAAAATGCATGGAGTCCGGCTTGGACCCTGCAATCAGTTTGTAGGGCCATAATTGCATTGATGGCTCATCCAGAGCCTGATAGCCCACTCAACTGTGATTCAGGTAATGTAGCTTGTGGTTCCTTTCTCAACCTGGTAACTCGGTTTTCTGCTTGGTTCAATTGTATGTCCATCTTTTGGGTTTGAATGAGATTTGCAGATTATCATAAACAGTTAAAAGTTCAAAAATGCATTTCAAGATAATTGAAACGTAAAGATTCAAGTTGCCGGAAAACAACAGCAACCATTTAGTACACTAAACACGTTGCAGAATAGGGATTGGGAAGGCCCAATTGTTCATCTCTAGATTGTTGTTTACTAACCGAAAAAAAAAAGCTTCTACTTTCTTGAAAATATTGAGAAACGAAATACTTATAGTCTTGAAGGCTTGAAGTGAAATTGATGCTTTCGTGTTTTATTGGGTAGGCAACCTTCTCCGGGCAGGCGATATCAGAGGGTACCAGTCCATGGCCAGGATGTATACCAGACTTGCTGCCATGCCCAAGAAGGGCTAAAAACCCTTCGGCTGCTATTTGCTCATGGATGTAGTAACGCATTGCTGTACAATTATATTAAATATGGATTATGTGAATTATTTTTTCAGCGACTGGTATCAACTGTTGAAACATATATTTGTAATAAAACTTCATTCTTTTTTCTGTTGTTTGATGATAATGATCAGTTTGGACCTTTTATTTTCCCTTGGTTAAATAGTTGATAACGTAGATTCAGGATTGACTGTTTTGGGGCTTTGTGTAATTCTGAGTCTGATTTTGGTAGAAGGGGCAATGTAAACGTGGGACTCATTTAGCATGTTTGCAGAGTATTTCATAAATTAAAAGGAATAAAAGGATTGATTGCAAAATCAGACACATTCGTAGTTGCATAATAAGATTTGGTAAAATACTGAATTGGGATGATTGAAACAAATGAATTTAAATGTTATTTTTAACTTAAACGACGTGATCTAGATCACGTTAACAAAATACCGTGGAATTGAAGTAGTAGAGCATTATTTCGTAGTACGCAGAAGTACATGTTTTTTCATAAATGAGAGTTATAACCCTTCTCATGGTTTAAGGTATTGATCGAACCAGTCGCTGGCTTCTTTGACCATCAAAGATGTCATTTGATGTCCGATACCTGGTTGAGCTATCAGCTGAAAACACAAGAAATTTGTTTGAACAAGTGAGGCGCTATCGTTTTTCATTAATTTTTCACGAGACGAGGTTGTTTTGTTCGTGGAATCGGACTGTGTGTGTGTGTGTGTGTGTGAAAGAGAGAATATCCGGATCCACACCTTAAAGTCGTCAACGGCATTGGCCTTTTCGTAAATCTTTCTTGCTTTTGATTCGGGAAGTTCCAATCCACCCAGAGGGCAACGCGGATCTTCTTTACCTGAAATTTGCAAATAATACCTTAGTGTCAGTCTCTTAACTGTCTACGTAGAAACCAACTGTAATGGGCATAAATCTTGATACTCAGGTGTTGTAATCAATGGCGGCACATATTACCATTCAAAATCAGCAGAGGACGCGGTGCAATAGCAGGAACAGTGTAAGGTGCATCAAAATCAGAGGCCAAACCAGGAGCAATCCTATCCCACACCTGTTAACAATAATACAAACCCTTCTGCAACTCAAAATACAAACTATATACATAGCCAGAAAGAAGTCCAGATAATATCAATTTTATCAAGATAAATGAAATACACCAAACAGAGATTAGGGCAACAGTACGACTGACCTTCTCCACCACTTCTTTGTCGATTGCATTTATTCCCAAATCAGTTCTCGCTTCTGAAAACCAAGAACGAAACAATCATCCTAATATTTGTCAGTCACAGACATTTTTCTTTGATGATGAGTTTTTCTAGTCATAATATGTCTCTTACCTTCAAATACAGCCTTAATGCTGTCGACTCGAGCTTGCCACTTGTCGTGATCAATTGCCCACCGGAACCCCTAAAAGTATAGACACAAACACTCAGACCGCAAATATTCTTTTACTCAAATCAACTTGTGTTGAAACACTTACTTGAATACCAATTACAGGGGCAACCACTGAATAGCGAGCATCGGCAGCGGCACCAAACCAAGCATGCATTCCTGAAGTATAGAAAGTATCATCATACTGAGAGTTGCAAGTTGAAGAAATATTTTGATATATAGTATCATCTTTGACTTTGAGTGAATATCTGACCTCCAAGTGATTCACCCGTAATTCCTATCCTAGAGGGATCTAGGTCCTCCCTTTGTGTAAGATGATCCGCCAATTTTACCAAGTCCCATACCTGAAGTTTGTAAAGCACAAATATCGGGAAAGATAAGATTGTAGCATATCATTACACTTTGAATTTTTTTCGAAGATTTAAGAAATGGCATCAATACCGTATCAAATATGAAAGGCATCGTATCGCCTTTTTTCCATGATGACACCAGAGACTGCATTACAACAAATATAAAGCAGAAATCCGATATTAATTTTTTAATCAATGTGGCAACAAGTAATGATCAAAGTCCAGCAGGCACACCTCTCGGTAAGTTGTCAGGTTTTTCGCACGCTCTCCATGATAACGGGAATCAATGGCTATAGCAATGTAATCCCTCGAAGCATATGCCTGGAACCATTAAAAAAAAATACACGGATCAATCTCTGACCCTGAAAGAACACTGGTCAAGACTTAGCATTGAAAAAATAACCATTCGATTACCTCAAGTAAAGGGCGCAACCACTCTTTGCATTTGTGAGTACTATGTAGGAAAACTATCGCTGGCCTTCTCTTTTGACTGTTCTCCTTCAGTTTCAATATCAGAACAGGTAAGCGTCCTTGCTCCCCTGCCTGGTTGGAGAAAATCTTGGCAAGCTCATTTTAAGTGCATAAAGATAATTACCAGAAATGTCAACTATTGTCGAGTACTGAGAACTTTTAGAAATAGAAGACGTCTGTGTTTTACGACAAGATCTGAATAAATTCAGAATCAAAGAAAATATCCTCTGCAACAATTAAGACTAAAACATACACGCACGATGTGCAAAATTCCTGTTCCAAAAGAATAAAAAGGAGAAGGCAACAGTTATAATACCTCAGTTGTAAGGTAAAAGTTCTCCTCTTGAAGCAGTTCTTTAAAATTAGGAATCTCTTTCTTTGGACAAGACTCCATTGCCTATATATTTGACCATAAGCTGACACATAAGAATGATGGATCATATAACGAGAAATCTAATAAAAATCAGAATTCCTGAAGCAGATTTCAACCTCACTGAAGGTTGGCTTCGGAGTTTCTTGATACAATGGATCTTGTACAGGCTGCGCAGGTTCGACGGAAAGTGGAACTGCAGATATCAAACATATTTAGTGGTATGTAATGTTTAGGAAATCTCCGTAAGTTAAATTCCTCTAACATAACCAATCAAAAGAAACAGAAAAGTCGATCTGCAAAATAGGTTTTTTTTGTTTTTTTTTTTTAACTTCCAAATTAGCCTCATTGCCTCTCGAACCGAAACCGATAAACAGCAGATGATATTTTTTTTGGGCGAAGTTTCAACAGGATTTTGAACAAAAAGTCAAAAACACAACAATTATGCTAAAAGTTTATGCTGAGCATTTGCTTCCATAAAAGATTAACACAATGCGGTGTGTTTGGTCAAATCAACGAATACATTATCAGATCACAGATTATATCAGGTGTTGTACCATCCCCTTCAGTTGTAGTACCCATCCATCTAAAGTCTAATCAGAGTACTCAAATGGGGAATTCAAACTCCTAAACGAAATTCAGCAACAAGGACGAACGAATTCGACAACAAAACATCACAATTCCACAGCCAAAAAAAGACGATTCACGAAAGAACAGAAACACCAGTAAAGCGGGGCGAGAGAGAGAGAGAGAGAGAGAGAGAGAGCGCGTGGATTATACCTTCAGCAGTCCGGCGAGTGCGGAGGAGGTGCAGAAAGTCGGAGCGAAGTTTGGCGGCATCTTCGGAAGAATCCATTCTCCGATCAACTGAGGTGAATTGTGGAGTGGTTATGGCGGAGTTGGTGGTGGTGCTCTTTGTATTTACTAATAAGTTGAATTTGGAATTAGCAATTGGGAGTGCATGGGCTCGCACGTGCGCAATGGTGCTCGGCACGTGCGATAAAGTCATCATGGTTGCCGCCATTATTATTTTTATTATGGTGGTTCGCGCGAGTCCTTTGCTTTTCTTTTGCCCCATTTCTCTTAAATTCATTTCATTTTTAATTTATTATTTATAATGGGATTATAATTACTTTTTCAGTGTAGAAAAATCGGGTTTTTTTGTTGTAGGGCGGCTTTCTAGAGTCTTGTGTAAAACGTGTTTCTAGGTTTTTTTTTTTTTTTTTTTTTTTTTTAATATATATATATATATATATATATATATATATATATATATATATATATATTTACATTGAAGAAACTAGAATTTTAGTGTAAATTACGGACACCCCTGAGATAAGGTCAAATTATGAAGAAAAAAACTTTAATATTTGGGTAATTACAACCACCCCTTAATTATGAATATTCTTACATGTCCACATTTTTATGGTGTCAAATTCAACAGCATCTTCTAGATTCAGTAGAATCGTTTTCTAGTTTATACTCGTTTTGTTCAAAAATGATGTTTCTAATGCACCACAGTATGATATTTACAAGCCAAGAGATGCATATTGCAAAAATGTGGAGCTCGAATGGTGTAAAACGGATACAAACTATAAAATATTTCACATAATATATGAAATTCCACTAAATTTGACACCACAATAATGAACGTGTAAGAAAATTCATAATTAATAGATGTGGTTGTAATTAACTGAATACGAGGGTTGTATCTAATTTACCCATAATTTTATGTACCACTAGGCATAATATAATCAAACTTACAAGTCAAAGCAAAAGTCTCCTCAATAAAATGAACCAAAATTTTATTAAGATTTATTATCCATGGAATAATAATCATACTCATATAATAATAAAATATTTAACACGTACTAGCGACTAATCTAATAATTTAGGGTAAATTACATACACTCCCAGGTATGGTCAAATTACAAAAAATCATCTCTTGTTTGAATAATTACATCTACCCCTCAACTATGATTTTTTCTTACACCTCCACCCTTATGGTGCCAAATTCAACATAATCATCTAATATCCGTGGAATGTGCTCTGGTTTGTACTCGTTTTGTGTAAAAATACAGTTTCCGATGCACCACAAACTGATATATACAAGCTAAAAAACACATATTATGATCATCTTGCTTCATAATGTAGAGTTCGAATGGGATAAAACGGATACAAAAGTGATAATATTCCATATAATCTCGAAGATTCCACTAAATTTGAGGAGTTGAGGGGGTCGTTATAATTATCCAATAAGAGGGGTGTTTTTGTAATTTGACCATACCTCAGGAGGTGTTTGTAATTTACCCAATAATTTAATTACTAACAAATAGACCATTATTGCACATTAATAGCTCAGTAGTATAAAATTTTGAATCTGCCCAACATCAACTTTCTTTCGGCCTTTTAATACTAATATAATAATTGCTAGTCAAGAGGACCTAAATTGTGCCAGTAAGACGATTTTACCCCTCAATGAAAAACATTGGACACACACACGCATGTGTGTGTGTGTGTGTGTGTGTAGCACAGTTATAAAGATGAAGCATGATTTTATCAACTTATGCAAAAAAAGGAAAAAAAAAAAAAATGGAAGTATAGAAAAAGAATCTTGATTTCTTACACATGAGTTCTATAAGAATGGTGTAAACAAGAAATCATCACCATCCACCTCACATATTATCTAACTGCAACAACAAGTCCTAACTTTTGGACACACAGTTGTCAGCAAAAACAAAACAAAAAAAAAATATATATTAATTATAACTGCACTAACACCATTCACCTCTCAACCTGTACTCGTTCGATCATCTGCACACGCACTTTACTCCACGAGCTCTAGGGTTCTATCTTCTTTTCTACAATGAATCGGGAACGAATTTTTTTTCAAGAACTTTTGATTCGTCACATAATATATAGCATTTAGTTCATGAAATAGGTAGTTACCTTCTATGGAGCCACAAGTGATAAGTTTATTGAGAAAACTGCAAAATCTGGTCAATACGAGCCTTTCTTGATCGACGTATGTCAGGTCTGGTTTCGTATTATTTGTCCTTGTATTAGGTTCGGTTGTTGTAGATTGAGGGGCATTAGCTGCCATAAATGTTGCGTCTTGTTCGTCGCACATTAACGCAAGTGTTCCTGGTGATAATGGTCGATTATCAGAGGTGTCTGATTCATGGGATGAAGAAGCTGGATTTTTTTCAGCCTCGTTCGCGTTTGTGGAATTATTCGTCGGTTTTCTTTCTTCTGAAAAAAAGGCAAGACACAAATAATTTATAAGCCGGAATAATCTTAATTGTTGTCAATATAATTTTAACGCAATTGAACAGACGTGAAATACTATGTGCTGCTGCTTCTGCCGAAACTTCGACCAAGACTTTGCACAAGTCCTTCACATGTTGTGGTTGGAGGATGCCAGCTAATGGAGACCTTCAATCGTACGAAGAGGGTCATAATAAAATAAAATACTGGAATTTACTCGAATTCGTAAGTAAATAAATAACCGGAAAAAAAAATACGAAGTCTTACTTGTAAGAGGATTTAGAAAGTCCTGAGACTGAAGCTTTCTGTTTAGCAGATAGTGGTGACTTAGATGTCGAACAAGTTTCCTGATTATAACGGGAAACAAGATTTCGTCATAAAAGAAACTGAAAACCACTGCTTCATAATTCAAGATTTAAAAAAAAAAAAAAATCGAGAAGAACTTGAAACAAGCATGCACCTGAGGATATTTTGGAAGCCAGCTAGCCAATTGTTGTTTATTAGATGCTGTCCCGAAAATAATTTGCCGGTTATTTCTAGTTGTCTTGCTTGGAATTCCAATGGCTTCATTAATGGCTGCATTGGCTGCCAATTGGATGAGCGCCATTGATTTTGACGAATGATGGTGAAAATGAGCGTTCCTCTCTTTACTTCCTTCGTAGTTTTTGCAGTCACAGCATTTACATCTGTCGGAGCATAGAATATTGGCTTGGAAGCAGTCACAGTACCTCTTGAGACAGCCCGATTTTTTACAATTGCACCCTTTATGGTATTCTACCTGAATCACACGAATCGGTTAAAGTATGCCGATGATAGCAAAAATCACGAGTCAGTTGAATACATGCTGATGTGGATTTAGACTTTCTTGTTTCTTGTAAAGAATTTGTGAATCACATAGTTCCTTGTTTCTTGAACGAAAGCACAACAAAATCGAGCAGTTAAAAGCACGTCCGGTGAAGGTGTGCAGGTTTACACTATTAATGACAAGTAAATCTTATAAGTTCTGCTTAATTTGACTCCATACTGTGTTCATCTCATCTAAATGCGCAGATTAGCAGAGTTGTTCCTTATTTCCGTACGACTGAAACACAATAGAATAAAAGAAGAAATAACAATATAACAGAACATGATCTTGATAGACGAATCAAAGACTAGTGATCCAACAAAGCTCAGGGAAACAAAAACCGAGAACTAGAATTCAATCTAAAACGTGTCTAAAAACGCATGACAAAGTTGTTTTACATACCCCACCATCTGCAGCACCATGTGGACTGCCACTTATCTTTGGTTTGAAGGCATCGGGATTTTTCTCCAAAAGAGCTCTAACTGATTCCTTCTTATACGGCTCGTTTTCAAGATTATTGTAACAATTGGTGCAGTTACATCCATCGCAGTAAGAACCAGACGCAAAACATTCACAGTACCTGTTGGTCATTACAAATGAACATGTTTTGCTTGCTTACATTACATACTCTAAACAACAAAACGAAAAACCTAGTTGACGGGTCTTTTTTATGCATTTTCAATTTCAGCCAACTAAGCTCGCAGATGCTAATCAAACGAAAGGATGTACTTACAGCTTCAAGCATCTCGAGTTCTTACAATTACATTGCTTCTGCTTCTTCGGCGTGCCATCGTTCTGTTCAAGATTAGACCTTTCTCGGGATTTTGGAGACTCCATCTTCCTAAAAAACACATTTTGCTGATAATTATTGCCGTTTACAACTAACAAGCAGTCGAAGCAATAGCTCAAAAAAATTATGAAAGCAAGATAAAATTAGGATTTTTATAGATCAATCACATGGATATTCCCCTTTCTTTAATCCTTTCGGATGACCCAAGCTTCGATCAACAAATTACCGAAAACGAACACTCGATTTTTCGCATTTCTAATTCAATCTATACCCGCGAAAATGAAAAAAATAAAAATAAGAAACACCACATAAATTTTCTAAAAACATAGACAGAGGGATTTTACAGCAAGGGCTTCAATGCAGGTTTGGGCGCTATCGCAGGCGATTTCGTTTGCCCCACAATTTGAGAAAGCTCTCGCCGGGAATTTTTTTTCGGCGGCATAACAATTTTTCCAGGTGGCAGTTTCCTTTGCGACACCGTTCTCGGCGGCGATTGAGCCCTTCCGTTGGCATGCACTTGTTTCTGTTCAATTAAAGCCAGCAACTTGGACTGTAACTGAGCCTGCGGATGCTCTGGCAATATCAAATTCGCATTGGCATTAGCATTCGCCGCCGTCGATTTAAAATTGATGGTGAAATCCAGCTGCCTCACCACCGGAGACGCCGCCAAAGCACCCGCCGCCGTTTCGCCCTGCTCCATCACTCGAATTCGTAGATAATTCCTTCCGAAAACGCTGCGGGTTTTTCAATTTCATGCAACGGAGTCGATTTTCACTCCCCAAATTATAAACTGGGTGCGTAAAAAAAAAAATCAAATCTTCGGCATTGTTGAACAGAAAAGAAAAGGGGAAAAATCAGAAACGAGGCGGAGTTGATTTTGTAAACACGCGCCGTAAAAATCGAATCTTTTTTTCCGGGAAAGAAGAAATTAATAGGGTTAAAAAGTCTGAGAATGGGGTTGGGGATTTCTAGAGAGAGAAAGTAGTGTGGTGGGAGTAATTTTGAATTAGAGTATGATCCTTTTCTTTTTTTTCAAATCTTTTTGAAAAATTATATTTTTTGAAATACACGGTCTAGATTAAGAGTAGGGTTTCAACGAACGGATGCGATTGAGTTGGCTTTTCTCCTGTGAATTCTTATCCAATTCCGTACATCTGTCAGTTATGAACATTAATTTCTTTTTTCAAAATTAATAAAATATAATCTCTGGATTAAATGCTCGAATTTGATGGTACTTATTTAGTCATTTCTTTATATTTTAAGACTATTTTAATTTTTATGTTCTTATATATAAACGCAGAAGCAGCACTGAAGAAATTGTATGAAACTGGAGAAAGGGGCACCGGAGAGAAGAGTTTTAAAAAATTAGGTCAAAGAAGGCCAACGAGAGTCCAAAGGGGGGAATTTACAAAAGTGACACGAATTTGGCGCTAAAGAGGAGATATTGAGATGCGGCAAACACACACTTGCACCCAACACGTGGAAGCTTATGATTGGTCAGCGTACGTGTGATATTATGGACGGATCGAACGATGAATTTGTGTACCTGAGATGAACAAAGTTGTGGGGCCCACTTGAGCCCCGTTCTTTTTTTGTCTTTAATGAGAAGGTTTTAAATTTTGAAATTCGAAAATGTAATTAAAATGGGCCCATGGGCCCGGAAAATAGTCTAAAATGGGCCCATCAGCCCGGCAAAATATTATAAAATGGGCTAAAAACTGAGCCCATTAGCCCGAAAAAAGTGTAAAATGGGCTAAAGAATTGGGCCCACTAGCCCGAAAAAATAACGTAATATGGGCTTATGAAATGGGCCCACCAGCCCGTCAAAATAGTGTAGAATGGGCTAACAAAAATATGAAATCACGTACGTAGCATGCAGTGACAAAAGGTATTACTTAAGTGGATTTCATATACATGTTTAAGAACTCAGTTAATTACGTTCTATATGTATATGATTATTTGTAAATTTAGTTCATATATATATATATATATATATATATATATATATATATATATATATATATATATATATATCAAAAAAAGAAAAAAAAAAAAAAAGCACAGACAGAAGAAAAAAAAACATATAGTACCCTCTAAAGCTGTTTAACCCAAAGTGAAGTTACTATTCATTGATGGCCTTATAAATATAATGTGACAATTTAGAGGGACCCATATATATTATTATATTATTTAAAAAAATATTTACTATTGCAATTTACTTTGTATTTGGAAGTATTATATTACAGAGTTGCTAATTAACTTCAGATATATAATTAACTGAAATATCTTCAGTGTAAACACATGCAGTATTGTACAGTTTATTGATGTAAAACATAGTATTATTAACTTTGCAAGAACTTCAAAAATAACGAAAATGCCCACCAAATTAAACTAATAATATTTCCCACACAAGTTTAAAAACCCTTTTTTTTTGGTGTTAATTAAGCTTCATTCTCTAGTCACTGAAGATTGATTAGTCGTCGTTTCTTGGATAAATAAAATAATTAATTAATTTATATGATTATTAGGTATGTATTATTTTATATGCCTCAATATGTTGGGAGCATGTGAAGTGTGAGATGCTATTTTTAATTTTATATAAAAACTATAAAGTAATTATTATATTGAATTCCCATTTTTAATTAGTACAGTCTTGCTGCAAATAATTGGAGAAAGGAAATAATTTGGAATCATTACAAAAAAAAAAAAAAAAAAAAACCCATCAAAACACATACACACACACACACACACCATCTATCGGCTTCAATCATAACGTACATTTTTACCCTAGTAAAGAGTACCTATATATTTCTATATATATGTCATATATAATAGCAAATAAATATATTGTAACTTTTATTTATTTATTTTGTGCTTTTTGCCACTCTTAACTAGTTGAAATAGAATCAATTGATAAACAAATAAAGGATAAGGGTATTTCAGTCATTTTTCTCTATAACTCGTGTATATTTATTATCGATTTTCTTAATATTTATGGCGTTACAATCCAAGAGGACCAATATTTTAACACGTAGAGAGCAGTATTTATTACGTATCAGCTGTGCACCTTGTTTTAGCACAGAGATAATAATATTACATGTACCAGCTGCGCACCTTGTTTTAGCACGGAGATAGTAATATTACCATGTACCAGCTGCACCTTGGTTTATCACGAATAGAGTAGTATTTGTTAATTTCGTCAGATGTGTGATTATGTGTAAATCGAAAGTGAACAAAATGTCCGTTACACTTTTAACAAGGGATAGCATGTAGTGGACTCTAATACACAAGGGTAATTAGGGGAGTTGGACGTTACACAGAGTGGATTTCACCGTAGATCTGATTAAATAACACCCACTAAACACACATACACGCTCAATGTGTCATTATATTGATATACGGTTGAAATCCAGCAAATATAAATAATGAGTGTAACATCTAATTACCCGAGTACATTTCAAGGTAAGACTATGGAATGCTTTACATGCCATGTTTAATAACTTGCCATGCAAATTGCAATTAATGGGGTAATTACTTTGTTTTGCTAAATGCAATAAAACAGCCAAAAAACCCTAACTACATTTTATCCCAAACCTAACCACATTTAATTTATTTTTATTTTTTTAATTTTGGCAAGTTAAATTATGTTACCCCTAATGTAATATCTTATGGTTTTAGGGTTGTCCCTACCTTTACCTTCCTCCTTTATTACCACACGATTTAGGGCTCTCTTTCCTTTTCCTTCTCTCTTCATTTCTCCAAAAATTTCCCCCACTCTCGATTCTTCACCGGTGTGCGCCACGCACCAATCAGATCCCACATTGGTGCGCGTGGACCATCTTTTGACAAGACAGCGACCGTTCAACTACCCTCCAAAGTGCAGCGCGTGCGATGCACGTCCGTACTGCCGTCTGACTAGGGTTTCGCGGAAACGCATTGTGGGTGGTGATAAGCATCGCAACCAAAGCGCCTCGCTGGCGAGATCTCATTGGGCCCTGCTCTCTCTCTCTCTCTTCCATTACATACACATGCCATGTATACATACACACACATAAAAAATACTACAAAGTACCCATATGGGTCGACAATAAACATCATTATTATATAAAAAAAATACACAGAAATCACACACACACACACACACACTGTCTCTCACTCTCTCTCTCTTCTTGATTTTTTTTCGTGTTTCTCTCTCTAAAACATTTCTCCTTCCTCCAGGAAACTAAATTTCCAGACCTAGAAAATCTAGGGTTCTCATTCGTTTTGGTCTCGAATTTGTTCTATTTTCTCTCAGATCATCTCAAGATATACATAGAGATGGGTTTTATTTGCTGGTTCATCTTGTAATCAAATGAATACTGTTCTTCACTGAGCTGTGGGAAAAAAAAATTCAGCTGGGTCGACTCGGTGAGCTTCTGATCCGATTTCTCGATTCAAGTAAAGGTTTGTTTTTTTTTTCTCTTACTTGTTTGTTTTATTTTTACTGTTTACTGTTGTCTTTATTTGATGTTGCAAGATTTACTTTTTTATTTTATTTTTAATGTTAGGGTGAATCTGTACTAGGTTTGTAGCTGACTTTCAGCTCAATTTCTTTTTTCTTTTTTTTCATCGGAAGTGGGTTTCTTGAATTTATTTTAATTGTTGTATTTATTTGCTGGCATGTAATTTCTTTTCACGTTCTTATCATTTTATGGTGTTTTTTTTTGCTTATTATTTATTTACTGTTTTTAGCTTAGCTGGTGACGTTTAAAATAACCGAAACCTTTTCTTGAATTCAATAAACCCTAATTTTAATTGGGAATCAAAATTAACATCTTTATTTCTCCACTTGTGATTGAACGAGAGATGGGTTTCGAGTTAATTTCTAAGTTGTCAATACCCTAAAATTTAATTTTGAAATTCTGGATTGCATCTTCCTCATATAGAAAACCCTAAAAATTTAATTTATTTTTTTGCTGTGCTTTTAGTGACTCATTTTGCTTTTTGTTTGGTGGGTTTTGCTATTCTTGAAGTTTATCGTATGTGGGAACCTGTAAATCTTTGATTGGTCGAAGTTTCGTCTTTATTGTTACTGTTAGCTAGGGTTTATCATATGTTCTACATGACACATTTTAATGTCAGTTTTCCTAATCGTATGTTACTCGTTTCTTCGTTTCTTTCTAATCATATTAATTTTTGCCAGGTACACTAAATAAAGTTAGCTTTGAGCTTTGATCGCCTCTCGGGTAGAAAATGCAGACATTTCAAATCATGATTTTATGCACTAAGTATGTGAATTAACTTTTTTTTCGCCCACCAGTTGTAGGGTTTTGTTATCGAAAATGGACAATAGAACGGTGTCGAAGGAAGAAAGTCATCGGAAAAGTGATTCTCCGGTATCTGCATCAAAATCTTTAGGTTCGCTTGTTCGAATTAATTCAATAGCTATAGACATCACTAGTGCTGTGGAAGATATCGAGTCACCAATACATGAGCATTTTTCGATACGGTTAGTGTTTCTTTGATAGAGTTAAACTTCTTTTATCGATTCTCAAAACAAAGAAAAAAAAGCAAACTTTTTGTTTTATTTCGGCAAGTAAGTTTCTTTTGACTGGCATTATATAAGCTTATGATCAATCGACTATTTTAAAATTGGATATATCTCTTTCTGCTTCGTGCGTATGTTTTGTGTGTGGGAAAATGTGTTCCATCACAAGTGCTATACGTGATACGGAAAGTATAAATTGCATGACAGGAAAATATGATTTAGTAGTTGTTTTCATTGATATAATATCTTGATCTAGCGTTTTAAACCGAGGATGAAACTGAAGGTGACACAGTTTGCATGCATGACAGTAATCTTGGATATCTATAACATCAACAAGAATGGTTTTTTTGTGTAATCTACAGTACTTAACCTCGTTGAGTTTCAAAGAAAATGTTTGTGAATGTCCGATTTATAATTACGTGGCCGTGCAGTGGTTTTGTTGCTGGGATGAGGAAAAAGAATAGGATGACATGTTTGCCCTTTGCATCACAAGGCAATGATGATGAGCTGGCGGATAATCTGCCTCCGTTAGTTGTTCCTAGATTTCAGTGGTGGCAGTGTTCAAACTGCGTTCCAGAAATTAATACGAAGAGGAGTAGAGACGAAACGGTATTGCTACTCACAGACGACAGAAGTGACGTCGGTACAAGTTCTTGTCCGAATATCGTTGCAGAAAAAAACGACTTGTTCTTAGGCGTCAAGGAGAATATAGGTAAATGCTGACTGGTGGTATATATATATATATATATATATATATATATATATATATATATATATATATATATATATATATATATATATTCTGTAATCAATAATCATTGTTGATGATTCTTTTGTGTATTTGCCAAATTTCTTTGTGGATGATGAAGACAACTGTCCAAGTAAAACTATCAAGTATTCTAATTCATGTAAGTTTTTTTTTACGGATAAAAATCTTGGTAATTTCTCTGTCAGTATAATTTGCTGCTCTAGATTTGCCCCGTGTTTAATTCGTAACATCCGAAATATCTGTGCAGGCAGCAAAGACAAAGGAGTAAATCCACGTGATAACGTTGCAGGTAATTTGATAAATAACTATTTATTTGAAACTGCTGAGATTATAATATTCTAGCAACTGATGCTTCTGATATATTGTATTGTTACAGTGCGTTCTTTGTGCATAGTTGACGAGCAAGAAAATGCATCGTCTGGAAAAGACGGTTCCTTTAGTGCATTTCCGCATAGGAGAAAGCCGAAATTGCGTTTTCTGGCTGATATAATGGTGGAGAAAGAGAATAATTCAACTAGTGATAATGTTAGAACAATATCTGTTGATCAGAAGAAAGCAGTTTCAGATTCTGCGGAAGTTTCTAGAAGTCCTCAAAGTAAAAGAAAGATGGTTCTCGAAGAAGATGAAGACGAAAGAGGAGCCTCTGCTAAAAAAAACAGAACCCTTGTACTGCACGCAGACAGAAAATGCAGGAGGGTTCGAAATTCCGAATCCGAATCGGAAAAAGACGCACCTGCAAGATTGGATTTTAAACTTGGTGCAAGGGTTGAGAAAATCAAGAAGAAAAGAAATAAAGGTCTTGATATTAGTAAAAAGGCGACGAGGCCTCACACCTTAAACACTGAAGATAGAACAGCTGTCTCTGTTTCGACAATGGGAGGATTAAAGACGAACGAAGCTGAAGCTAATCTCGTACCTTTATTAATGGGGACGAGCATTACTAAAGAATCGAGCATTTTAGGAGATTGCAGCACCAAAGGGAAAGTGGGGTTGGACCTTTCCCTCAACAGCTTTATGGAGGCTGACATCATCAATTCCAAGAATCGAGCATCTTTCGTGCAGTTTAGGGGCATTCCTGATCTCAATGAGGAGTTTCCTCAGAGGACTAATTATTCTGACAAGAGGAATTTTCCTCTGCATAATAAAACTTCTTCGGTTCGCAAAATTCTCTCGATTTTTTTAATTTTATTTTTTTTATATTTTGTTTCTGTTAACTAATTATTGCTATTTTCTGTTATTTTTTACAGGATGCGTTTGCATCGTACAGTAAAGAGTCAACTAGAGAAGGCAAAGGGCATTTCGGAGTTTACGAGCCACAAAAGAAAGATAATTCCATGGAAATCGGAACTTCAGATGATATTCCAATGGAAATAGTTGAGCTATTGGCCAGAAACCAACACGAAAGGGCACTCGGAAACACAAGGCGAGGGTATTCCGGTCTTTACATGGATCAACGCCCTGGAATGATTAATTTCCCTCTGGCGGGCAGAAACGGTTCAACGCTAGGAAATGGAAATGTGGGAGTGAGACAAAACATTAATAATCCCTTGATTAATTTATCGCAGTTTAACAACAAGTACTCCCAAATCGAAATCGGCAAACCAGAGGAGAGACAATTCGGATTCTTCAGTACATCTACGTCGAGACAACAACAGATTAAGAAACATTATCCAGCATCAGGTTCCATCTTGATCGGGCAGAGACCTAGCACAGGGGGGGCGGAACTATTTTGGCCCCCTACAAGAGAGAATGTGCCGTTTCATCTTAGCACAAATAGGATGGGCGTTGTTGGTCCGTATTCAGACCAATGCTACAAAGGAAAGAATACCGTAATAAGCGATCATCATACGAAGGTTGTCAAGGGAAAAAAAGCAGCGTTCGAAGAGGGGAGAGTGGGGTCCACGTCGTCAGCAGCTTCCGGAAGGTCTTTGGAACATTACTCGAACGATACGATTCCAGCAATGCAGCTGCTGTCTTTGATGGATCAGAGAATTGTATCGGGATCTTCTTTTGAAGTGGGCCCGAAAAGATTTCTTGATAGCCCGTTTTCTTCTTCCAACCAAAACCGACAGATAAACGGGAAGGAGAACCATAACTTGAAAGACTTGTCTTCTGGATTTCGTTATGGTGGTGCTTATTGTGCCGGCGAAAGCTCAAAGAAAGATTCTTCTTATGTACTAGGTAAGTTTCATCCTCGATTCTTGAAAAGGCTGATCTTTTTCGATCTATTGCATATATTTGAAAAAGAATGTTTTTTTTTTTTGTAAGGTCAAAGATTAGACGGGCTTGTGATTCAGCCGGAGAGGAGTAATTTACGGTTAGGTCCTTGCACTCTTAACCGCAACCCTGCTGACTTCAGCATTCCCGATGCGGGAAATGAATTCACTCTAACTGCGAAGGATTTGAAGTTTAGAAAGAGATCAAATGCTTCGAAAGAAAAAATGCGTTCGTTGAATTTGGCGAACAGAGGAAGAATGAGAAAGGATGTTTCGGGAAAAGAGTTTTCGAGAAAATGAATAATTGTTCGGGTTTATGCTCTTCGAGCTCTTAATTTAGATTCTCACAATCTAGAGACAATTTTTTTTTTTTTAAATATAAATTGTTGTATCCGAATTTATTTATAATGTATTAAGCTGCTGGTTTCGTCTCCGGATTTCTCAATATTTATGTACAAACTCCGATTACGACTCCAACTTGCACATCCCTCGAGTCGATGCAAGAATGGAATAATCTTGAAATTAATAGCTTCAAATTAGTTATGTCTTAAATATATAAATATATGTATGTATATAGCAATATATAAATATCTGTGTTTGTAATCTTGAAAAATGCACAGATATATTGCACAGAAAATGTACATGTATGCAATACTTGTGCAGAAACAAACTGTACATTTATTGCACTCCTTTTGTAGTGAAAAGTTATTTTCCTTGAAAGTCGCACTTTATTCAGGTTGATAAGACGTGAGACTAGCAGTAGCAACTTTATGTGAATAAGAAAATAATGAATTAATTGACATTAATTATATTAGGGCTGACGCATGAGTCTGAGACCTCATACTTAATGTAATGTTCACACAAACACACACACACACACATATATATATATATATATATATATATATATATATATATATATATATATATATATATATATATATGCATGAATAAATTAATTCAAGACTTAAGCAGAAGACTGAAACTCATGTGAATAAAAGCAAATATGAAAGAATACCCGATGGACTGTTAGCAAAATACGGAGCGTGGCTTGTTCTTCTTTAAAATGAAATTGCAGTAAATGGGTGTATAGTAAATTACTAAATTGACCCTTTATTACAATACCAGGTCCCACATTGCCATTTTCTGACACAGTTGATCTGTCAAGGAGGACCCAATTGACAGTTTTCAAAGCAAATTAAATAAAATTAACAAATATCTATATTCATTGATTAATTGATAGATTCCCACGAAAGGGTTTCGCTTAATATGTTGATTTATTTATTGAGAATATCAGGTGTTCGATTATTCTCCATAATTTGACGTTTAATTGATCCATTAATTAATTGGGTCAAAAACTTCCCATATAAGTTTGAATATGTAAGGCACAAACATTCTTTGGCATGTTTAATACAACACTTTTTGTGGTAACCAAATATCTTCTGAAATAACAATCTTGATCATTGAATTGTAACCATAGAACCCCAATAAATTTGAACACATTTTGTTGAAAAAGTGTGTGTGTGAGAGAGAGAGAGAGTGTGTGTGTGTGTGTGTGAGAGAGAGAGAGATCAGTGACTGGCTAGTAATTTTATAAGCAATCTGGGACCCTCTGTTCATGGAGTTATATATAGTCCATCCCTACATCCTCATGTGATTTGTTGTCATATATTCTGCAGAAAAACACACACACACACACTAACACACCTTTTCTCTTTCCGTTTGCTCCCCCAACTCTCACCTATTGTTTTTTGTAGTTCCAAGATTCAAATTTTATTTTTCTGTGTGTGTGTGTGTGTGTGTGTGTGTGTGTGTGTTTATAGACAGACATTCTTCCTCTGTTTTACAGTTAAGCTGCCGAGTTCCGACTCTGATGCTTGTGTCTGAATTTCTTTCCCCTTTGGAGATTGGTTCGAAAGAAAATATTGAAGACCCATTTCTTGGGGGATGAAGACGAGGTAATTGATTTCATTTTCAAGAGCTATTTCAGTTATTTGAGCTTCAAATCTTGTTCTTTATTGCATAAAATGGAATCTTTGCTCGTGTTCTCTGTGGGAGTTCCTTTTGCGGGTTATATTCGTCTTCTTGTATTGATAAAGTTTGCATTTTTTCGATGAATTGTTGAGATTTGCAGTTGTAAAAATTTAATCTTTTTAATGATATGCTTAGAAAAATTAATTTTTGATTTGGGGTTTTGAATGCTCATTCTCAGGGAACTTCTGAGGCGAAAAGTGAGCAACTTTCGATATATTGAGTGTTTTTAAAGTAGGATTAAAGATTCGGATTTTTTTCGAAATTGAAAGTATTATGAATGATTCTTGAAATAACTGTCACTTCGCCAAGATTATATCATATACTAGTTGTGAGGCATTGATCATGGCATCAATTAGAAGAACATTGTCGCCCGTTCCTCGACCCGGAGCTTTAATGAATGGCGGCGAAGCTTGCCAGGTGGCATCTCCCTTGTCCAAATCTTCGTCAAATGCGCAAAACTACCCACCAAATTCCGGTCCATTTTCGTCTTCATTCGATTCCTTGGACTATGCATTGTACAAAACCCAGAATTTTATTCTCAGTATATTCTCGCAACGATCTTCTAGGCCCTTCGACAGATCAAAGTTAAAGGGAAAAATTTTGAGAAAAGCATTTCTGCATTTCTTAACTTGCTTCATTGTCGGTATTTTTATTGGACTCACCCCGTTTTTCCCATTGGATTTATCCGCAAATGTCGTCTCTAAAAACCAAGTATTCAACGAGCTTTATAGTTCAAGAAAGGAAATGTCAATAGTCGGCAGATTTTCTCCGAATGAAAATTCTACATCACAGAAACTGAGTGTTGAATTCAATGACGGAACTTTAGATAATTCGTCGAACTGGGCTTCTGAAGTGATTTCCGATAAGCTTCTAATAATTGTGACTCCATCACACGCTAGGCCAATTCAGGCCTACTATTTGAACCGTTTGGCACATACGTTGAAACGGGTCCCACATCCTGTACTGTGGATAGTTGTGGAGATGAATTTCCAGTCGGTAGAAACCGCTGACCTATTGAGGAATACTGGTCTTATGTACAGACATTTAGTATGCAGTAGAACAAACTCTACTGAGATAACCGATAATAGTGCGAGTTTGAGGAATGTGGCTCTTTCACACATTGAGGCGCACCGTCTTGATGGAATTGTTTATTTTGCCGATGATGATAATATATATTCGACTGGTGTCTTTGAACAAATGAGGAAAATCAGGTAACTTTCTTGAATACTAATTCACTTCAAATTGTACGTTGAATTGTGGTGATTTATTTGAAAAGACGTTTATTTTTTTAAATGCAGTCGAATTGGGATATGGGTAGTGGCAAAGTTGGTGGAAAACGAAGGTGATGTTTTTTTTGACGGTCCGATTTGTAATAGCTCTAAAGTGATAGGGTGGCATGTGGCTGACGTGGCGAAAAAATCTAGAAGATTCCATGCTGAGATGTCGGGTTTTGCATTTAACAGTACTATTATATGGGATCCGAAGAGATGGCACCGGCCTACAATCGAGCCTATTAGGCAGATTGAGACGGTGAAAGAAGTTGTGCAAGTGAGTTTCTTTATTTTTTTATTTTTTTTATTTTTTTTCTGAGTGCTGATATATCTATTATGTTTCAGGCGAGCACATTTATCGAGCAAATTGCGGAGGACGAAAGTCAAATGGAATGTTTTCCGACGAGTTCTTCAAGAATCATGGTTTGGCATCGTAATAATAAGTAGTTGCATGCAATGTACTTTAAAAAAAATGTTTTTGTTTAATTTTTTTTCATTTATTTGTGGATATTGAGAGAGCTCGGGAAAAATACGCAATGATGAAAAGGTGTAGGAAAAAAAACACGTCGAATATCATATATGGAGAGAATGAGTGCAACTTACTTCATTCTTTTCCTATTTTCTTCCTCAAAAGAAAGAATATAATGCACTCTCTCTCTATTGCTCTCGTTGTTTCTCTCTCTAGCTAGTTGTTCGATATGGTGCCGAATATCGATCTGATGGTTCTTGCACTAATTCATGGTTCGTTCATATCTTGCGTGCTTCTTGTTGTTACGCTGGTTATCTTGATATCTCTTCTTCTCGCAACCTTTTTCTTGCTGCTACTGATTGTGTTTGTCGATTTCTACGAAACGTTGTCGTTTATTTCGTTCTATTTCGCTACTGCGAAATCGAGCATGGAGTTGGTATTTGTGGTACTTCTGTTAAGTTTGATGGCATTAGCTTTGAAGCTATTTGCTGCTGGGGAAGGTTTTGCTGTCAAATTGAAATTGAAATTGCAGCAGCAGCAACTCATGAGAGGCAAAATATAAAGAGGAATAATTCACTATTATATTATGGAATTTGTATATAGTACACATGTTTTTAATATTTAATTATTCCATTTTATTTAATATCATCACATATTTATTAATAATATGTAGTTCTATACAAATGACAGTAGTTGACTAAAGCACAAGAATTTTAACTAGTTTATTGACTTTAACCTTTGACAATGAGACATTTTTTTTTATAATAAATAATGGGTAAATTACGGCAGAGCCCCTGAGGTAATGTCAAATTACGAAAAAATCCTTTCGTGTTTGAGTAATTCCAATCACCCCTCAAGGCCTCGACTATGAATATTTTTATACGTTCATCCTTATGGTGTCAAATTCGATCGAATCTTCTACATACCGTTGAATGTCCTCTAATTTGTACTCGTTTTGTACAAAAATGCAATTTTTTATTGCACCACAATATTATATTTACAAGACAAGACGACACACATTTTATAATCATCTTGTTTCAAAATGTGGAAAAAAAGACGGTACAAACTGGAGAATATTCCCCATAATCTAGAAGATTCTAATAAACTTGATATCGTAAGGGTGGACCCGTGAGAAAATTCATAGTTAAGGGGTGTGGTTGTAATTACCAAAACATTAGGGGTTTTGGATGTAATTTACCCATAAATAATTGAAATTGCTATCAATTATTAAATGCCACGTTTTATTCGTTTAATAATGTAAATTTAATAATGTATAAATATCATATAATAATTTATAAATATCCTATAATTTTAACATATTTACAATCATTTATTTGGCAAGAATTATAAAATCAAATGTAGGGACAAAAATAGTGCTGATATACACGTTTTCATTTTGACACGTAAGCTACCTTGCACCACCTCTCTCTCTCTCTCTCCCTCCGCCCACACATCACACACACACACACACACACACGCAGCTCATAACACAGTCCTGCTTCAGGACTTCATCAATGGAGAATCTCTGCACAATTGCCACCAACCCATGTTTAAATCCATGTTCATTCCCTCTCAAACCCGCCGCAAGACCTCCATTTTCGCCGCCGGAGCTGCTGCGGCCCAGGAAAAAATCTCACCGCCCGTTTGCCGTAAAATCCGTTTTGAAATACGACCCGTTAGATTCTATTGCTAATGATGCTGGAAACCATGTTCTTAATGTGGATCCCGTCTATGAACCCACCCCTCGTAATCGCCCCCTTCGAACCCCTCACAGCGGGTAAATTCTAAATTCCTAATTTTTTTTTCATTATTTTGTTGCGTCGCGCAAATTCAGTGTTTATTGTTTTCTAATTTCCACAATTACGTATATTTGATGCTTTTCATTATCGACGTGTATGATTACTGTTTATGATTAATTGATTATAATAACAATTTTTGGAAGGATCAAATTATGGGAACTGCAATTTTGATAATAGTTTTTGAATTAGGTTTTGATTTTTCCTGCGCATGATTGTGGATTCTTTGATTAGGTACCATTTCGACGGAACCAGTCGTAAATTTTTCGAGGGATGGTATTTCAAAGTTTCAATTCCAGAATGTAGGCAGAGTTTCTGCTTTATGTATTCTATTGAGAGCCCATCATTCCCCAAGAAATTAACCGCACTGGAAACCGCACAGTACGGCCCTCGATTTACGGGCGTTGGAGCTCAAATTCTAGGCGCAGGCGATAAGTATATTTGTCAGTACAACGAAGGATCACGCAACTTTTGGGCAAGTATGTTACTTAACCTATTTGAAATTTTTTGATCTTTGCTCGTCAAATTTGGACGAGTATTGAAATTGTTTTAAGTGGAATTGTCTGTCGAATTATTGCGATAGCACTGAATCTTTAGATCATCTAATATGTGGTAGATAGGGATGAACTGATGCTTGGTAATACTTTCGTGGGGAAAACGAATACGAAGCCTCCAAAGAAAGAGATCCCTCCACAGGTTAGCTTTTATCCGGTCGTATTTACGTAAAACAAGATATTTCGATGCTTCGTAGAACTCTAAAACGACGTGCATGGGAAGAAAGAAGGGTGTTCTTTCATAATAAACATCTTAGGGAGGAAACCCTTCATTTGTTTTACGGATTTAAGGATCTTTTTTAGCTCTTAAGATAGAATTGAAACTCAGTTGTTCCTTCATGACTGTATCAAATTGTTTGTTCAGGAGTTTAATCAAAGAGTTACGGAAGGTTTCCAAGTTACCCCGCTTTGGCACCAAGGCTCTATTCGTGATGACGGAAGGTAAATCTTCTTCGACGATCTTTTGATTTCTTGATGTATTACTTTGACTTTTCTAAGTTATTTGTTAGGTTCTACGTGACTGTTGATGCAATTGGGAGTTCATTTAACCATTTACATACGTCGCTCGTTTTGACTCGATTTATCCTGACAGGACAAATTATGCGGAGACTGTAAAGACTGCACGGTGGGCATACAGCACGCGCCCTGTTTACGGATGGGGAGATGTCGGGTCAAAGCAAAAGTCAACTGCCGGATGGCTTGCCGCTTTCCCTGTCTTTGAACCTCATTGGCAAGTATGTATGGCGGGCGGACTTTCAACTGGTATTCTCTTTTTTCCATTTTGCACTTTTTCCTTTTTCTTTTTCAACATATATATGTGCAAGCTTATTTTATTTTTTTTATTTTTTTTCTCGTGTAGGTTGGATTGAGTGGGATGATAAACGCTACGAGTTTAAAGATGCTCCATCATATTGTGAGAAGAACTGGGGTGGTGCCTTCCCTAGAAAGTGGTTTTGGGTACATAGTTATCTGTACATTAATTTTTATTTATTTATTTATTGTGTGATATATCCTCATCAATGCTTAATGCTCGGGTTTGTTTTTACAGGTGCAATGCAACGTGTTTGAAGGAGCTGATGGAGAAGTTGCTCTGACTTCTGGTGGTGGATTAAGACAGATCCCTGGTCTGACTGAGACTTTTGAAAATGCTGCAATGGTACTTATCTACAATCTTGATCATATTCCCGTTTTTTAAACCTCGAGTACGATAAGTAATAGTAATTACAAGGAAGCGACTCCTAAAAACTATGTTACACCTTCTTATTACTCAGATTGGAGTTCACTACGGTGGCGTTTTCTACGAGTTCGCACCATGGAATGGAGTGGTTAACTGGGAAGTTGCTCAATGGGGCCATTGGTTCATTACTGCCGAAAATGAAACACACACGGTATAATCACACGCATTACAAGATTCATTTTTTTTTTATTTCAAAAACTCGGGATTATTTTCTAATTCAAAACTTTGATACGATTAGGTTGAATTGGAAGCAAAAACAAAAGATCCCGGTACAACATTACGCGCTCCCACCTCAGAAGCAGGCCTTGCTCCAGCATGTAAGGACACTTGTTTTGCCGACTTAAGACTCCGAATATGGGTAAAACAAAACAATGGAACTCAAGGGAAGGTACTTGTTTTTCACTCCTCGATAATCCTTTTTTGTTTTAAATAAGAAAAAAAAATATATTAATTTTATTTGGTTGTCAGGTTATATTGGATGTGACGAGTAAAATGGCGGCAGTAGAAGTCGGGGGAGGACCATGGTTCAGCACATGGAAAGGCAAAACGAGCACACCCGAGATTATCAATCGTGTTGTCGGCCTTCCTATTGATGTTGAAGGACTCTTCGGTTTTGCACCTTTCTTCAAACCCCCCGGTTTGTAGTTTCATATTATTATTATCCGATACAAGATGCTTCTAGAATCTTCCATTCTCGACCCGCCCCGGAAGATCGGTTATTTTGGACAGGTGGCACACGGGCTTTCCAAGAAAATTCATATGTATTAGTATTACCAAAGATTATATAGTATATTCTTTCTTGTGGTCATGGGTTAACACTTGACATGGCAGATAACGAGTGGTGCAATCAATAAGTTTGGCAAAGCATTCAATTTTTTCTTTATCTACTGCCTAACAATTCAATAGAAAATAGGTAGACAACTTGTTATATTTATTTTCAATTTTATAATATTTTTCCGCATTCACACATATGCACGTGGTAAATTCGTTCCCGTGCAATAGTCACACGAATTATATAAGAGGTGTAAGTTGCACTGAATAAGATATACCATATGTGACGAGCTTGACCTAAATAATGTTGCAAAAGAAACCGAACTAAGGTCGTTAGACGCGGTGATCTTTACTCCACCAATCAGGGGTGTACCCATGCTTGGGGTGCCCCCCCCCCCCCCCCCCCAAAAAAAAATAATTTTAACATATTTTTTTTTATTAGTTGTTTATGTATTAGTTAATGTACTTTCGTCCCCAAAACTTTCAATTTTATACACTTTAGTCCATATTCTAGCCTTTTGAAGAAAAAACTATGGGTCCGCCCTGCCACTAATTAGGTCGTCCTTGTGTGTAAGAGTTTGGCAATGGTGATAAGGATAGCACGTGTTAGGGTGGTTCTAAACATTGATGCGTGAATTTGTGGGTTTGGTTTTCTTGATAAGATTAGTAATCTCATTCAATCACTTTGACAAAATATGAGATTTGAAGTACATATAGGTTAATTAATTGCCATCCCTAGGAAAAAATATACAACCTACGTATTATTATACAATTAAAAAAAAAAAAAAACACGTTGCGTACGAAAAATTAGACTAGTATTCGTATGGACCGTATCAACATTCAACGTACATTTCAACTTGGATTATTCAAATCAATAGTAAATACTTTAACTATTTCTATTCTACTATATATATCTAACATAAATATTTCTCTCTCTCTCTCTCTCTCTCTCTCTCTCTCTCTCTCTCTCTCTCATATTGCATGCAAAACTAATTAAGATGATGGAAATAAGGAGGGTTTTGTATTTTGTAGTTATATTGAGCTTAATAATGACGTCATTGATACCAAATAATGCAAATGGTGATGTAATAAATGGAAAGACACAAAGAATGATATATAAAGCTAATAAAGAGGGCCCTTATCTTGGATTAGTGATTCCAAATCTCTTTGAAATGAACCCTCTTCTTCACCATCCTAGCTTCCAACCTACTAATCTCACCATTGATTTTGCAGGTATTTTTTCTTTTATATATATATTATATATAATTTTATTTTATTTTTACTTTTTTTTTTTTTTGTAATGAAAGAACCCGCAGCCAAACATAATATAATATTGTTTTGACAGGAAGAAGGTTCAGATTTGGAACCATTTATGAAGAGAAAGTGATATTGGTTATGACCGGGCTAGCCATGGTATAATTATGAATCGTCTCACATAACATGTCAACACACATACACTTATGCACGCGTCACGCGTGTATATATATACATGTATATATAATTAAGGTTTTTCGGTAAATAGTTAAATGCAGGCGTAACGACGCAGCTTCTGTTAAGCTTGTTCAATATAAAAGGAGTGTTGCATTATGGAATTGCTGGAAATGCAAATCCATCTCTGAATATTGGAGATGTCACCATTCCTGAATATTGGTCTCATACAGCTCTTTGGAATTGGCAGGTACATTAATTTTTTAATTTTTTTATTGCAACCAAAAAAAAATTAATTTGTTTTAATTTTAATTAATAATTTATTTTAATTTAATGCAATTTAAAATTAATTTGCAGAGGTATGGAGATGGGCCAGAAAATGAACTAGCCCTTGAAGGCAATGGAGACTACACAAGAGAAATTGGACACTTGAGATTTGCTAACTACACTACAAATAATGTAGTTAGTGACAATCTCTTAAACCGTGTTTGGTATCAACCGGAAGAAATATTCGAAATCGACGGCACCCCCGAGCAGAGACAACACGCATTTTGGGTCCCCGTCGATTCTAATTACTTCGAATTATCCAAGAAATTAGAGGTAATAATCAAGAAATTGTTTACTTCATTGATTTTCCATCTTGATTTTAATATAATAAAAATATTAATATTATTTCATTGAGATGAAATTAGGGCATGGAATTGGAGAAGTGCATTAATTCAACAACATGTTTGTCTGATACTCCAATTGTAAGAAGGGTGTCAAGAGGGACAAGTGGCAGCATATTCTTGGACAATTCTGCATACAGAAGTTTCTTGCATGATAAATTCCACGTCAGCCCTGTGGATATGGAGAGTGCTGCCGTGGCATTGATTTGCCACCAGCAAAAGGTGCCTTTCATCACTTTCCGGTCACTTTCCGACCTCGCCGGTGGCGGCTCCGCCCAGTCTAACGAGGCTGAAATCTTTGCTCCGCTGGCGGCAAACAACTCCGTCGCGGTGGTGGTGGGCTTCGTTGAAATATTGGCTAGCCTTAACTCCAAAAGTTCTTCTTGAAAGTACTATGTATATATATTATATAGCTCCAAATGTAATTTTAAGCATCACTACATATTATAATTTATTTTACTTTTCTTGAATAGAAAAAGTGCCGAAGTTACGAATCGAAGTTATTTAAAGTTTGGAAAATACGGTGGCCGTTGGATTTTGGGTCGAAACCGAATTAATCAAGAATTCAACTTGTTAGCCCGATCTTCAAATAGCACAAAGCCCACTCGGTGAATTAAGAGCCATTTTCGATCTTTTGACTTCTCTTCCGAGTTCTAGATCTCGATTCTTCTGTGAGAGAGTGAGATCCACTTCAAAATGTGGGAAACAAGAGAGTGTGTTCAAACGAGGAATTACATCGAAAACCGTATCAAACAAAAACGGGTTATGGGCTAGCGATGAATGTTGCGTGGGACCTTGTTATTAGTGCACCACTATTGAACACACTTGATTAAAAGCAAAACAAAGATTAGAAGATGCACTCCCCACTTACACTTAGATTGCCTAGAATTTAGTAAACTACAATTATCATCATAATCATCATTAGTGCTGATTAATATTCCATTATTCACTAATTTATCATATCCATGGCTGCATTTATCAAATAAAGAGAAAAGTACATTCCCAAGAATGAGAGTGGTAAAAGAGGAATCAAGAATCAAGAATCAAAATCTATACAAATCTTGAAAGTAGTAAGTAGTAGCAAGTGATGGATGATGAACTGAGGAAAAAGCCCTTTACTTTTTTTGACAAGTCAATGCAGAAAACTGTAAAGTAGTAACTTGAGAGAAGTAGAATCAGAGTTAAACCAGAAACATATTCCTGAAAAAATTACTCCTTTCATCAAATGAACTGAAATAAAGCATAATGGATGGAGGGCCCTCTGTTTTATTTATTTTTTTCATGCTTTTAAAACAGTGTTAATGGGAGAAATACAAAAGATCCCTTGTAATAATGAACCCGCCGCTCGAGAACCGGAAAAAAAAAAAAAAAAAAGCATTCTTTAATCTTTTATGCACAGAAAAAAAAGGATTCAAAAGAGACACTCGTAAGTTGGAGACAAAAGTTTGTTCAAACTTTATTTTGGGAACCTTTCGATTTTTTTTTGTTATAATTAATTTCAAGAAATCATCGAAACACCAATAAATACCAGCAGTGTGTGTTCCTTTTTGCATCATCACCATTATCCAGTTTCAGATAGGTTATAGGCATAGCAAGAAAGAAAGTAAGATTAACCACTCTGCTTTTCAACTAAGAAACGAGGAAATAGTCGAGAAAAGTGAAACTTACTCGTGTTTATATTTCCTTTGTTTTTTTTTTTTCTGTGGGATTTTTTGCAGTGTCTGCGAACTCGAAATGCAGGAGCAATAAGCTGGAAAACATCGAGGAAGAAAATGCTGCAGAGTTTTTGCCCGTGACATGTCCACCGCCAGAAACTCCGACCGAGTCGATGGAGTTCTTGGCTCGTTCGTGGAGTCTCTCAGCCATGGAGCTCTCAAAGGCTCTTTGCCACACTAATGATGCAAACCAAACTTCCCATAAGCCGCCATTAGGCGGCACGGATGGTGGTCCCGCCTCTCAAACCGACCACGGAACCTCTTTGCTCTCTGTATGTACTTCACATTTTAAAGAAGATTAACGAAAAAATAGTTTATGTATAACTCGTCTTATGTATTGCAGCAGAATGAGCCTTTGTTAGCCTCAGAGAGCCCTCCGATGTCACCTAGAAGTAGTGACGATGCCAAGGTAATAAAATCTGTCACACGTGTGCAATTCGACAAAAGTCGATACTTAGTCTAATTAATTAATAAAGTTATCTCCACTTAATTACCTGTGTATAAACTTACAGGAAATATTTGTGCTGCATCAAGCTTTAAACCCAGAATTCCTATCCAATCAACACTTACCTCGAAACGGGGTACGTTTCGATTTTCTCCGGCCGAATCAGAATTTAAAAAAAAAAAAAACTATAAAAACATTAGTGCCACAATTCATTTCTCTTTCGTTTTCAATTATTACAGCAGCTATACAGAAGCATCATGAAGAAGAAAACAATGGGGAGATGGATGAAAGATCAAAAGGAGAGGAAAAAACAGGAGATTAGAGCTCACAATGCTCAACTCCACGCAGCGGTGTCGGTCGCCGGAGTGGCTGCAGCCGTGGCCGCCCTTGCCGCCACCTCTTTATCATCATCATCATCCTCGCCGGAGAAATCGGTCAGTAAGCATAAGAGACACTCGAAAACATCCTCTGCGATTGCTTCTGCAGCGGCTCTAGTTGCATCACACTGCCTGGAAATTGCGGAGGATATGGGAGCGGATCACGATCATATATTGGCGGTTGTGAGTTCGGCTATTAATGCAAGAACCAACGGGGATGTTATGGCACTCACTGCCGGAGCTGCTACAGGTATCATCAGTTGGTAGTTAGTTATACACGAGTCTTGAATTGAAAACAACGTAGATAAAAATCGAAACTTTCTTACACAAGTCTTGAATTGCAAACATCATAGATAAAAATCGAAACTTTTTTACACAACTCTTGAATTGCAAACATCATAGATAAAAAAATCGAAACTTTTTAAGTTTTACACAAGTCTTGAATTTGCAAACAACATAGATAAAAATCGAAACTTTAGAAATCCATCCGTGATAACATTACTCTGTGTTCTTCATTTTGCGATACTGATATCGAACGGTGCAGCTTTAAGAGGGGCCGCGACACTAAGAGCAAGGCTATATAAAGAACATGGAGGTGCAACTATTGCTCTTACGGAGGATAATCTTCGGAATAGCAAAGAATCGAACATCTCACTAACTCTGAATTTCGTTTCGAAAGGCGGTGAACTTCTCAAACGCACAAGGAAAGGTAAATTACTAAATTTTCTTGAGGTTAAGCTACATTTAAACCCCTTCAAAGAAGATAAGTTACATAAATTTGTGGGTTATTATTACAGGAGATCTACATTGGAAGCAAGTCTCATTCAACATAAATTCAAACTGGCAGGTAATTAAGAAAAAAAGACAACCTCAGTAATATCGAATTTAGCTCAATTTCACTAAGGCCTCGTTTGGTTCAGCAGATTAGCCATGATTAACTAAACTTTATTTGATGTTTGGTATCTCATTAAATTGTCGGGTCGACCCGTAAATATTATGTTAGAATACCTTATCTTACTTTGTAGGCATGTTTTTTTATTAGGTCATCGAATATCCAATAATATAATTGTGTTTCATTGAATTATTTAATCTTATTTTAACCAAACGAAGCCTAAAAATGTGAAATGAAACAGGTGGTGGCTAAGATGAAAAGCAAGCATATTGGAGGAACATTCACTAAGAAAAAGAAGTGTAAGCAGAAACTAACTATACGACGACGTTTTAATAAACATGAATTTTTTTTTATGATTATGTAATTCTTGGAAATGAAACTGGTGTGTGTGTGCAGGTGTGGTGAGTGGTGTGTATAATGATATACCAGATTGGCCGGCGCGTGAGACAGACGGTAAAGAGAAGATGGCGTACTTTGCTGTACAAACTTCCGACAGAGTAATCGAATTCGAGTGCCGGAACAAAGGGGACAAGGAATTGTGGGTTGAAGGGATCCAACATATGCTGCATTTACATGTCATTTGATATTGGGTTTTTTTTTTTTTTTTTTTTTTTTAATTATTCTGAGTGAAGGTATAAAAATGGTGGTTCTGTCAACCTAGTTTCCGACAGGAGAAACAGAGCCTTTCGGGCTAAAGATTCGGGCTTTATTTGAGCCCGTTAAGAAATGGGCTGATATTTGAAATTTAAAGCCCAATTAAATATTGCGGGCCGACAATTAAACATTTTGAATTTTTTTAAAAGATTATAATATATAAATTATAGAATATGAAATATATGAAATAAAAATAAATAAATAAATAAAAGGAAGACAAAATAGGATGCATATGTCATGTCATATCATATATTCATATCATATCATGTTCACATCAAATTGGAAATAAAGCCTATGAACGTGGAAATATATTATTAAAAATATATAAAAAATATTATCATATTTTTTTTTTTAATTTGAAATAAAATCGATGGGAGATGAGTGTACTAGTACATGAATATTACAGGACAACGTCAACATACGTGACATGGCAAAAACCAATGAGTTAAAGGTCAACGCAGAGAAATAGGAAGTTCATCCATCATGCTATATTTTAATTAAAATTTGAATTTTATCTCCATTATTATTATATTTTATCTCAAATGGTGGTGGAGAAACAGTATAAACTAAGCAGATTGATTGAATAAAGTTGGCAATAATTGAGTATGTGTGAACTGTAATTTTAACTGGCGGTGCAAGTTTTCCTGCCAATTAAATTAAACAAAAAAAAAATGGACCTTTAGAAAATTATGATTATTCTATTTTATTATATATATATATTTATTTTGATTATCATAAGATCGTCGAAAAAGTCAACAAATTTCGCAATGGATGACCAAGCAGTTGGAGTAAGTAAGTTTGTGTCAATACTGATGGTCGCTAGGTCGAATTTATCGCACATTATTAATTTAGTGTATTAATTTACGTCTCTCATATAATTTACAAACTATTATACAAGAATATAAGATCGTCGATTATAGCTAATTAAATCATAAATATATAATAGGAACAAATATAGATAGATCAGAAAAGAAGGGAAAGTTTTTCTAGGGTAACACTTAACTTGAATATGATGTGCATCAACATATATGCATGCTTAATAATTGATGATTAATAAAAATAATTTATCCAATTGGAATAAAAAGAATGTCAATGGAACCATTAATGTAATTTTCAGCTGACAGATATGTCACAATAAAAATAATTAATATGTTTTCCTTTACAACTTTTTTTTCATTTTGAGAAGCCAAAATACATATGAAGAAGACATACACCAAATAAACACACTCATTGCGCATTCCAATCAACTAATTAATCAGCTTTTTTATATATAAAGTAAAACGACGTCGTATTAATTGAATATCATCAAGCAGAGTTAGTTAATTATATTATTAATGATTAATTATTATTATCAACCGAATAATTAAAATTTCAGTAATAGTCGAAGCTCCAAATTTAAAGTAATAAAAGCTAATTATTTAAAAATGAGGGTTTTGGGATTTAATTAATTAATTAATTAATATTCACATATACAAACTTGGAGTGGCAAACTAAAGATTAGATGGGAAGTCAACTGGTCATATGAGTCATTTCACCTTCTCAATAATTCATATACATCACATGCCATATCCTAGATGATGATCATGCCAACTTTTATTATTACTATTATATTATATTCTTTTATTATTATAATTATAGCCAGGCTTGCTTTTTCTTTTTTTAAATTAAAAAATAAAAAATAATGAAAGGAATCTTATTTCTGAAATAATGCATGTTCATGCATTATGTGTATTTTTGCTCTATAAATACAAATGTATGGTGATACAATTGTCCCACTACTACTACACTTAACCATTTCTTCAATATATATATAATTAATAATTTTTTAATTCACTCCAATAATAAAATATTATTATTTAATTAGCAATGGCGATCGCCGTCGGCCACTACAGGGAGGCGTACCAGCCGGACTGCCTCAAAGCCCTAATTGTTGAGTTCATCACCACCTTCCTTTTCGTCTTCGCCGGCGTCGGCTCCGCCATGGCCGCCGGTCAGTTGCATGCTAACATACGCCACTACTTATTATTTAATTTAATATTACGTATAATACATATATTTCAATTTTCATATATATATATATGACATTATTAATTAGTTAATTAATTAACAGACAAGCTGAATGGAGATGCACTGGTTGGTCTGTTCTTCGTGGCGATGGCGCACGCTCTGGTGGTGGGTGTGATGATCTCCGCCGGCCTCCGAATTTCCGGGGCCCACCTCAACCCCGCCGTCACCCTCGGACTACTCGCCGGCGGCCACATCACTGTTATCCGGTCAATCCTGTACTGGATTGACCAGCTGTTGGCTTCTGTTGCAGCATGTGCTTTGCTCAGCTTTGTCACTGGTGGTTTGGTAAGTCCGTGTTTGTTCGCATTATTTACTATATTTCATTTGTTCACTCTTTTAAATACGATAAATTACGAAAACGCCCCTGAACTTAGGATAAATAACGAAAAAGCACCCCATTTATTAGTAATCACTAAAAATTCCATGATGTTTGTTTTCGTCTTACACCAACCCCATACTTCACCGATTTTTTTTTTATTCCAGACAACACAGTTTACACAATTTCAAATATTCTTTTTTCTCACCTATTTAATAGAAGGTATATTAGATTGTACGCATTTTCTGTTAAAAACTCGATCAACAGTTAATCAGAAGGGGATTTTGGTTATTACGAACGGATGGCGTTTTTTTCGTTATTTAGCTTAAGTTCAGGAGTATTTTTCGTTGTTCAGTCTAAGTTCAGGGGTGTTTTCGTAATTTTACCCTAAAATTAATAATTGTGTAAGTAACCTATTAATTGAACAAAAAAAAAAAGAGAGGGATTTATTTATTTCAATATGCTCTGAAAAAATAACAATAATTTTTTTTAAATTGCAGACAACACCAATACATTCACTAGCAAGTGGAGTGGGGTCCATACAAGGGGTAGTAATGGAAATAATATTGACATTTTCGTTACTGTTCACTGTGTACGCCACAATTGTGGACCCCAAGAAGGGGAATCTTGAAGGGCTGGGCCCACTTCTAACCGGGCTCGTTGTCGGGGCAAATATCATGGCGGGCGGCCCATTTTCAGGAGCTTCAATGAACCCGGCTAGATCATTCGGGCCGGCTCTTGTGAGTGGAAATTGGACCGACCATTGGGTTTATTGGGTCGGGCCGTTAATTGGTGGCGGGCTTGCTGGGTTTATATATGAGAATTTCTTTATTGTTAGAACCCATGTTCCTCTCTCTGGAGAGGAATCTTTCTAATTATTCAATGTTTTCGTTTTTAGTGTAAGTGGGGTGTTGGAGTATTTCTTCGTAGTGGAATTTGGTGAGAGGTCGAGGGTTTAATAATAAAAAAAATTGGTGATGTATGTGATTTGTACGTGTACTTTAATTGCCATGTAACATCTATGTAATAACGGTCGAATGATCGATCACGATCAATTGCGAAAGTCGTCGATTCTATTTTCTTTTTCGTGAAGATTACTTTTATCTAGCGTAAATTACACACACACCCCTGATGTATGGTAAAATAATTTTAAAATTCTTGCAGTATCGGTAATTACAGTTACCCCTGAAACATTATTAGAAACTCCAACAGAATAATGCATTTGATAAGTTATTAAGTTGTGATTTTAACAGATTATTAGTTTCGGATAGTAATGGAAACAACATAAGGGTGATAGCATTGACAATCCCACAAGAAATAAATATAGTGTACATCGATCCCCAAGATATAAAATCTTAGCACCGATAATTATTAGAGGTTTGTCAGTAATTATCAATACTAGAGGGACCTGAAAATTATTTTAGCGTAATCAACTTAAAGGAGGAATAACTGAACATAAATTAATTATGCCACTGCGCATATATACACATTAATTTCAACAACGACCAGACAACTGTTTTCACTAGCTACAGATTTGAGGTGACACCTTTTTTATTATTGCCATGTTATTGTTAGTTAGAATCCCTTAATTGCCCTTCAATGTCACGTTCAAGAAGTAGCTTTGGTAGCTCAAAACGCAAAGTGCAATTATGGGAATTTATATGTATCTTATTACCATCTGTCTACCACGTGTTTAATGTTGTGACAGATTCTTCATGTTTCTTCATTACAATCTCTGCTCCATCATCTCGAAATTAAATACTACCATAGAAAATTAAATTAAAAGAACAATAAATTATTTATATAACTGGTTTTACACATTATGTATAATTATTTAGATGATCATAATGTAATCCTTGTTAATTGTTATTAATTAGTTAATTAGAAATTCAAATTAAGCTGCTCCTCTCTTGTTCTTAATTTCTGCTAATTACTACATCAGTTTGTTATTTAAATATTTTTCTACTGAGACAAATTAATTCTCATAATTAAATACCATGCAGAAAAACACTAATTATTAAAATATGAAATATATGTTGATCAGCATGATGCATACATGTTTCATTCTGACAAATTTTGGCAAGTTACAACCGTCCCCCTGAAATTAGGTCTATTTACGAAAAAAAGCCCTTATTTTTATATAATTACATCTACTCCTTGAAATTTGTAAATTACTTACATTAACACCCTTTTTGTAGGGGGTTGGATGTAAGAAATTTAAGAAATGCAGGGTCTGAGAATAATATTTAAAACATAAGGGGTTTTTTTGTAAATTGAGTTCACCTCAAGGAGGTGGTTGTAATTTATAATTTGTATGCATGAAAAAAAACCGGCTTTTAACTGCGACACTAATTAATACATAATTAGGGCTTAATTACTAATTATTAATTAATCAGTGAAAAGGATTAGTATTATCACCACCTTGGAGCTTCTTCTCCACCCAAGAAGGAGATAACACAGGGCTCATTTCATACTCTGTAATATTCAAATCATGATGAGTTGTATCTATAGGTTCAACTCGTTGCCGGTGGTGGTGGTGGTGATGGTGATTACTCTTCTCCTCCTCCTCCGGCGGCGGCAAAACCTTAATCCTCCAAACCTTAAACGTTTGATCCAGGCCGGAGCTGTAGACCAAGAACCCCATGACAACTACTTTCTCGATTTCCAGCGTCGCCGCCAGGCATTTCACCGGGCCTCTGTGGGCGTCGAGAACCGCCATGCATTCATGGAAGCAGCTCCCTTCTTCTCTTCTCCAAACCCTAATCGTCGTGTCCTCCGATCCACTGAACAGCAGCTTCTCTATGGCGACGAGACAGAGGACGGAGAATCTGTGGCCCTGTAAGAAGCCGCCGTGGTTGTACCTGCCGGACATTTTTTCCTTCTCCCAGAAGTTGATGAACCCGTCGGAGGAGCCGGAGTAGAGGAAGCACGAGTTCGGCGGGGATGGGCTTATGGCCAGGGCGTTCACCGGCGACGGCTGGAACTTCAGCGTCATGGTCAGGGTGTGGGAGCTCTGTCCGTACACGCGCCGCCATATCTTGACGGAGCCGTCGGAGGAGCACGTGAAGACGCAGCCGTCGTCCTGGTTGACCACGACAGCGTTTATGTGGTCGTCGTGGGCGGCGATTGAGTCAACGCAGCGGCTGTCGGAGATTCTCCAGACCTTGACCGTTTTATCGTAGGAGCCCGTGTAGAGAAGCCCCTCCGCGTGGTTGTACGCCATGCAGGAAATGCAGTCTTTGTGCCTGTTGTTGCCGCCGCTCGGGAACTTGAAAATGGACCTGTTTCTTGGCAGATTAGTGAGTTTCTTCGCCTGGAAGTTTTCCGGCGCGGCGGTGATGTTCCAGACGCGGACTTTTCGGTCCTTGTGGGAAGTGAAGAGCATGTTTCCTCTGGCGAGGATGGCGCGGACTTCGCCGGAGGTGGACTTGAAGCAGCCACGCTCGGTGCAGTCAGGCTGGCGCCAGGCGCGGACGCGGGAGCTCTCGGAGCCGGTGAAGACGAGCCCCTTGGCGGCGGCGATGGAGAAGATGATGCCGTCGTGGCGGTGGAGGGAGGCGATGCAGTGGTGGAGGAGGGAGGGAGAAGGGGTGTGGTGGGGGGAGAGGGTCCAGGGGGAATCGGGGCTGGGCGGCGGTAGAGGGGTGGAGGATCTAGAAGGGCTGTAGAGGAGATTGTCGTGGCGGTGGTCGTAGCTGATTATTTGTGGTGGCTGGGATTTGAAGGAGATCATGCGCGGCGGCGGTGGAATATTATGAACTGTACTAGTTTCTTCTTCTTCGAACAAGTTGCAGAGATGATTATTATTGCTTGATCTACTCTTGCTCCTCATTTTGTACTGCTGTTGTTCCATTTTTTTACTTCTTTTTCAGAATTCTTGAGAGAAGAAACTATGGTGGAAATTTGATATATATATATATATATATATAGAGAGAGAGAGAGAGAGAGAGAGAGAGAGAGAGAGAGAGAGAGAGAGAGAGAGAGAGTTTATATGCAACTGGTTTATTGCTAGGTTCGTAGATAGATGACGAAATTTATACGAACGTACGTTTCTTTTATAAGGTTCGATTCCACATCACGTCTCGCATTCTTAATTCATTGCGTGGGCAAAACCTGCGTCACAAAAAGTCGTTACGGCCCAAGGTTTTAGTTCGACGAAAACCCTTCGATACTCTTGTCAGCTCAAGATGGTGAAAGAAATCAGAGAATTCAAGAGTACTAATCGATCGGGAGCTATGAATTGCGAACCAACTACTTAAGTCTTAACCTACTTGAACTTGGTTCGTGTGCTTCTATAGACTTGCCGATAAGAACCTTTGGATGTGGGCCCATCAAACAAACCCCATAACTACCCACATGAGAAAAGATATTTCCTGCGAATTAATTATAAGATAGCTATTTTACATATTTTCTATGTATATATAAATTAGGCAGGGAAACAATTATTCCCACATATATATGTATAAAATTATTAAATGAGATAGCGATTGGGTTATAAGTATTTATCTTGAATTATATATATATATATATATATATATATATATATATATATATATATATATATATATATATATATATATGTTGAGCAAAATTGGCAAAGGATAGGGTACACTTTAGTAGAACTACTATTTGCTGAATTAAAATGGCTACAATCTATAATTCTATATAGTTTTGGACCAGCATCCAATATGGTCCTAACATATGCTAATTTACTTCTTGTTTTCTCAATTATTTTCCATAGATTGCTATTTCTCATTAAAGCAAAGTTTAATTGATGCCTGAATTATTAGTTAGGCAAATAATTAATATACTATATAATATTTTAATTGTATTAATCAATCAAATATTTAACTAATTAATTAATGTGTTATTTACAATTTCTAGTTGGTTCCATATGTACACGTGGCCATGCATTTATATATATTAATTTTTTTATTTTTTTATTTATATTCTTCAGTGTTGGTTGGTATTGGCATTTGCTGAAGTTAGTTCTACATATACTGCAGAAGTTAATAAAATTGGTAATTTAATTAATTTGACACCTCTAGTTTAATTTGTAAAAAAAAAAAAAGATGAAGAATTAATCAGACATTATTAACAGAATATTTTAACCTAGGATTATCCGAAGTAATTTCTTGATCAGCAAATTTCTGAATGGTTCTTCTAGCTATAGGCAACCAAACCCTTGCAACGTTTTCGTCTTCGTCGACATTTTTACCGAACCTCAATTCTTTAAATCTCGAAAAACTCGTAATTTCGGACATTGATCTCTTCTCACCTGAATCTAACGATTTCGTCGAAGTTACCATCATGCTAGAACTTTCACCCGAACTAGTTTGACCGTTTCCAACGACTACCTTTGACTCAACAAACTTTTTCCTCTCCATATCCTCTTTGATCTTCAATATCTGCTCTTTCGCCGAAACCTCGTTACTATAAGTCAACCTCCCGCTAGGAGACGAGAATCCGGTGCCGTAAGTAGCACTAATCATGAGCATCTCCGAGTTCAACGATATTAGATCCGAAGAGTTCACGTCGCTCCACCGGCTCTTGTGCATCACATCCGATACGATAATCCTGTGTTTAACGTTGTGCATAATCGAATAATCTTGATTATTGTTAATAATCAAGGGCTCTTCGGATTTCTTCCCCGTGTTATTGTACAGCCTTTGCAAAGTGTTTGCCATATTGTTGAATCTCGAAGAGGGCCTTTCTTGATTTTGCTCTCGTTGAATGAAGAACTCGAGATTCGGAGGCTGATCTTGATCGTAATCGTCGGTACTGGAGATTCGGAAGCTGTTCGTGTACGACAAACTTTTGAGGTCTTTTATGTCGAACTTGTGCCTACATAGAGGGCAGCTCGAGTGGCTTTCGAGCCACTTGTCGATGCAACTCATGTGGAAAGCGTGGCGGCACTTTGGCAGCAAACGGAGGATTTCCGATTCGTCGAATCTGGACAAGCAAACGGAGCATTCGAGGCCGTCTTTCGAGCCCTTTAAGGAAGAGAATCGAAAAAACGGTAGGGTTTCGATTAGGGTTCTGTCGAGGCCGGAGAAACGGGATCTCGGTCCGGTCAGGTCGTGGGCCCCACCGCCGCCGCCCGGTGGTTCGGTGGCGGTGGGGCTGTGGCAGAACTTAGCGTAGGCTACGATGAGGAATGTGAGGCAGAACATCAGTGAGAGGACAAGTAGGACAATTGCCATGCTTGGATGAAGTGGATTCATTGCATGCTGATTATTATTGGCTGTACTAGATTCTTGAGCTTTTACTACACATACTTTGGAAAATAAGATTAATATAGAAATATTGATCAATTGATTTAATTGATTCATAATTGGGAATTTATGAGATTTTTATTTGGGATTTGTTTTGAAATATAAGTTATGGAAAAGTAAAAAAAATTGTGGGCTTTTTATCCATTTCTTGATGATTATTAAGTCAAATTTAATCCTTATTAATTAATATTTGGTTTTTTGTTTGGATGTTTTCTTTGTATGCTACTAGTTTATTATTGGAGGGAGCATCTTCAACTGTTTGCTCTTGAAACATGGAGCCAAAAAATGTAACTATCAAATTAAAATATTAAAAAAAATTAAAAAATTAAAAAAAGGATAAGATTTATTTAGTATTATCCCTCTGACCGAATAAGCCAAATTTATAATTTTGGTCAAATTTTGATGATTGAATGAAGAAAGAATATAATATTGCATGTTGACTAATGAGGACAACTCCAGCTATTGATTAAGATAAAATATTTGTTGTTTTCAAGGAAATTAAAAAGGACAGCCAATAAAATAAATATATATAGATAAAGACTTTTCATCTAATTAACTAGAAAATTGACACACATTTTTGTATGAACGTGAGTTTACAATAATATAATATATAATGTCGCAATTATGTGACTTTATTTTGTAAATTAAGTAATTGCACCTAGTTGACTCAATTAATTATGATCTCTTCCTTGATTAGGAGTTTGATTCTTCATGGATTTATGCCGGTGCTAAGGAGAAGCAAACAAAACCGGGAAAATTATTGCGTCGACTAACGGTTTTATGGAATTTGCACCTGATAAAATATATCATATAATTTTACATTATTGATCTACATATAATATAACACACAAATTATTGTAGGTATGTTTAGAGTGTAGTTATTTATGTAAATTGGGTTTTTTTTTTTTTCTTAATTGGGTATTTTTTCTTCTTTCCTTTGCTTATTAGTACGTTTTTTTTTATTATTTATAATAAAAAAAAGGGTAGAAAAAAAAGTGAAAAATAAATGGATTCCACGTGTCATTTAATAGTGGCATCCGTTATTTTCTAAAATTTTCAGTAAATCCGATTTTCTTGTAAACCCTAAAAAGAATTAGGGTTTGTTTCCTTGTTCATAATAAACTGTCTTACGTTTTCCTTTCCTTGTAAAAATTAATTAGTTTCCTAATCCTAATAAAACAAGAATTTCGCTGCCTCTCTTATAAATTCATCTGCAACTCACACAAAAAATATATTAATAATAAAAAAGAAAATCGATTCGTTAGAAGAAGAAGAAGAAGAAAAGGTTGAAAAGCATGCATGAACACAAACGCAGTACTACGGTGAGCAGTGCAGTGTACGTTCCTCCGTTTAAGTGGTCGTCGGAGAATCAAACCAGCGGCGGCGGCGGCGGTGTTGAATATCAGAAGCGTAGAATCAATGGGTTGATGAACAAAGCAAACCCTACCAACATCAAGAATTTCATAATCCCTGCTTTATTGGCCGAAGATCTGACACGTGGCAGCAAGGGTTTATTCTGCCGGTCGTGTATCAAATCTCAAGTTGCTTCTCCGATTTTCACGCCTCTATTCGCGGCGTTAGTTGCTGCCGTGAACTCCAAGTTCCCGGAAACCGGGCTTCTTTTGCTGCGCATGTTAGCACTGCAGTTTTGGAGGGCGCACTTTAGCAAAGACAGGCGGCTACTATCCGCTTCGGTCAGGTTCGTAGCGCACTTGGTGAACCAGCGTGTGGTCAACGAGGCTATCGCTTTCGAGCTGCTGCTGGACAACTTGCTTTTTGGAAATCCAAGTCTTGATTGTGTTGAGGTGGCTGTTTGCTTGGTTAGAGAATGTGGCTCCTTTCTTCTAGAAGCTTCTCCTACGGAATTGGACCGTGTGTTCGCGCGGTTGCGTACGGTTCTTGCTAAGGATGAGATGGATAACCGTGTCCGGTTCATGATCGAAGAACTCTTTGCGCTGCGAATGAAGAGTTTCGAGGGGCAACCGGCTGTTGTTCCGGAGTTGAATGTAGTGGATAACGAAGAACAATGGATTACTCATCGGGTTTCCGTGGCCGATGAGATCGAAGCAGAGGTCGACGCAGAGGTAGACGAAGACATGATCGAAAGACTCCGCGCGCTGCAAATAGCGAATTTTGTTGCTCCGGATAAAGAAGAACAATTGATTACTCATCAGGTTTCCGTCGTGGTCGATCAGATGGGAATTGTGAAGGACGAGACGGAGAAAAATTTGATCCATTTTCGAAGAAGTATACAGCTGGCAATTACGGACAGTGTCGATTACGAAGAAGCGGGGAATAAGCTGTTGGGAATAATCAAGCCAGGTGAGGAGATGGAGCTGTGTACTGTGTTTTTAGAGTGTTGCGGTAGTGAGAGAAACTACCGGCACTACTACGCGCTTTTAGGGCATCGTCTTTGTGCGGTGAACGAAGATTATCAGGCGGAGTTCCAAAAGTGCTTTGTGAAGCAATATCAGACGGTCGACAGCTTGGACATTAACAAAATGCGGAATCTTGCGATGCTTTTGGCTCATTTACTCGCAATGGAGGCGTTGACTTGGCGTTTTTTTAGGTTCGTACCGTTGACCGTAGAGGGTACGACTTCTTCTTCTCGTGTTTTCCTCAAGATCCTGTTCCAGGAACTATCCGAGTTTCTTGAACCTCGCGAGCTGAACGAGCGTCTTACGCAACACTGTTCGGAAACCGCTCGGTATGCTGTTGAATTGTTCGATTACATCGGGCTTCGCAGTAATGCGAAGAACTTGCGACAATATTTCGAAAACATGGAAAAGGCAAAATCTTAGTGGAATATTTATCATTAGCTATCTTTGGTTTGCAATGTTTTTTTTTTTCCTTTTCTCATTAGTATAATTGATTTGCAATAGATTTTTAATTAATTAAATTGCATTTCTTATATTAAATTATATATAATTATAGTGTCACAAAAGCTCCATGAAATCCATAAGGAACTCTGCTTGGAAGAGTAACTATTGCAACTGGTTCACTTGTGAAATTCTTTGCATCAACTATATATACCTACAACAATATGTATATATATGTCAGCACAATTTCTTTAATTTACAAAACTGTATTTATTCTACGAAAAAGAAAGATTGAAATCGGAAAACTTACTTGAGATGTGTTAGTGTCTTCGTTATGCACGTACGTAATAATCCAACCGTCGTCCTCGTCAGCATCTTCGCCAGATTTCGCCACATAAGCAGCCCCCGAGCAGTAGGTATTCTCCGGAAACTCGTGATAGTCAACTTTTGTCGTCTCTTCGAAATAAAGCTTTGCTAGCCCTCCGTATTTTGCCATGCCTGATTTGGAGCTTGCGTTTGAGTCGATAACTTGTGTGTACGCAAACTTATTTTTGCCGCCAATGTAGTTTTCGTTGATCATCGGAAAATCCATGGAGTAGTCATCTCCGGTGAGATTCTTCTCTGCCACTTGTCCGGTGTGCATATTCAGTCTCCACTCATAAGCACGCGAGAAAAACGAAACGTTTTCTGATTTTTCATCGAACCCTTTGGAGAACCACTCGAATTTGTTCGAACCGAAGTCAGGCCCTGGTATAATTGAATTACGAGCTCGACACGCCAATACGACTACCTGTGCATACATTTGATCTTACATTAGGCTTCATAATCAAGAAAACGAAATTTCGGTTTTTTATTTTTTATTTATTTTTTATTTTTTATTATTATATAGATGTAGGAATTGTTACCTCATCGCCAAGCTCGTAACAATTGATAATGTGAAATGTGCAGCTTGGTTCGACGTAAAACCACTTGACAGAATCCGCATCTCCGTAACGAGGCATTATTCCGATTCTGGCGTATTCTTCTTTGTTGTATTTTATCAGCCTAAATATTTCGAATAATAAATTACGAGACGGTTAAAAAGTGCTATTATATCTTGTATGTATGTTGTACCGACACTACATTTATCGAGTCAAAGAAAATACTCACGGTCCTCCATTTACGAGCCGATTTATGTCCAAGGTCAGAGGAAAGTCCATAATCACATTGTACCTAACAAAAATAATGACCATATATACATCAAAAATCGAGGCAAAAAATTCGATTCGTGAGTATAAACAGAGATTATTATTACCTTTTCGTAACACCTATTTCATGACAAAGGCAACATCTGCTCAATTTGAGATCCACTTTATGAAGTAATTTTTTTCCATCAGCTGATCACAGAAATGATAATATAGATTCGTCGTACGTTAGCATGTTCGAACTGGTTAAAATTAATGTCGTAAAAATTTCGACAGTATTTTTATTAATTACCCGAGATTACTCCTAGCTCAAAGTAAGGTTTTTGTGGATGAATTCCCATAATCACAAGCTCCCCTGTATCTGGAGCTTTCTGTTCGTATATAAATCGCAAAAAAATTAAAAATTTATAATTAACCAAAGCAAAAAAAAAAAAAAAAAAAAACGAGTAGTGAAAAAGTTAATCTTGATTAGTACCTTGGGATGGCTAGTAAACGGCCTAATCCAAGATCCTTCGATATCCCAATTTCGTCGAGTTTCTAATGTAAGAATGTCGATTTCTTGAGGTATATGGTTCTCGGCAATCGAGTACAGCTTCCCAGAATGCTCGAAAATGTTTGTGTTGCTTAGGAATTTATTCACTTCACCAAACCTTAACTGCAACAAACGAAAGCAACGATATCGGTACTATATTTACTACATTATTAATAAAAAAAATATCGTTTAATTCGCCTACCGAGTTAAGTAGATAAGCTAACAAAACAGCGAGAGAATCGCCTTCTATAGCAGGGAGAAATGACGGTTTCGCCCTTTCCCGTTCAAGTTTGTACGTGTCCGTTTCGACGTGTCTGTTGTTGTAAGAAATCTTCCATTTGCCTTTGCTGTCTTTAAAGAAGTATAAAGCATGTAGCATGCCTTCTCCTTCTATCCAAGAATGGCTCGATTTTCCGAATATTGACTTTGTCGATTTAAAACCACCGAATAACGGGTTCGGTCCTGCACACGTCTTATTGCATGTTAATTTTGGTATGAAGTACTATTTGTCCTTTCCTATTGTTTCTATTCAGGAATTCATCTTTCTCGAGCTCCTTTTTCACTCGAAAACATCGTTTCTTTTTTTTTCGTTCGTTCGTTCCATCGTTATCTACTAAGTCAGAATTAATCTATCTAGTATTTTATATTGTTCTGGACACTAACTAAGAAACAAATAGTAAACGCCAAAATATCTTCTCGGGTTTCGGTGATGGATTAGAAAACGGAGACAAAAGTACCGTTTCTGATGTAAACCCCCGCCGGAAAATCATCCGGTATTCTCCCGGTAACGGAGCCGGTCACCTGAACAGCCTTTCCGATCTCTTCCACCGGAGCAAAATTACTCTGCGTGCATGAAATGCATATAATTCATCAACAATAAAAAATTAAAAAGAAAATCGTATTCATTTTTGCATGGATGTAAATTACCTGAGACGGGAGCAAAGGCTGATCGGAAAACTCGAACGCCGAATCGACAAAGGCATCCAACAATCTCACCGAGGCTTCCTTGATTTTGTTAGGAACATGGTGTAAAATGGGATTCTTCTGCACCTCTTTCAAGAATGTCTGTCAAAATACTATGTCAGTAGAGATAATATTATGTATTTCAAGAAAGGCATTAAAAACGAACATTTTATTTATTTCACCTTAAAACTTAGAGAAGACGAGAGTGAAGCCGCACCGGAACTATTGTCGATTTTCGGCGAAAAAGAAGGCTTTCCTGTGGTGCAACTCACTTGAATTGCATAGCTAAGGCTTGACATCTCTCTCTCTCTCTCTCTCTCTCTCTCTCTCTCTCTCTCTCTCTCTCTCTCTTAAATGGTAGATGTTTTATTATGATGAGTATCTTGTGTCCTGTAGGAAAGCATCTTTTTTGTTCAATGATGACTTACTAAAAATAGATGCCATGAACAAGATAATAAATATGTGGGCTTAGTTTAATTAGCAATTTTCTCAGTTCCAAGTTGACTAAGTTAATTTCCAACTAATTAAGTATATTTTATTTTGGGTTTTGTCTGTTTGCTTACTAATCAAGGGTGGGAATATGATATGGCATCAAACAGAGGGTTTTAGGTCATTTTTTATTTGATTGGTGCTAATTCAAATGATTTGAATCTTGATTGATATATATATACATTGATAAAAATTTGATCTTTAAATATCAAATTTGATAAAAAAATGATCTTTAAATATCAAATTTGATAAAAATTTGATCTTTATTATATACATAAATGAAAGTGTGCATTTGGTGTTAACTCCACAACCAAAATTCTGTGCCTGAAATCACAAATGACTCTGTTTCTGTGCAGCTCATGTCTTCAACGTTAGACTCGACGAAAGACGGATTTCCCGACGCTCTAATTCTCTCCAACTCGACCGCCACTTCTCGTATGTTCGGCCTTTTCTTCCCGCTTAAATTCAAACATCTCTTCGCCACATCAGCAACCGCAGTATGCTCTTCACTCACACCTTGTTCTATTATCTTGGAATCAAGAATCTCCTTAAGCCGATTCTCTTTCATTGTCAAGAGAAAACGCGTAACTAAGCTCCTTTCTTCTTCCGTCTCGTCACTTGTTAATATCGGTTTTAAACCAGTTAGTAGCTCGACAAGAACAACCCCAAAGCTATAAACGTCGCTCTTTTCTGTGAATTTGCTCGTTTGAAAGTACTCGGGGTCTAAATACCCGAAAGTCCCTTTGACCTTTGTGGTCAAATGAGTCACGTCTATTCCAACCGATCTTGAAATTCCGAAATCCGACAATTTCGCTCTGTATTTTTCGTCTAGTAAAATATTACTGGACTTCATATCTCTGTGGTATACGGGAATGGAAGTTGCATAGTGTAGGTAAGCAAGTGCGTTTGCTATCTCCGCCGCGATTCTCAACCGTAGGTCCCACGAAAACGGGAAACCGGTGGTGTCTTCGTGGATGAGGTGGTATAGGGTTCCGTTTGGTACGAATTCGTAGACTAGTAACGGAACTTCCGTCTCTAAACAACATCCTAGTAACCTGACAACATTCCTATGATTTATCTGTGATAAAATGACAACCTCGTTTACGAACTCTGCGAGTCGACCTTCGTTTACTTGCTTTGACTTTTTCACTGCAACGATTCTTCCGTCCGAGAGCATCCCTTTGTAGACCGTACCTTGGCCTCCTCTGCCAAGTATTCGACTCTCGTTGAATCTATCCGTAGCCTTCTCCAATTCCTTTGATGTGAAAATCCCACCTCTTTCAAGAACACTAGTATTATCACGAGCCGACATTTGTTGATGCAAAACAAGACCCCCGTTTCGTTTGAAGAAATCCCGTTTTTGCTGCTTCGCTCGTCTCTTCTTCACCGTCTTGTACAGCCAGAAACTCATTGCCAGTGTTAGAAATAACCCCAGCCCTGCTGGTAAACCTGCATATAGGGCGGTTTTCGAAGGGGGCGGCAGATAAATACAACCGGTGCCGTTTTTCGTGCCGTCGCCTACGTAATCGGGGCGGCAAGAGCAATTAAAAGAACCTGGAAGATTAATGCACATGGCTTTTCCATGGCATGGATTAAACTCGCATTCATTGATATCTGCATGCAAAAATATACACACACACACACACATTATATCAGTACATAATATAGCATATACATATTCATGCAAAATACGAAAAAAAAACCCGAAAAACCTTGACAGCCTGGACTGAGATAAGGATTCCCAAAATACCCCTCAGAGCAGTTGCAGCGGTAGCCTCCAAGACCGGTACCTGAATCAACACACACGCTCTCACCCTCGCATATCATTTCGTTCGTACTCAGAATTTGTTCGCAAGTTCGATCTCCGATCGCCCAATCGATCAGAAGCGAAGCGCTTTCAAGCGTCCTGTTACCGAAAGGCGAATCCGAAACATCGGAAGTTTCGAACGTGTAGCTACCGGGCCCCGCGAGAAACGAGTATCCGCACGGGTTGAAAGATTTGACCTTATTGTGGGAAGTCAAAGTGATCATGGAGGAGTATAAGGACTGCAAACCCTTCGGAATCGAAGACTGGCAACACCCGATCCCGGAGCAAGAACCGTTGATTAAATCTTCCGATTTCGAGCAGATCGCCACGCATGAGCTGATGGAGTAATCCCAGTCGTTGGATCCGGTCGACATAATCGCCACGTCATCGCATCCGACGACAGTCAGCTTGTTCTTGCTGGAGAACGCGAAGGGCGTCCCGGTTAAATTCATGGAGAAGAAGCCGGGGTTCGCCGGGGAGGCCGAGTTTTGATCGTAATTGCCTTCGGATTGGCTGTCGTTGTAGTAGCATGTGTAAGAAAGTCGGTTCTTGACAAGTATTTCGGAGTTGTAAATACCTAAGACCTCGAGCTCGTCTGATCCGAGGAAGGCCTTCGGAGGGTCGAAAGACGAGTTGCAGTTTAAGTGGAAGACAGGGTTGATAGAGCATGTGGGGTCCACCTCCGCTCCCGTACCGAACGGGTACGGTACGGTTAAGTTGCCGCATTTGCTCGGGCAGTCGGGATTTGTCGTGCCGGAAAGTTCCGTAAACGAGTTCTTGAAATGATGATTGCCGAATGCAGATTGTAAATGGCAAAGAGAGATTGTTAATAGTAGGAGAAATTCAAAGTAGAAGATCGAGGTTATTGTTTGCATGTTTAATTAACTTGGAATTACATGAATTATTTTTCCAATTGAATTAATTAATTGGTATATATATTTGTTGTGGTTGTTTAATTATTTGAAAAAAAAAATATGGGCGGCTGCCGGAGGTGGTTTTGTTTTTAACGGCCGCCTGCATTTGGGTGATGTAACTAACATTTTTGATCTGAGAATTAAGACAACTGTACAAACGGTCTGTGCTTACGTCATTATCATGTGTGCTTTTACCATTTTATGTCAAATTACAAAAAAACCCCTACTATTTGGGTAATTACAACCAACCATTCAATTATGAATCTTCTTGCACGTCCACCCTTATAGTGTCGAATTCAACAGAATCTTCTAGATTCCGTGGAATTTTCTCTAGTTTGTACTCGTTTTGTGTAAAAAAATGCGGTTTCTGATGCACTATTATCTGATATTTACAAGCCAAGAGACACATCTTATGAAAATCTTGTTAATAATTTGGAGCTTGAATGGGGTAAAACGGGTACAAACTGAAAAATATTCTCAATAATATTGAATATTCCACTAAGTTTAACTTTTCGATGGAGGACGTTGATGGTGATTGTAATTACTCAAATACGAGAGGTTTTTTTTCGTAATTCAACCTTAGCTCAGGGCGTGACGGTAATTTACCCTAATAATAAAGACATAAAATAGCCAAGAAGCGCGGTTACGACTCTAGCTTAGGTCGTCTTCCCCGTTAAAATTGCTGTTGTTTTCAAACGTTAAACCCTAGCTTAGACCTCCCTTCAATTTCAGAGTTTAAAAACAATGGATTCGGAGAGAAAAGGCGGCCGTGGAGCTAACCAATTGCGACCTGTTGATTGTTCCCGCAACGTTCTCAGCCGCGCTCATGGCTCTGCTAGTTGCTCGCATGGTACGAACCCCCCTTTTTTGCGTACATTTCTCTCTCTAATCATTTTCGTTGATAGCCTGATTTTTAATTATTTTACTGATTTTGTGAGAACTGTCTTGTTACATCACTCCATTAGTTGATTGGAGAAAAATGTTAAGGATATGTTTTAGGATCATCTAGTTTAATTGATTTCTTATAGGTATGCTTTGATTGCGTTTAATGTGAAACTTGCTTCCTGTAGCATGTACTAAATAGGACTTTATAATTTAAATTTTATTTTTTCAGGGGAAACCAGGGTGCTTGCTGCTGTTTATGGACCGAAAGCTGGGACGAAGAAGAACGAGAACCCGGAGAAAGCTTGTATCGAAATCACCTGGAAGCCTAAAACAGGGCAGATTGGTGAGTTACTTTTTTTTTTTTTTAATAATAAAATTGGCCTTATAAATTGGCGGCGAGTTTAAGTTAGTTTGTGCTACAATATAATCTGGCATGCTTCCTAATAAATTGTTATGCTCTAGAATGAAGCATTTACATATTTTCAGTTCATTTTCCAATTGAATTGTTGTTGGTGAAGGAACTTAATTTTGCATGCTCCATTATGTGCCAATGGGTGTAAAGATAACTGTTCTATGTATGCTTTATTTATAGCTACTTGTAGTTGATACACTGTCCATTTCATTTCATTGACTAATTTGATACATTGATATTTCGTAGGGAAACCCGAGAAGGAGTTTGAGATGATACTGAAGAGAACATTGGAAAATATCTGCCTTTTAACTGTTCATCCGAACACCACAACGTCAATTATAGTTCAGGTTGTCCACGATGATGGTTCTGTATCCTTTTCTTGGTCATGTTTAGTGATTCGTCTAAGAAATTGGATTGAATTGGTAATTTCGATCAAGCATCATTCACAAGGCAAAAAGGTCCACGTTACTGAAAATATTCGAACATAATGACTTTAGCGCGTAGTATTTCCTATGATATTTCTGAACTTCTTTGACCAAGTTTTTGTTAAGCTTCTCCCATGTGCTATACATGCAGCGTGTGCTGCTCTTTTAGATGCTGGAATCCCTTTGAAATATCTCGCAGGTAAAAAAATATGCTATCTATTACCGCAAAAGCCAGCCTTGCTAGATTGATACAAATGCTGATGTTATTACCTTCAATTTCTGTAGTTGCCATATGCTGTTGTCTGACCGAAAGTGGAAATATTCTATTGGATCCCAGCAAACTAGAAGAACAGGTATGTCCATGTTACGTTGTTTATGGCACTGTTTTATTGCTGTAGCTTACAAATGGAAATGACCCTTTTCTCCTTTCATTTTTAGCATAGCATTGACGAAAGACTTTACTATGGCTTTAATCTGCCCTTGTCTTTTAATAAATTCACATTTGGTGCATCCAAAGCAATCTTGATTTTAGCACAAATGGCTCTGATGTAACACGTGGTTGGTTATTATGGCAGAAAATGAAGGCATTTGTGTGTTTAGTTTTCCCTAGCTCGATTCATTCTGTGCTCCCTGAAGGATCGATAAGTATAGGTGGAGAATCGAAGGGGGATGGGATTATTACATCTCTTACACACGGTGTAATGAGAGGTAAAACCCTTTTAGTCGTTGTGTCTGTTAAACTCGTCTGGTTTATTATTATTTTTTTTAACATTATAAGCTATTTGTACTAGCAGGTTGATATCTAATTATCATTTTCTTTGTGCTTAATCTCTTAACAGTGGAAGATTACTTTCAGTGCGTCGAACAAGGGCGGGCAGCAATCACGCCGTTGTCGAATATTCTTAAAAAGAAATTGCAATCACAATCTGCAAGTAACCTATCTAAGGCTGGTTGAGCTTAGTTTAGTGGAATTTTTTATGTAGTTTCTTAGCTTCATAATTTCTTAATTACAATATTTTAAGGCAAAACTCTTTATGATTGTATAATCACTTATTATTATCTACCTCAGTTTTATATTGCATCTCATTTGTTATTTGGTGTGATAAAATAACAACCATATTATATATATAATGAAATAATTTATACAAAACAAAAAAAAAAAACTGCTGTTTTTCGATGTGTGCAAAGTGCAGGCTGTCGTTCACTACAACCTAGTGAAATAGTATAAGGATCAAATTAGGAATCCAAGATTCTTGTTTCTTTGGGACAGCAATAATATGGGGATAAGCTCTCTCTTGAATGTTGCTCTGCTTGTGCTCTCTCTTCTGAACAACTCCTTAGCTGAAGTAGCTCGAATAACAAAGCCCAACTGCCCGAGCAAATGCGGTAACTTAACCGTTCCGTACCCGTTCGGTATAGGCGCCGACCCCACTTGCGCCATCAACTCCTTCTTCCACTTAAACTGCAACTCATCTTTCAACCCTCCAAAGGCCTTTCTCGGGTCAGACAAATTCGAGGTCTTATCTATATACGACTCCAAAATACGAATCAAGAATCAACTGGCTTGGGTCTGCTACGACAAAAACGGAGACGGGGTCAGTTATGTTGAGTCCTCCATGAATTTATCGGGAACCCCTTTCAGCTTCTCGAATGAAAACAAGCTCACAGTCGTCGGATGTGACGATGTTTCGATAATGTCCGGAAACACGTGGGATGATTCCGTCAGTTCTTGCATCGCCGTTTGCTCGAAAATCGAGGATTTGAGCAACGGTTCTTGTACTGGAATCGGGTGCTGCCAGTCCTCCATTCCAAAGGGTGGTATCCAGTCCATGTCTTCAACCATGGGAACATTGAGCGAACATGCTAAGGTTCAGTCTTTCAACCCCTGCAGCTACTCCTTTCTTGCAGAGGACAACACCTACAAGTTCGAGGTATCCGATGTTTCGGATTCGTCTTTTGTTAACAGGACAACAGAAACTGTTCCGATTGTGATTGATTGGGCGATTGGGACCAGTTCTTGCGACGAGATTCAAAATAGTAAAGAAATGATATGTGAGGGGAAGAGTTTGTGTGTTGATTCTGATAGAACGATTGGAGGGTACCGCTGCAGCTGTTCTCAAGGTTACGAGGGAAATCCTTATCTCAGTCCAGGCTGCCAAGGTTATTTACTTATTAGCAGATACTTAGGAAACTAATCATTAGTTAGTCTGCGTTCTTGAATGATTATTATGTTTCTTGATCCGACTAATTTGCTTGATAGATATAAATGAATGTGAGTCTTATCCATGCCATCCAAAAGCCATATGCGTTAATAGTCCCGGTTCGTTTAAGTGTTCTTGCCCTTCGAATTACGTTGGTGATGGCACGGTACTAGGAACTGGTTGCATTTTTCTGACACTTCCGACAAACACTGCACTATATGCAGGTTTCAAATGCTCTATCTATTCTTCGTAAATTTTTCTTCATTGGTCATCTTATGTGAATAAGATCCAAAAACATTCTCTCTTTTTTTTTTTTTTTTTTCCAGGTTTACTTGTAGGATTGGGATTGATGTTATTACTGGCTTTGAGCTTTTGGTTGTACAAAATAGTGAAGAAGAGAAGAGCAGAACAGCTAAAACAGATGTTTTTCAAACGAAACGGGGGTCTTATGCTGCTGCAGCAACAAATAGCTCATGAGAGTGTCCTCCACAAAACAAGAATTTTCACGTCCAACGAATTGGAGAAGGCCACAGATCGATTCAACGAAAGTCGAATACTTGGCCAAGGAGGTCAAGGTACGGTCTACAAAGGCATGCTTTCGGACGGAAGAATCGTTGCTGTGAAAAAGTCAAAGCAAGTAAACGAAGGTCAACTCGCAGAGTTCGTAAACGAGGTTGTCATTTTATCACAGATAAATCATAGGAATGTGGTCAGGTTACTAGGATGTTGTTTGGAGATGGAAGTACCTTTACTCGTCTACGAATTCATTCCGAATGGAACCCTATATCACATCATCCACGAAGACGCTACGGGCTTTCCATTCACATGGGATCTACGGTTGAGGATCGCTGCAGAGATAGCGAACGCACTTGCTTACCTACACAATGCAACTTCCGTTCCCATATACCACAGAGATATGAAGTCTAGTAACATTTTACTAGACGAAAAATACAGAGCGAAATTGTCGGATTTCGGAATTTCAAGATCGGTTGGAATAGACGAGACTCACTTGACCACAAAAGTCAAAGGAACCTTCGGCTATCTTGACCCTGAGTACTTCCAAACGAGCAAATTCACAGAGAAAAGCGATGTTTACAGCTTTGGGGTAGTTCTTGTCGAGCTATTAACCGGCCTGAAACCAATATTAACAAGTGATGAGAACGAAGAACAAAGAAGCCTAGTCATCCATTTTCTCTCAACCGTGGAAGAGAACCGTGGCCTTAAGACGATTCTTGATCCTCGGATAATAGAACATGGGGTCAATGAAGAGAATATTGCAGTAGCTGATCTGGCAAAGAGATGTCTGAATTTAAGTGGCAGGAAAAGGCCCACTGTAAGAGAAGTAGCTATGGTGTTGGACAGCATCAGAAAATCTGAAAATCCATCTTTTGTTGAAGATAAAATCTCCACAGAAACAGAATCTTTTGTGCTATCAGATGACGACGAATCACAGAATGTTTAGAGTTGGTTTGTTCAGTTTGAATAAAAAAATATTGTGATCAAGCAGAGATTCAAGAACTTGAGACAGCAGCATTGATCTTGTTCGGAATAATTCCTGTGAAATTTGATTTGACATTGGTTTGTTCACATGATACTTATCCTTGTGGACAACCAACAATGCTGCCAGAGATTTATTATTACTATTCTAAAGAAGACAAGGTGGTGTACATAAAACTGTAAGAGAATAAAGCTGGCCCCATTATTTAATTCCTAAAGAAGGAGCAGAAAAAGAATTAGGAACTCTGCGTGATGCTGATGCAGAGTATGCTGGAAATTAATTTTATATTATTCTTGCCTATTGTTTTGAGAAAAAAAATATATATATGGGAGATAATTTGTTTGGTGGCAAAGAAAGGATAAAAAAATCGATTCTTTGGCTGATATTTTAGTTGGAAAATTTTCCATCTCCCACTACCAAAAAAGCAAGCTGACAAAAGCGATATATATATATGTGTGTGTGTGTGTAATTTATTATACATACATGGAGATCAAAACCAGCTTTGTATTTTGCTACCCAATTCTTTAATCGATAGGGTTATGAGTTATGAGTAACCCTCCTCTCCTCATCATTTTACACACACAGAACCCACATGCATATACTGTATTTCAGCTCAAAGTTTGAAGAGGAGATTAATTCTTTCCTAATTAATGCATCGGGCTACTACACAGCGCTTCACCCTAGGTGAATTCTCTCTCTCTCTCTCTCTCTCTCTCTCTCTCTCTCTCTCTGTGTATTTATTTTGTGGTGTTCATACTACTGACTGGTTTGCTTACAAGTGACCCTTTCTTCACCTTTATTTCAACTCGAATTCCGCTGAGTTTTTTGCTGTTCTGCAATCAGGGTGGGTTTTCACCATTATTAAGTTCCATTTTCTTGAATTCTTGTTTTGGTATTTCTTCAATTTGTCTCTCTTTTATTTGTGGGATAAGGATAACCTTTTCTGTTGAATTAGGGTTGACTTGATTGATATCCTGGTAAGAGGCAACCTTTTGTGTTCTGCTTTTATGTATTTTATATCTCTATTAACTACTGAACTAAATGCTTCTTGTATTTTTCACTTTTCCCCTTTTAAACTTTGATTTTTTTTGAAAAACAGAGTAAAAAAAAGAATAAGGCAATTGATTCGTGGTTTTTGCTCGTTCGTATTATCGTATCGAAATCTCGTGTTTTTTTTTCTTCTTCAGGAATAATTATGAAAATATCATGATAGCAGCTGATGAGTAATGGAGACAAGGAGACTGCTGTGGTTAATGGCATTGCTCTTTTCATTAGTTTTATTAGTTCAGTACATTGAACTTCCATATGGTTATGTTCTATCATCTTTCCTATCTTTCACCAAATCTCGATCCAACTCGGCTAAAACGAACCATGCTCGTGATTCGTCTGTAAATATAACGAGCTCGTCTGATGAACATGTTGTAAGAAACAAGAGCTCAACACCAGAACTGGCTCCAGTACAACATGGCTATAATGTTTCGATACCGAAGTATATTTCCTCAAAGAATTCTTCATCGGTTGATCTTCAGTTGACAAATGCTGCTCCCACTAACACGAAAAAGAAAGACCGAAATTCTCAGACAACAATTCCACAAGTAGCAAATATGGTTCTGAACAATGAAAAACCTAAGAAGATAGCACAAAGTGATCTTTCAGCTTCTGTTAATAGTTCGTTCGTTAACGGAACTTCTTCTAAGATGAGAAGAAGGTTCAAAGGACCTCCAAGTAGAGTCGTGCCTATGTCCGAAATGAATCATATGCTGACTGAAAGTCGTCTTTCCTTTCGCTCTGTGGTATGTTTAAATCCCGAGATCCTTCTCCCTTTTTCCCAATTTACTTCGTCATCATCATTTTTTTATTTTATTTTTTAATTCTTGGCAGAAACCACGGTGGCCTTCAGAAGTAGACAAAGAATTACTAAATGCAAGAACGCAGATCGAAAGTGCACAAATTGTGGAAACGAGCCCTCATATTGATGTTAGTGTGTATCGAAACTTCTCTTCATTTCTAAGGTAAATAAATAAATAAAGCAAGCCATTGCTTCCGTAGTGACACTTTGATTTGTATATGACTTAACCAAGAATTCGGTATTTTCATTTGCAGAAGCTACGATTTAATGGAGAAAACACTCAAGATTTACGTCTACGCAGAAGGAGAAAAACCCGTATTCCATCAGCCAGAGCTTAGCGGAATATATGCCTCAGAGGGATGGTTTATGAAGCAACTCGAAGAAAACAAGCACTTCATCACTAAAAATCCCCAAAAAGCCCATCTCTTTTACTTGCCTTTTAGCTCCCATTTATTACAACAGACTTTGTACGTACCAAATTCCCATAGTCGCAAGAACTTGGTTCGATATTTGAGCAACTACCTCAAAACAATCACCAAAAAACACCCTTTTTGGAATCGAACCGATGGTGCTGACCATTTTCTTGCTGCCTGCCATGATTGGGTATTATATATACATGTGTGTGTGTGTGTGTATGTGTGTTTCTTGTTTTGTTTATGCTTATACGTTTCAATACTAATGAAACAGGCACCAGCTGAGACGAGCCGAATAATGAAGAACTGTATAAGAGCTCTGTGCAATGCTGATGTCAGCGAAGGATTCCACTTCAGCAAAGACGTATCGATACCCGAAACATACGTACGCCATCCTACAAATCCACTCAAAGACATTGGCGGAAAACCGCCTTCTCAACGGAAAATTCTAGCCTTCTTCGCAGGAAAACTGCACGGCTATCTCCGCCCCATTCTGCTGAATCACTGGGAGAACAAAGATCCCGACATGAAAATCTCCGGTAAGCTTCAAGGGCTTAAAGGTAATTTAACTTACATCGAGTACATGAAGAGTAGCAAGTACTGCATAAGTGCAAAAGGCTACGAGGCGTACACACCTCGAGTGGTGGAGGCTATATTCTACGAGTGTGTGCCTGTGATCATATCGGACAATTTCGTCCCTCCGTTTTTCGAGACACTGAATTGGGAGTCGTTTGCCGTTTTCGTGATGGAGAAGGATATTCCGAATTTGAAGAATATTCTTTTGGCGATACCGAAGAAGAGGTACGTTGAGATGCAGGAAAGGGTTAGAGGGGTGCAGAAGCATTTCCTTTGGCATAGGTCTCCTGTGAAGTATGATGTGTTTCACATGATACTCCATTCTGTATGGTACAATAGGGTTTTTCAGATGACAGATGGCTGATTTGTGTGACTTTCACTCGTATATAATTTTACAGAATTGCCAATTCACCAAGTAATTATATGAATGCAATAAAACATCGTAATTATAGAACTGCCACTACTAAACGAATAGTTACAAAACTATCACTCAACAAATAATTACAACACTGCCATTCAACATTAATTACCGAAGTGCCGCTCATCAAGTAATTACAGAACTGCCACTCTTAAGCCACTCAACAAGTAATTATAAAAATGCCACTTAATAGTAATTATAGAACTGCCACTCATCAATAATTACGAAACCACTCGAAATAGTAGAAATCAGAGTTTTACAATCATAATAAACCCAAGTTTTTTTGTATGTATTTATTTATTAATAAAAGAAGCAAGCAAATAATAATTTTTTTTTTTAAATCATTAAATTCCAACGGTCTATATATAAAGTTCGATTTTTTTTTTCTTAAATAAAAGAGTTGGTGAACCGGCTTTTCTGAATTCAGAAATATTTACTAAAAATATTTTATTATTTTAAAATCATATTTAAAAAAAATCTTCCAAGCTAAAAAAGAAAGTATACATTTCCTGAGAGCGGCACAAGAAGCACGCACACTCACGCAATCGGGCATCCATCGATAAAGAATACAAGAAGAACAAGTCATTCTAATTATAGCTAATTCGCTCAACGACAAGATTAATCAAAACCCCCCTTACCTTACCTTACTGCCTACCTACATATGAGAAGAAGAAGAAGAAGAAGAAGAAGAAGAAGATTATTTTGATGAGTCGTTGATTTTCGATTAGTGCAGGTACACCCATTTTACAGAATTATGATTGATTTTTCTGTTTAGTTATTATGTTTGTTCCTTCCAACTTATGGGTTTTAGTAAAGATTGTTTCTTTGCACTTTTAAATTCTTTTTTTAGTTGACTAATTATCAGTTATCAGATCCCCTGCTCTGTCTTAATTTCTTGATACGAGCTTAAGCTGTGAGGAGATTTCTCTGTAATCTCTAGTTTTGTGTTATGAATTTTATTGTTTGTCTGATGCTTTTGTATTTTACTATGTTTCTTGAATTGCTTTGTTTTTCTTGATTTAGCTCATTAGTTTATTTCTTGGAGTCAATTGTATTTTCTACCCCTGTGACATTGTTTGTTGATGTCAGTGGCGGAGCCAGCATACGGCCAGAGGGGGCCGTGCCCCCCGCCCAACAATGCTCGAATTCCTATGTTTATGTAAAGATTTAAAAAAAAAAATCGTGTATTATTAACAATATCGGCCCCCTCATAAAAGTTCTAATGTATTCAGTCTCCCCGGAACTTAAGATCCCGATTCAAAATCCCGATTCAGCTAGTGGTTGATGTGATGAATAGCATAAAGTTGATAAACCCTAGTGATTGATTGTCTTTCATGCCCTCGTTTGTCTCTTTGGATATCGTTGAACTTTGATTTTCTTTACGCCTGTCAAAATCCTATCTGAATTTTTAGCTCTGTTGAAACATATGGAAACTGATTTTCCTGAGTAACTGGTCGTTCGAAACGAAGGCTACATACATTTTTCAAATTGCTTTCTGTATTCGATTTGTTGAAATGACGTCAAATTTGATATTTACGTGGTCTAATTTATTATATATTTTCTTTTTAATTATTTTTTTGTGAAATTGAATTTAAAATTACTTTGGTTGCAGAGTTTTCTAGGTGCATTGTAAATATACTTCGATTCAAAGGGTTTGTTTAGCATGGGGAAAGAATCGCGGTACAGGTGCCTGGTCGAGACCAGGAAAATTCTGTTGCTAATGGGGGTCGTTTTCGGAATAATTTTATTCATTCAGTTTTTCGAGCTTCCGTATACCAATGTCTTCTCATCTTTATTCCCCACTGAAAAATCTCAGACACCACCACTAGAAAGCTATCCTAGTACAAATTCGTCTAGTAGCCGTAGCCCGACAAATTCAAGAATTCCGACATACTTTAGCAGCACTAACTCCACCAATTTAGATGTCGCTAACGGAGCATCGAATACTACCAAGAAATCCGATAGAAATGATTTTGATCGCGAAAAAAGCAAGAATTCGGATGATTCTTTAAATGACGATATCGACCCTGAGGATGAGTCTCCGTTTAAGGACTTTCCGGAAATGGATCACAACTCGACTGTTGCGTGGATTCCACTCAATGATAGCTTCCCATTAGAGAAGAGTAGAGAAACTCATCATGAATCACTAGAAACTTCTTCTCCGATTACATCTACGGGAAAAGACGAGAAAGTAAACGACGAAAATCCGAAGGCTAAAAAATCTGCTCCTGTGACAAAGGAAACAGAACCTGCAGTGGTAACTATATCGAAAATGAACGATATGCTGAAGCAGAGCCGTGTGTCGTATAAACCAGTGGTACGTTTTCAATCATTACCTCCGATTTCCCTTTTTTATATTTTTTTTTTACGGTAGAAGCTGCTCCAACTTGTTTTGCCATTTCTTTTAATACTACTATATGTAAATTGTTGTTTACAGAAGACAAAATGGCCTTCGACAGCAGATCAAGAATTACTGAGCATGACACGCCTAATCGAGAATGCATCATTTATAGGAAAAGACCCTCATTTTGATGCCAACTTGTATCGGAACTTTTCCGAATTCAAAAGGTACTCATTTGACTGCTATACGATTTTTTTGCAACATAATTTAATTTAATATATCAAAGAATTTCAAATTGTCGTATGCAGGAGCTACGAATTAATGGAGCAGACTCTCAAGGTATATGTATACGCCGAAGGAGAACGCCCCATATTCCATCAGCCGCCACTCAAAGGAATATACGCATCGGAAGGCTGGTTTATGAAGCTACTTAAATCGAGCAAAAGATTCGTCACTAAAAACCCGAAAAAAGCTCACCTTTTCTACTTACCATTCAGCTCACGCAATTTAGAGATTACATTATACGTACCCAATTCCCACAGCCGCAAAAACTTAATCGAACATTTAAGCAACTACGTCGAAATAATCAGATCAAAATATAATTTCTGGAATCGAACTAACGGAGCTGACCATTTCCTCGTCGCGTGTCATGATTGGGTATAATTTGAATAATCTTCTCTTATTTTATATCGAGGGTGACACGAAAAATAAAGTTTCGTTTTTTTTTCTTTTTTTTTTAGGCACCAGCAGAAACGAAGGGGGTAATGGCGAATTGTATACGAGCGATGTGCAATGCTGATATAGGAGAAGGGTTCAAATTCGGAAAAGACGTATCTCTCCCGGAAACTTCCATACGTTCTCCGCAGAATCTTTTACGAGAGCTCGGTGGAAAACCTCCTTCGCAGAGAAAAATACTCGCGTTCTTTGCCGGCAACATGCATGGTTATCTTCGACCGATTTTATTAAAATACTGGGAAAATAAAGATCCCGACATGAAAATATTCGGGCGGATAAGAAAATCGAAAGGCGAAATGAGCTACGCGCAGTACATGAAGAGCAGCAAGTACTGCATATGTGCTAAAGGGTTCGAGGTGAATAGTCCACGAGTGGTGGAGGCGATTTTCTTCGAGTGTGTGCCGGTGATTGTGTCGGATAATTTCGTGCCTCCGTTTTTCGAGACTTTGAAGTGGGAGTCGTTTGCGGTTTTTGTGATGGAGAAGGATATTCCGAATTTGAAGAATATTCTCTCGGCGATACCGAAGAGGAGGTACGTTGAGATGCAGAGGAGGGTTAAGATGGTGCAGCAGCATTTTCTGTGGCATTCTAAGCCTGTGAAATATGATGTTTTTCATATGATATTGCATTCTATTTGGTACAATAGAGTGTTTCAAATTAGGTAAAAAAAAAATTTTTTGATAATTGTTTCAAATGAGGTAGTTGGACTTTGGTTTTTAGGGTTTGTTTGTTGTACATATATATATATACAATAAAATATAGAGGCAATAAAATTCTTTTCCTGTAAATATATTGGGAGAGAATTACTGAATTACTCCATTTTTTTTCAATTTATTGCAGATTAAAGAAAAAGAAAAGTAATAAATATGCGTTGATTTTAGGGAGAAAAAATTTAAAGAATTTGACTAAAATGCCCTCTTACTAATTATTTCTCCACTAATTTTCTATCGAGTATTTAAGAGTGGTAGGGGTAAAATTTAGAAAATGGTAATTAATGCCTAATTAAAAAGAACATATGAAATTTGAAACTATTTAAATTAATTAATGTCTGTTAACCATAAAATTTAGGGTAAATTACAACCACCCTCTGAGGTATGGTCAAATTACAAAACCCTCTTCATGTTTGGCTAATTACAACCACCCCTCAACTATAAATCTTCTTATGCGTCCACCCTTGTGGTTTCAAATTTAGTGGAATCTTCTTGATTTTATGGCATATTATCACTTTCGTACACTTTTTATTCCATTCGAGCTACACATTTTGAAGCAATATGATCATAATATGTGTTTGGCTTATATATATCAGATTGTGGTACATCAGAAACTGTATTTTTACACAAAACTGAGTACAAACAAGAGCACATTCCACGAAATCTAGATGATTATATTGAATTTGACACCACAAGGATGGAAGTATAAGAAAAAATCATAATCGAGGAGTAAATGTAATTATCCAAACTAGAGGGGTTTTTTCGTAAATTAGCCATACCTCAGGGGTGGTTTAATTCACCCTAAAATTTAATTTTGCGTCTTCATGAAAAAAAAAAAAAAAAAAAAAAAAAAAAAAAAACCCGCATGCTAGAACATGTAATAACAGTAAAACCAGGTAGTTAATTATCCTTACAGAAACAGTTAAAAACTCATTAACCAGAATTACTCCATGTTTTTTCCTTTTTCCCCCATTTTTTCCCTGTAAATTTTAAGGTTTGTACCAGCAGACAGAGCCCAGAAAAAAATCCATGGCGACAGATACAAAATCGAGCAATTCAATGAAGATGAAGGCATCATCATCATCATCTTCAAAACCCAGTAATTTAATAGATTCAAAACCCAAGATCGAATCATCTGCCCTGAAGAAGAAATTTGCTGATGGATCTATCAAGAATTCTTCTTCTGCTTCTGCTTCTGATATCAAGAACAGATCCACCACTAATTCCTCTAAAACGGTGCGCCAAGATTACATTTTTTTCCCTCTCTTTGATGCAAAGATCCGATCTTTATTCACCCTTTTAATTTCATTTTGGATTTTGTGATTTTTGGTGAATTGTTGATCTGGGCTGTGCATAATTCATACTTTTGTTTCTGTGTGATGCTTATTTTCAGTACTGCATTTTGTCAATTCAATTTGGTTTTATTTACCATTTTCACCATCAATTTTGATAATCATTGTATGTCATGATCTATGAGTCTGATTGATTTCGTACACGTAGTTGCGGAACACGATTGTATTTAGACCCGGAAATTTAATCCTAATTTGTATTTGGAGGGGTTGGGTTCGGTGGGATTCGGTTCGTATGTATATATGGAATCATGAGTAATGAATTACATCTGTAATTTGTGTATATGCGGTTCGATGCTACGGTCGTGTAACAAAATTGTCTCGAATCGATGATAATGTTAGTGGATATAAGAAACGAATCGATCGTTTCCAATCGATTGATTTATTGTAGAATCGTGTAACTTGTTGTGCCTGCGAATAAGATGGTTATCAGTTCCGTTCTTTGCTATATCTATTTATCGAGAAATTATTTCTTCAACTACGATGCTAAAAAGTGGCAAGTTTCGGTTATTTTTTCTGACTGGTTATGAATATTATATATTGATCAAGTGAAGGTAAAGAAAACGACGACACAAACGGTGACCAAAACCAAAACCAGAGAGAAGAAAGTCTATTCGTTAGCTGGCCAGAAATTTGATGTTCCTGAGGAGGTTTGATTTTGTATCCGTAGTTTTTTTTTTTTTTTTTTAAAGAATATTCTCTTGAATGTTACGTATTCTTCTCCGTTTACAGCGCGAACCTTTGAGAATATTCTATGAATCGTTGTCGAAGCAGATACCTTCAAGTGAAATGGCTGAGTTTTGGTGAGTTTTCTTCAAGTATCACGAAAGTGCTTTACAATTCATTATCGATTAAGATATTAGCCAATATACGAGTAAGATATCGGCCGGCAATCCATCGAGATGCAATAATTTTGTATTGTTAGATAAATTGATCTTTCGTTTACAATTTTTTGGTTAAAGACTGACTAGTCTTGCTCAATAAAGATCCATCGAAAATTTTGTTTACATAAAGTTTCTGATAATTTAAGACGTTCGTCTTTTAGAACAACCCTATGAGAAATATAATTAAATAATTAATTATAAGTAATCGAGGACTTAATTGTATGTTTATTACAGGTTAATGGAGCATGGGATGCTGTCTCCCGATAGAGCGAAAAAGGCGTACGAGAAAAAGCAGAGGAAGCAGAAGCAAATTCGGATGGGCACTCCGATAAAATCTCCACCGCCCTATGTGCCGAACAAACCCGAGAGTTCGAAACGGGCCCCGCCACCAGTTCCCAAGAATGGCGAAGTAAAAGCAAAGAAGCGGATAATGAACGACAGTGATGACGAGGACGACGATTTTGTGCTGAGCCACAAACGAAGAAAAGGGTAATAAAAATTAATAACTAGTAAGTATAGATTGATATGTTGTTTGTACAACGAACTCTATAGTTTTCTAGCGATCGAATTCGGTTGAGAATCGATGAATTTGGACGATTCATTACTTCTGATTAACTATAGCAAATAGCAAGTAAAAGATGTACCGAAATTGTGATTCTTGGTCATAATAAAATTATAATTCGACAGTGAGCCGACCTTTTTGTGTTTATTTTAATATCGAATTATCGTATCATAGTTTGAGAGTCGTGAATATGTCCTAAAAAGAACCTTGCTTCGATTTTTTTTTCATTTCGAATCATATAAAGAACCATGAAACGGAGGTTCTTGATCATAGAAGATTGCAAATGATATTTAATATAATTAGTTTAACCGGATAATTAGAAAGCGATTAAGAGATCGATATATAATTGTGTTTAATCTTTCGCATATCTGGTGTTCATCGGGAACCGCGATCGGCCAATCTTTAATACTCTGTCTTGATACAATGGATTGCATATGCTGCAAAAGGGTACTGCAACATGACTCTGCTATGGAAACCTCTGTTATGAAATTTAAAAAAAAATAAAAAAAAAAATTGACCAGAAATATGCAGAAGGGAAATGCT
>NW_012194942.1:955015-998943 GCF_000504015.1 Erythranthe guttata | reverse complement strand
GTATCGTTCCATGTCGTTGGCTCCGTTTAATGATTTGACTTCGGTTAGGTTTTTGTAATAAATAAAAATTAATTTCTATGAAAACTAGTCCTAAAAAAGTTATAATTCTCAAATCCAACAAAAGCAGAGAAAATTATCTTAATAGTTTGACTATAAAAAACCCCAATTATTATTAGTAAAAATGGAAAAAAAAAAAGAAACGGATATATCGATCGTTTGAAAGTCTAAATAAAACGTCGCGACCAAATTCGAAACCCAATATTTGTGTTTCTTAGTGCATTTCGTTTATATAAAGGTGCCACTTTTCATTTAAAATAAAGTTTGTCTCGAAATCAAACTCGATATTTTTCAAAAAAAAAATTTAATATTTAATTTTCCATTAATATTTTCCTTGTCAATTTGTCACATATCAATTTTCATAAATTTACCCTCCTTCATCGGGCTCTAATTTCTGCACCCAAATTTATTACACACTTGTATTTTTCGTCCTGTCTGAAAGCTCTTGTCCAAAATGATGAACACTCAAAAATATCTAAACTTTCTTTTATTTTTTCTTTATTTAATTTTGATATATATTCCATATTTGTAGTAGAAGACAGAACATCTTGTCTTAAAAAATTGCTAAAAATAAGTCCATGTAACAAATAATTAATCAAACTATTACATTTATTTAGGACTTTATATTAATAATAATAATTTCCCCATCAATTGAAATGGACCCATTTCCTGAAATCTTCAACTTGTCCTATTCCCCAATTGGGACCAACTCATGTAACAGCACTCCAATTTTTATTTATTTTTATTTAAACATATATATATATATATATATATATATATATATATATATATATATATATATATATATATATATATATATATATATATATATATATATATATATATATATATATATATATATATATATATATATATATATATATATATATATATATATATATATATATATATATATATATATATATATATATATATATATATATATATATATATATATATATATATATATATATATATATATATATATATATATATATATATATAAATTATAAATAATCCCTAGGAAATTGAATTTTCTCTAGATATTATTTGTTCCCATATATGTATTATATATTATTGAATATATATAATGTTGGGTTTTCGCCTGGTGTGACACTGTTACCCTTACATTGATACATCATGCCCTAAAAAATAAAAACAAAACATTAATATATAGGAAATCTTCAATTATTTCAATCACAAAGATATTCAACACTAATCTAGAGGACACCATATTTCTCAACCCTACATAAACACATACACTAAATGACACGTCTATTATTTCCATTTTTATTTTTTACTATACATATGTATTAGTGTTTTTTGGTTTTTTTAAGGACATCACTTTCATAGGTGATCGATGAACCTCTTACATATATTACCTACTAATAACTAAAAAACTAAATTACAATTAGTACTTGCCCTAAGTCGATAATTAATTTTTGGGATCATTTGAGATAAGCTACTGTTGAGGTGCAAATCATGTCCCACATCGGTTTAACATGAGAAAGATCACTCATTTATCATATTAATGTGGAGTTTGTGTTATTCTGTGGGCCCCCAACAATGGTATTAGAGTCATGGCGCAGACTTAACCATGTGGTGGAAATTGCTGGAATCTATGTGGAATATCCGGAATCCTCGGTGCTGAACAAATATGGTGAGCTCCCGGTGCCCAAATGGCAGGCGGCTCGACAAGCTCCAGGTGGGAGGCCAGTGTTCCTTTGTTCGAGACTCGGTTCGATCTGAAACTAAGATGGTGTAATGAGCCCTAGGCGCATATCGAGGGGAGAAATCAGTTGGACTCGGCCCAATTTGGACAATATCATACCAATGTGGAGTTTGTGTTATCACTTGGGCCCCCAACACAGAAGCTACTATAACTAGTGAAAAACCAAACCAAAATAATACTTTGAGATACCCCTGAAGAAGCAAAAATACTATACTACCCTAACATGCAATTTTCGTCATCTGAATTTACTGTCTTGTAAACGACTACAAATAACTATAGTTATTCACTTATTTGTGGTTATGTTCTTTCGTTTTGCCTCATCTGGTTTTCCAATCCTTCCCCTCATATGTGATATTAATTTATACACATTCTGAACAAAATTTAGAGATCATCATGAAAACAAGTACAACAACCTTACATTTAATTTGTAATGTATATATATAAGCTGTTATTTTAGTCTTCTGGTCTTAACATAATTATTAAAGAAAATACCCAATTACTGTTATGTATCTTTATTAGTAATGAACAATGTAAGAGAATTAATATACATGCTGATATATATAATAAAAAAAAATAGTATATGGTATGGTGAAAGAAGATAAGGGATAAATGTACAGTGTGACCAATAGTTTTAACTTAGGTGAAATTAATAAAACCATAAATAAATATATATGTGAAAAAGGTTGAGAATTAAATGAAGGGTTGCGTGGTGGTGTATATACAATACAAGTAGCTACCAGAATGACCCATTTCTTCTTTCTGTGGGCCCACTTATTTAATTTCTTATTCAATTTATTGCTATTAAATTAAATTTACTGGTTATTATTAATTAAATTATAGGAGAACAAGATTTACCTCCTGGATTCCTTTGTTGCAAACGAAAACAAAATAAATAATTGTTGTTGTTATATATGTATGAGTCATTGTGAAATTATGACACTACAAAACAAAGGTCTTGTTGATTAATAAGGGCAACAACCCTATACCCTCTATCACTTATGACATTTTGTATCTATCTATCTATATCTATATATATATATATATACACACACATATATATAACTCAACTATATACATATTCCTTACATATATTCCCTTCCATTTCTTTGCTAAACTTTTTCATTCAACATCTTCAAGAACACATCTCTTTCTCTCTCTCTAGATATTTCTCTCTCTCTCTCTCTCTCTCTCTCTCTCTCTCTCTCTCTCTCTCTCTCTCTCTCTCTCTCTCTCTCTCCACACTCTCTGCTTCTTCTCTAACTCTGCAGCAACTAGGTGTACAATTCAATTATCTTACATGCACACACACATAAGAAGACACAGAAACACGATAACGCCGTTAAGTAGCGGAAGTTTGGTTAAGTGGATATTCTGTTTGATATAACGATCGAATTATTAAAAATGATGATGATGAATAATTGTACGGATCATCAATTATCAGACGGCTCGGAAGAAACTAGCTACAGCGGCGGCTCATTACTTTCCTTCTCTTCATCCACGTCATCACTCAACTCGTTATGTCAAACCCAGTCTCCTCCTCCACCTCCCTCCTCCGCCGCGGCGGCGAATAAGAAGATCAAGAGAGTGAGAGAGGCGGCGGCCAGCAGTAACTCCAGCACCAAGCACCCTGTTTACCGAGGGGTGCGAATGCGGAACTGGGGAAAATGGGTTTCCGAAATACGGGAGCCCCGGAAAAAGTCGCGCATCTGGCTGGGGACTTTTCCGACGCCGGAAATGGCGGCGCGTGCGCACGACGTGGCGGCGGTGAGCATCAAGGGCGCCTCCGCGATACTCAATTTCCCGGAGCTGGCTTCCGCCCTGCCCCGCCCGGCCTCACTCAGTCCCCGCGACATCCAGGCCGCGGCGGCGAAGGCGGCGGCGATGGACAAATTCGACATCCCGACATCGTCTTCTTCTTCTTATTCCAGCACGTGCTCTTCGTCGGGGAGCTTGTCTTCGCCGCCGTCGCTGGTATCCTCCATAGACCTGTCTGCAACTCTAGAAGAACTGAGTGAGATCGTCGAGCTGCCGAGTCTGGGGTCGTGCTTCAACTCGTTAGAAATCAGGAATGAGTTTGTGTACGTCGACAACATGGCCTCCGACGAGGGGTGGTGGTGGAGTTGATCAACACGTACAGTCGAAACGACGTCGTACGCTGGAATAATTTACAGATTTTTTTTTCTCCTTTTTTATTTTCTTTTTTGTGGTTGTGGTGTAATTGTTAAGTACTTTTACGTTTGTCTTAATTAATTAATTAGTAGTTAATTGTGAAGGAAATTACTAAATTAGCCTTTGCATTTTTTGTTTGAAGGGCTAAAAATCATTTGTTCTTCACTTCTTCCCATCCACCACGTTCATCTTCAATGAATCTAACTGTACAGTGTGTTCTCACTCTTAAAAGTCTTTCTCTCTCTTATTTATTTATTTTTAATCCCATAAAAAAAAAGAAAAAAAAAAGTTATTTATTCCAAATAAACAGTAAAAATAATCTCCATAAAGAAAACCTGACAATTAATTTTCCGAAAAGGGCAAATTAAACAGTAAACCCTTCTCGTTTTACATCCATTTTATTTTACCTTATTTGACTAAAAAAAGACATAAACAAATGTTTCAAAAATTGCAATTTTTTGTCACAATTATCATTATATATATATATATATATATATATATATATATATAAATATATATATTCGTCAAAAAGTACCTGACTGTATCAGTTGAAATGAAGGTTCAGGAGTTTCACTTAAATTGGAAATAATTTAGGAGGAATCAATCATGAATTAAAACATAGTAGATTCGTGATGATTGGATAACATATTTATTTTATCCACTTTCTCTAAATGGAATGCTATTCTTTTTTTTTTTTTTTTCGATTTCACTTATAATTATATCACTGACAAATAATGATCAGAAATGTTAATTATTACCTTATTATTATTAGTACTCAAACTATGCACGTCTATATAACAAAATAAAAATCATATTTCTCAATTAGATTATTCATTCGGTTGCAAAATTTTGATTTTTTTTTAATTTATTACTATATACCAAAATAAATTAAGTTTCAAGATGATTTTTGGGTGTAATTTATGTCAACGCCTCTAGCTAGTTCGAGCCATTTTCAAGTCGTTCGAGGCACGAAATTAAAATTAAGTCCACTCAAATTTAAAACTGAACAGTGAAATATATTGTTCAAAATTCAATTAGGTCAACAGCCTTTTTAATATATATATATGTAATATTTCATTAATACATATATTACCATGTTCTTAAAGCATCTAAGCCAGTTCAATTTTAATGTATACCAACTACTTTAAAATTAACCACATTTTTCATAACGCATCAGATATTTTATCATGCCTCCCATTTGTGGTATTTATTTTTTATTTATTTATTTATTTTGGAATTTGTGGGGGCAGTTTGGTTAGTTAGACTGAACAACTGATATCTCATTAATACTCTATTATTCGTCTCTATTAAAATCTATATATATGGTGTAAGAGAATCTTTAATTCATTAGTGTTTGTCTCTTTAGAGATATATTGAATTCCCATCTTAAAGTACTTGATTAATTTCTGATTAAAATCTTAATGCAATCACATTTATATACATATATAGATCGATACTTGATAAAATCGTGTTTTGCTAATGACTCGAGTTCGATTTTCTCGTGCTAATATTTTTTTCACATCGAACTCGTCACACGTTGGAGATATTTATAATAACTTTATCTCCTAATTTAGTTACATCTTTATTTCAACACAAAGACACGTTCTTGGGTTTGTTTAATTATGTATAGCAAAGTAGGCAACAGTTGAAAGAGTAGTGCCCAACATTTTGCAAAAGCTAGCAAATTATTCCATGTTCCGAAATTACCCCCCAAGTCTTTGCTTTTATCAATTTATATATTTAGATGTGTATATTAATTATTTATAAAAATAATTTTACATATTAAAAAAAAAATCTGAAATTTTGACCTCCTTTGTGAATCAAAAAAATAGTTTTTCAGGAAAGTCAAAATAGATGTATTCAATTTCGGTTCTGACTTTTAAATTTCTTTTCATTTTAGATTGTTCTCAAGAGTTGACTGCGAATTTGATGCCCCAATTCAATTCATTTCCAATTCTTACTATTAAAAATGCTAACAAACGGTATATTATAAGCAATATATAAGAAAGGGATATTTTGGTAATTTCTGTTATGTAGTAGCACTGATCAAAATAAAATTCCTACAAATCAATATCCAGTGCCAGTAGATAAAGCACTAATCAGCTAACTGGAGGGCATTTTCTCAATACAACAAAGGGGTATTTTGGTATTTTCCTATTTCGAAATCCTCTACTTTTTATGGAACTTGAATCGTTAGACGCAACACGCTCGTTACTTCACCGACTAGACCACATTTACGGAAAATTATTTCCTCATCTTCCTTTCTCGTGACATGATCCAAAAATGAACTTATTTCGATTAAGCACTTTCATACATTACAACTTTTTTTAAAAAGATAGGAAATAATATTAAAGAATGGACTTGTTAATTGTTATCTAGAAATTAATGGTGGGTCAATATATATTATCACATCAACTTTTTAATTCACAGACAAAAAAAGCTTTTGGGTTTGAGTGAATAGGAATAGTAAAAGACGACAAAAAAAAAAAAAAAAAAAAAAGCACTTTTATTTTTTGGTAAACCTCAAAAAAGCTATTTTATACATTATTGATTCTAATGTTGTGTGCTATAGGCCAGGTATATATATATATATATACACTTCCCTGTATGTATGTATGTTACTGCTGCTGCAACCTTGGAACTTTATATACAAGCAGCTGGGGGAAAATAGTATAAGTTGTGCTTAATTGATTCCCAAGTCCCTACACTTTCTCAGCAAATTCTATTTCACCCCTTTAATTTTAGGATATATTAATTAATTTTCACTACAATAAATAATCTGTTGAGGAGTTTTTTTTTTCCATTATAATTATATATATGTCATCAATTAGTGAGTAGAATTTACTGCATGCATAGTTTTTATTTACAACATAATAATTAAATTATATATTAAATAATTTATTTTTTAGTTGTGTGGTTCAATTACTTGACATGTCTCGAACTAACCCTAACAAGAGGCCACTGTCACAAATAATTTGATGATGTAACAGCTAAGAATGTGCCAGCTGCTTAGACAACTTATTCAATTAAATTTATATATATATATATATATATATATATATATATATATATATATATATATATATATATTAATAAAAATTAATAACAATACAACATTTTCGCTTTTCCAGATAATTAGCACTAATTTAATCACAAATCTAAAGGCAGGCAGGAAATAAGGTAGCATTTTTACATGATTAATTTGTTAATTAAGCATATAAACTCAGTCACGTGACTTTTTTTTACGGTAATTAAACTGATGAACTGTCATTAAGTCAAATCAAATAACAAATCATTATTCCTCAGACAATTATCTCGTCTAAGAAAGTGACTTAATTAATGCGTTACTTAACAACCTCTTGTGATAATCATATCTTAAACAATTCAGATTTTAATCCTGATACATATTCATTTCGTTCATTAAGCAATTAATTTTAATCATTCGTAATTATAACAACGTTAAAATTTATAATTATGTTAATCTCAAGCACGTGCCTTGCAAATTACTAACATTCTGTCCCAATATTTATATAAATTATTTTATTTTATTTCTTTGGCCAAAAATGTTGCATGTAATTAATATTTCCTGGCAATTGAGAACATAAATTGTGCCAGCATAATGTGCAGATGAGGAGGTGAACGAAATTTAATTTCACATAACAAAATTTTTTATTTAATTTATTTATTTTATAATCAGAATAATAAATAGTTCAATTATCAAAATTAGACAACGCACATCACGACATGCTCTGATAGTATTCAAAGATCCGTTCGACTGTGAATCTAATTATTTTTCGTTCACTTGTGAATTCGAATGCGGTCGTAATCTATACACACTTGGAACGAAAAATTAATTAATTTGAAAATAGAATATGTCTTGTACATTAAATAATTTAATTTGTATATATATATATATATATATAGATAAGTGGGCAGCAAACTTTAATGTTCATTGGTACAACAAACAATGAAATGAAAATGATGGGTCGAAATTTAGGGTACTAATAACATTGACCCATTGACTATTTTTCAATCAATTTTTTTTCTCAATTATAAAAAATAATTGGAGTGCAATGGCCTACTTGTAGCTAAGGTCAGAAATTAATATTTATAATATATTAAAAATTAATTGTGTTTTATTTAGAAGCAAATATTCGCCAACTATATATCCATCGATATATTGGTTTTTGTTTTATATATAATTATTAATTTAGTCAATTTTTATAAAGCTCTCAACTTTTTGGTCATCATATTCAAAAGTGTGGTTCGTGTTTCAAATTTGCCGACTCTAATTTTATTTTATTTTTGTCTGCAAATGATAACATTTACTTTTATCGTATACGAAAATTATTTCTAATTTATGGACTCGGTATTGTACGTTGAATTGTTTTGTGTCGACAATGTAATTATTAGTTCGTATAATCGGCAAAAAGAAAAAAAAAAACGACGCCGTAGCATGCATGAATGGCCTTTTTCTTATAGTCGTCGACAATAATATCGGTACTCTTAAAATATATATACATGCGTAAATTAATAATAGTAAATAAATATATAATGCTAATGATTTCTCAATTGTAGTACATCACATTTTTTTGTCACCGGAGTAGTTTACACGAAAAATAAATAATTTTTTGCAATTTAAGTAATTAAGGCCTCGTTTGGTTGCCAAGATTAGATTAGCCAAGATAAGACTAAATAATCTAATAAAACCCAATTGTTTTATTGGACCTTGGAAGGTCCAACAAAAAATATGCTTAAAAGGTAAGATAAGACATGATAATATAATTTTCGCGGGTCGACCCGCCAAGTTATTGGGGATACCAAACATCCAACAAAGTCCAACTATTTAGTTAATCATGGATAATCTCCCCAACCAAACGGGGCATAAATGAATAAGAACAAAAGATCCTACGTGTACAATGGGATTAAGAAATGATTAGTGTGCCCCTCTTATGATTCAGTTAAGATTCGCTTTAATTGCCACTACTAATAATGGCAATGCTACTTGTACCTATTTACATTATATTATTAGCTAAGTAGGGTTTCTATTAATTAAGTATGGTCACACAATTAGGGTTTTGATTTAACAATTAAATATCTTCTAAATGAGGAAAGTTGGGAGAATCAACGTCTATTCAAACCCTAATCCCATCAATTAAATCAGTAAGTCGGCTGATTATGAGATATTTTATAATTAATTACATTAATTAATTTCAACATGTAGTAGCACCCCATACAGGGTAGGGTATATATGATGAATTTAAAAGGAAAAATGAGATATTAATCAGTCCCCACTATATATGTAAGACTTCGATTTATTTATTTTTAATAATTTGTTTCAATTACAATTTTATTTATTATCGATCCATGTAAATATTATTCACTTCGCGGTATACATTTAATAAATTATTTAAATTCTAATTTTTGGGTTTCGATGAAGAAATAAATGATTCAAAACAAATAAATAATTTATTTTATATATTTTAACAGTTTAATTCTTTTGGACGAAATAATATATTCTTAAATTCGGAGAAATATCAAACAAAAAAATTAGGGAGACTTTTTTTAAATAATTTTTTCCTTGTATAATTGATGTCGACAATTTCCACTATAATTTAAATCAATTAATATAGATCTTCTAATATTTTCCTTTAGAACTTGTCGTCGACAAAATCCTACAAAGCTCAAAGTAGGTTTAGCTCGGAGTCAAATGATCACAACACTTTGTAAATCGAGTTTGTCGATCACAAATGGATTAAGTCTAGTGTGAATTACAATTTATTGCGTGATTTTTAAACTATTTACATGAAGAGAGTAGAGATTTACCCAACAGCTGTGTCGTTTGTCGTGTATTAATTTTTTCGTTAAAACAATAAAAATAAAAGTAAGGTTAGAAAAATAAAGAAAAAAAACACCATGATTTTGACATGTTATAGGGTTGCAAAATTGTCAACAAGTTGGACCCCTTCCCTAAAGAACATTTAAGAATATAAAATTTACATATGTAGGCCATAAGTGTTGTTGTCAAAATACTAAAAGAAATAATTTAAAAGACATATGTAATAACGAGAAAGTTGGGGGGGCCTATAAAAAATCATGGACCAGGTGATATTTACATATGCATTCTACCCAAAGGGACCCTATGCATTAAACTAGATTCACAATTAGAAAAAAAAAAATCACATTAAACTTATATAATAAATACTGTCAAAATCTCTATAAATTAATACAGTTATAATTATCGACAAAATCATATTAATTTGGTCAAATATTAAATTATCGAACTAATAATTTAGTATGCTTTCACCGAGTAGGGGCCAAGTTCTTTATTTAAATGAAAGTATTAATTTATCGGGTATTAATTTATCGAGGTTTCTAGACATTTTTAATATTAAAAAATGAATATTTTGATGTTTTCAAGAGGAGATATAGATCCAATGGAGGCGAGCATGTCGGCAAGATGTATGAAGGGTTACGATATTGCCACGTGTCTCACTTATCCAGGAGCTTCCTTGTGTACGGAAACGTCTTGTCAAACTTGATATTCTGTGCAAACCCTCTGTCTTTCTTAAATTACGCCCGGGCCCCTATTCATCATTTTTCTTCTTTAGTTTATTTATTTTACAAAAAGAGAAAGAGGAGAAAATTGTGTTCTTTTATATATAGATTTAAAAATACATATTAATCTATTATTTTTACATTTGAGGAATAGTTGAATGTTGAATATAACATTATTCATAACTCTCATTTTACCTAGCAATTAAGCCAACCAAATTTTATAAATATAGAGAATAACATTATTTATTTATATATATGAATTTAAAAAAAAAAAAAATCTGAACTTTGTACTAGAGAACAATATGTGTGGTGCATAACAAAAGCGAAAGCAAATTAATAATATGAAAAATATTATTAATGATCCATCCACAACTTGCAGACACAATGATTGAATCTAATTTATGAAGAAAACTGTTCATAATTAATATTTATTATTATTATTATTATTATTATTATTATTATTATTATTAATATTAACGTGTATGAATTAATTCATATATATATATGTATATATATATATATATTTCAGACAAAAACAAACAAGTTATGGTCTGTTTGCTGCGGCCAAGGTAAAAACAATTTGCTACAGAACAACGTGTAATTTATTCAATCTGTCTTTTCCTCGATTGACACCCACCCATCATTTTTTTATATGTTTACTCCACCAAATTTAATTTCCTCCACTTTTCATTTTATTTCTTGAAATAAATACATATATAAATATATATATATATAAATTCTGCATCCAAATTTTTTTTTTTGGCAGAAAATAACCGCTCGTAATTAATGGGGTTAATTATTATTGGAAAAAAAAATGTAATTAGTAAGAGGTCCAACAAATAATATTCTGACACTTAAATCATGAGTTTTTATTGAACAAATTGAGGACCCGACCCGACCCGACCCGACACTTGTTATAAATTTCCAACCCTGAATCGAACCCATCATTTTCATCGTGGCCATGCAAACAAATAATTTCATTTGCATTCAATTGCTTCTGTCTTTTTGTCGAATTCCAAATTATAAGTAATTAACTATGAAAATTTTAATTGGGTTTTATTTTTTAACATAGGCCCAAGAATGATGATTAACTCTAATTATCAACGTTAAAAATTAAATGTGATTAAAGTTAATATGGACTTGGGCTTTTAATTGAACTTAGCTGCACTTATAAAATTGGGCCTGTAATTACTTGGGCCCATTAAATTTGTAATTTTTGGGTTAGGCCAGGCCTATCAAAATGAGACATAAATTGAAAATCGCAATTATATTATTAAGATGTGTGTCTATCGGCTACGGCTCGATTGTGGCCGAGTCATAAATAATATAAATGATTACAATAAATAATATTTTTCCAATTTTCTTTTTTTTAATTAAGTTATAAGATGCCTGTCAATGTCATGAATCCCAGGTTTCTGCTATGATTCAAACATAGGAGAAGATGCCCATGGTTTTATATTTAATGAGATAATTAAAGTTAATTAACCAACCAATGAACATGTTAATCACAATTATTCAACGAAAATTGGCTTTATTCAACCACTAGTATTTCACCCGTGCGTTGCACGGAGGTCAGATTCAAAATGAGAAAAATAAAAATATTTAAATGATTAGCTCTTTATAACAACACCAATTCAAGTAAAATAAAATTGAAGTAAATAAAAAAAATTATCTCTTAATTCAGAGTTGTAACATATGAAATTCATTTAAATATTACAAAGAATAATACATGAAGCGCGCAAAACACGATATGAAGATTATGGAATACAATTACTACACCATGTGAATCTTATGCAAAATAACTAACTTAACAACAAACATAGTAACACAATAGATATTCAAATAACCTGCAAGTTTATCACTAACAACATTCAATTAGTGATGTACATTACTCAAACAACAACACAACTTATAAATGTTGCAAAAGAGATACAATGTATACGCCACAACCAATACTGATATCAACACTGATACTAATATTAATACTAATACTAATACTAATACTAATATACTAATACTAATACTAATACTAATACTAATATTTAAATCAATATCAATACCAATACCAATACCAATACCAATATCAATACCAATACCAATACCAATACCAATACCAGTACCAATACCAATACCAATACCAATACCAATACCAATACCAATACCAATACCAATACCAATACCAAGACCAATACCAATACCAATACTAATACTAATACTAATACTAATACTTACTGATACTGATATTGATACTGATATTGATACTGATACTGATATTGATACTGATACTGATACTGATACTGATACTGACACTGATACTGATGTTTTATTGATACTCATACTAATATTAATATAAATACTAATACTAATATTCATACTCATACTAATATTGATACTCACAATCATGTTGATACTCATATTGATACTGATACTAATATTGATATTGATACTGATATTGATGTTGACACTAATACTAATACTAATAATATTGATATTAATACTAATACTGATATTGATACTAATATTGATACTTATACTGAAATTGATACTCATATTGATACTGATACTCAAACTGATACCAACATTGATACTTAAATTGATACTGGTACTGATACCGATATTTATACTGATATAGACACTTATATTGATATTAATACTAATATTAGTACTAATACTAATATTATTACTAATAGTAATATTAATACTAATAACATTACTAATACTATTAATAATACTAATATTAATGCTAAAACTAATTTTAATGCTAATGTACTAATGCTAATGATACATATACTGATATTGATATTGATATTGATACCGATACTAATATTGATACTGGTATTGATACTGATATTGGTACTGATACTGATACCGATACTAATGTTGATATGGATAGTTATAATGATATTAATACTAATATTTGTATTAATACTAATACTATTACTAAATGTAATACTAATACTAATACTAACACTAACACTAATACTAATACTAATACTAATATCTAATACTAATACTAATACTAATACTAATATTAATACTAATACTATTATTAATACTATTACTGATACTAATATCTTAATGTTAATACTAAATTTAATGTTAATTCTAATTTGGATATGCTAATTATAACTGTAATTCTAATATTATTCAAATCCTTATCCTATTCTTAATCCTATTCATAATACTAATTATAATTCTAATCCCAATCATAATCATATTTCTATTCCCAACACTAATCATAAGCCTAATAATTTTAATACTAATAATGCAAATGCCAATGCTAATGTCAATTCTGATTCTAATTTTAATTATAATTCTAATCACAATCCTAATGTTAACCATAATCATAATACTAATATGTGTCACTAATTATCGTACTATGCATAATCATAATCTTATTATAATTCTAATACTAATATTAGTCATAATCCAATATTAATTATAATATTGTTAATCCTAATTACAATCCGAATCCTATTTTAGTATTAATACTAATACTAATTCAAAAAATATTAATTATAATTCTAATTCTAATGCTAATATTAATCACAAATTTTGATTTTGCATCAGTATTATTTTTTGCAATGATCTATTATTTTTTATAGAAAAAAAAATTATATTCAATCTCGAACCTTTATATCAAATTTCTTATGTGCTGAAGCATCAAAAAATGCATATTAAAATATATTAGAAATTAATATTTAATTATATTATCAAACTGACATTAAATTATTTAAAATATTATAAGGGTATAAGCAAACGTTAAGACGTAAAAGAACAATAATCGTTGTTAATAAGATAAATTATGAAAATTCTCCTGAACTTAGGCTAAATTACAGAAAACACCCCCAGTTATTGGTGATTACCAAAATCTACTTGATGTTGTTTCTGTCTTACACGACCCCCTTATGGTGTGATATTATACGGAATATCGTTTATTCCATGTAATATCCCAAAAAATATGGGTTCTACCCTTGCAGACGTGTCATTTCTTTTATCGTACTTTTTAAATACAAAAATTACGCTCAGGGGTCACTACCAAAAAACAAGGCTTTTGTAACAGAAATTTTGTGACAGGCTAAATTTGTCACAATGAATGACTGAATTAGTGACAAATTTGTGATCGATTCTTATAAAACCAATTTACAATTGCTTTTGACGCAATTGTTATGAATTATGTGACGAATTTTGTGACAATAAATATTCGGTCACATTTCAATCACATAATTTGTAACAAAAATTTATTCCGTCATAGTATTTGTCATAATTTGTTTATGGATATGTAATTTAATTAGTATGAGTTACAAATCTGTCACAATATCTTTTTCGTCAAAAATATTTCACATGTAATTCTGTCACGAATACCGTCATATTCTAAGTTTTGTCACTGGTCCGTCACAACATCATTTTCATCACAAATGCGTCACAATTTTTTTTGTCACAACTCCATCACATTCTAAGTTATGTCATTGATCCATCATGACATCCTTTTTGTCACAAACACGTCACATAAAATTCAGTCATAAATCCGTCATATTCTTGAGTTGTGCCATTGATCCGTCACAACATCCTTCTCGTCACAAATGTGTCACGTATTATCCATTCACAATTCCGTCATATTTTAAATTCTTCATTAATCACTTACTAATATTTATTAGTCATAGATCCATCACAATCTAAATTTCTTCATAGTTTGTCACTACCTTTGTTCGCTATATATATCGCTTTAAAAATGTTATTTATTTACTCAAAAAAAAAAAAGTTATTTACATGTTGGTTAAAATCCCAATTATGTCACTAACTGGCCCTATTTATTTTATATTTTGAAACCATAAAAAATATAGAATAATATAACAAATGCAACCTATTTATTATAATTTATTAACAATTTCAAGTAATTTGATTTTTTTATAGAAATTATGTAAAATGGATAATTAGTCAATTTATTAAAATATTTCTTATAATGGCGTGCACAAAAACTGTATTTCAGCTAGTTACACTATTATTATATGTTATCCTTTTTTTGTTTTATTATTGAAAATCTATTATTTACAAATTTTAGTGTTATATCAATAATTCAATATATGTTGAAAATACCACATTTAATGTACACTAAATTATTAATTTGATTCATGATTTATTATTATTATTATTATTATTATTATTATTATTATTATTATTATGATCATTATTATTATTATTATTATTATTATTATTATTATGATTATTATTATTATTATGATTATGACTTAGAACCACAATTATTATTATTATTATTACTTAAAACCACAATTTATTTTTTGAACATGAAAACTAATTCTAGCAAAAAATATTGGTCTGACCTTCTTATTTAATTTTTATATCTATATTTTTTTTTTAATTTTGTTTTTATCAAACTGATGATAAAAGATATTGATAACAATTGAATTAAAAAAAAAAAGAAACTAGTTAAAAGTTAATAAATTAATGATAATTTAGCATTAACTCCTCCCACTACGGCGTCATAGTGAAACCCCACCCAAAACAAGCCATTTAGGTTTTTGAGTTTTGCACATCACAGGCACACACTCACGCTTTCAAATTCAATTTTCTCCACTCATCGTCAAAGGGTAATGGCAGCAGCGGCATAAATCGGGGGTAAATGATTTATAATGTGGTGGTGAAGAACCATAATTGATTTGTACGATGAATCTACACCCGAAGGCAGCGGCGAGCGATTGTCCTCGTCGGTACACTATCATTTGGGCATGAAGGTAAATTTCAGGATTAATTTATCAATATATATATATGCGTAGCTTTTCTGTTTGAATTGTAAATTAATAGGTGGGTGAAAACCGAGTAGAATGTGATGGTTTGATACATATTGAGAAAATTATTGTGTATATTAGATGTATTTGACTTTATTGGTTAATTCAGCAAAAGTTTCGGTTCGGTGATTTTACAAAATTCTCTTGAATTTGGGCGTATGGGGCTATTTGTTAGCCTGTGGTTGCTATCTGCAGAGGCATAAGAGATATGCATTATATTATATGTACTTTCTGAAACAATAAATGATGTTTGTAGGTAATTATAATTGGATGATGTGACTTCGAAACTATTGAATGTTTTTTAATTAGATAGACCCTGAGGTCCAAGACGTTTTAAGCAGAAGCTATGCAGCTTCTGTTTCGTCTCCCTCTTCACATATTGTATCGTCTACATGGGGACCACAGCTTATACTCATGAAGTTGTTCCAACATTAAAATGGTACTTGTATAATCAGGCCATTCTACAGGTTTTTTGTTATGCTCTTGCTTGGAATAGTTGTTCGTTTTTTAATCAAAATATTTGTCTTCTATCTTAGAATACGATGGTTGGCTCTAATTGGCACATTTTGTTTTTCAGATATTCGTTTTGGTATTTTAACTGTTTAATGTTTTGGGCAATACCTCTTATTATTTCTGATCTTTGTTGATTTTTTTATGGCAGGATATTCAATACGGAAGCTTAACAACTATAGTAACTGGTATACGGTATGTGATCGGGGGTAATTTTCTTTTGGTGTTCTTTCTCTTGGGGTTCTGCTTTATGTAAGAAAATTGGACTTAGTTTATTTGAAATTTCACCTTTTTGTGTTACATTGTCAGATGCAGTTTAGATTATTCGTAAAAATGCAAATGTGAGACTAGTGTTGGGCAGGGACCACGTGCTACTCAGATATAGTATGAAGTTGTCGAATTGTCAAATTGGAAAGATCGTCCAAGATGAACTAGTGGGGGTTGATGGATGAGAGGGAGAGAAATATAAACGACGATAACATGGCTTGCGGATGTTGGAGGTGATACAGGACAATAGTTTAGAGATTGGGTCTTTGTTATAAGATATTTTTGGCTCGACATTTGTAGTATATTTTTACCATTAGAACTTTTGAAATATCACAACAGAGATAATGGTTTTGTCTTAATATACTTATATGATCATTTTATTGGTTTTGTTGTACATTTCTTTTGATACAGACAATTTGTGACAAAGTGTTTGTGACAGAGGATTGGTGACTAATTGTGACGCTCTCAGTGACACAAATATATAACGAAATATTTCATTCATTGGTGATGAATTATTGACAACAGGAATTGTTTATGACGGCATCCGTCACAGATTTTAGGAAAATTATTTTCATGCTTATTGACGGATTCATGACAACACAAACTATTTGTGACGGAATCCGTCACATAGTTTAGGGACGGGTTATTGACAGCACAAACTGTTTGTGACGGAATCCGTCACATAGTTTAGGGACGGATTATTGACTGCAAAAACTTGACTTTGACGGAATCCGTCACAATTTAAGGGAAAACATTTTGTTAGGTAGTGACAAATTATTGACAGAAAAATATTGCTTGTGACGGAATCCGTCATAGATTTTAGGTGTCTTCGATATGGTAATTTTGACGGAATTACCTTCATTTGTGACGAACGTTTCTGTGATAAACGGTGTGACGGAATTAAAATCTCCGTCACTAATTAAATTAGTGACGAGGGGTTTTCTGACAGACATATTCCGTCCCTATGCCGTCACTAAAGCTTTATAGTGACTGATTTTGTTGCTTTTTGTGACAAAATCGGCTGTCACTAAAGCCTTGTTTTTTGGTAGTGGTGGTCATGGTCATAATAAAAATTTGTGAAAGTTTTATTTAGGAAGAATAAAGATTTCGCGTAAAGTCCCCTGAGGGTAATTTTTGTCTTTAAAAAATACCATAAAGAAATGTCGCGTGTGCAGGGTATAATCAACATTTTTCGGGGAATATTCCGCGTAACAAAAAAATTCCTTGAAAACTCATACCATAAGGGGGTCGATGTAAGACGGAAATAAACATCAATGGATTTTGCTAATTACAAATATGTGGGAGTGTTTTTCTTAATTTAGCCTAAGTTCAGGTGGTTTTCATAAGTTATCCTTGTTAATATACAACTTAAATTAACTTATTTACAGGTATGACCATATGTTAAAAACAAACATAAAGACTGATGCTATTGAAAATAGATCAAATTTCAAGTAAACAAAAGTCACTATAAAATGCTTATATAAATAAAAAATGGAAAAATAAAAATTAGCTGATATTCTAAATATATAGAATATATAGTATATACGATCATTATACATTTTAACCAAAAGATATGATATTCTTAATGTTTGGTTTGAAATAGAGTGAATAAAGTAATTTAATACCAAAGATTTAGAATAACATTGTTATATTTTGAAATATATAAAATCAATTCGTTTTTTTTATCAATTGATTAAACTTAACTTACGTTATTCAAGTTATTAGAATAATCATGATAAAGTTTTTATTTTAATTAGTATATAATTCAAAAAGCTAAATCAATCGTAAAATTTATTGTCACTATATTCGGTGAAGAAAAAATAACCGATTAAACAATAACATGAAATTCATGTAGTATAATTTCTAATATGGTAAATAATGGGGAGTATATTACTCTACACATGGTAGAAACACATAGTGTCGATTTTCGCAATATTGTAAATTCGAACATTTATCTTTTTTGTTTTTACATATAATATCAATATATAATATTAAATTAGTTAAAAAAAACATATTCTCTGGTCATGTTCATGTAAAATGTACCATATCAAATAATTTATTCTGCAATATTTTGTTAATATAAATCCAAGTTTATGAATTAAAATACAAAATTTCTGTAATACCACCAATTAAGCAATTATAATAAGGGAAGATTTTAAATTAAATTTAACTAAATTAAATTAAATTAATTATAAAATTAAATTAAAAAAATAAATTTATTTAGAGTTTCCAACAAAGTTGATATATTTAGAGCATTTTATAAATGGTTGGATATAAATATATTAATAAAATAATTAAATAAATTTAATTATCTTTAATTTTTGGAAAATGATGACATGTTTTTTTATGATTTATTTCCACCAATCAATTCGCCACTTGGGATAAAATTGAGGACTTGTCACCAATTGAAATTGCCAAATGTCAATCAATTAGGTGTGCAATTCAACTTTTATATATTATATAGATTAGCTATTGGTTTAGCTCTTTCATTTGATTCTCTTTCCACTAGTAATTGAATCCAAATATTAATGCATTATTATATTATATTAGTGGGGGTTAAATATCCTGACACTTTTTTTTTATTATTTCTCGAAATTAGGTGGATTGGACAAAATATAATGTGACGTAAGAATGTGTAATTAAAGGAGACAATCCATGTTGACCCTGTCACTAATAATTTAACAAGTTGCAAAAGTTACACGTTAGTGCAATTAGTGTTTGCCCCACACTTCCAAAATCAACCTCTAAATTATTATTAATTATTATTAGTAAATTAATTATTATTAGTATATCTATATATATTAGCAATAGTTTTTGCAAACACTAGTATTTTTTTTTTTTTTTTTTTAACTTTTTCTAATATAAACGTACATATAGATACTCCAAATAGTACAATGCAAACAAAAAGTTTTAATAAAAACCCCTCCTAACCAGAGGTTTTTTCTTCATAAATTCAAATTTTATATAAAAAAAAATAAAAAAAAAGTAAAGTAACGGACAAGATTCGAATTCTAGACTTTAATCCTAATAATCAATATTAGATACCTCTAGCCAAAATTTGAATATCAAACACTAAGTCATTGAAATGGCATCATATGATTATATAAGGATGATGAGCGTCTAGGGGTGTAAATGAATTGAGTCGGTTCAACAAAAGCTCGAGCTCGAGTCCAATTAACAAAAAGATTATTCGAAAAGTTCGAGCTCGTTAAAATTGATTCGAGCTCGAGCTCGCCAAAACAGCCTAGCTCGACTCATTTACACCCCTATGATGAACTATGCAAACAAAAATTTCTAAAGAAACTCGAGGCAAAATTTTCCAATCTAAATCCTAGTAAGAATGAACCATATCATACAATTGTATAAATATGAACTAACTAATAAATTGCAATAGTAATAATTTCCAACTTCAGAGTTAGTACACTAGTTATAAGCATTATTATGAAAATATATATTCAATTTTGACAAGATTATCTCTTAATGCACTTAATAATTTGTTTTTTTTTTTCTTTTCTTTTCTATTATTACGTAATACATTTTTTTGCAGTAAATGATGAGTAAAATGATGAAGGTGGAGGAAATAACAAATATAAAAATAGCCAATTGTGGTGATGCCTAATATTGTCTGCCACAATTGGGAATTTAATATTTTTCCAATTTGAGTGATACGTATGGGAATCAATGAAACATTGAAATGACACTAATCAATTTTTGATGCTACATTTTGCATTCATTTGGCCCCAATTCGCCAATATTTACTCAATTACTATTGCTTTTTCTTTAATATTTATTATATTTTAATAAATTAAATTAAATTAACTAGCTTTTTCTCCTCGTCAAATGATTTAAATCCCAATATTAATGATTTTGTATATATGAATATTCAACTCCACCTATTATCATTCCATTGAATTAAATTGAAAACTATTTTTTACGTCTCTCCACCACTTTGAATGGCCATACATATTTATGACCCCCTATATAAATTTTATTTATTTTTCATTCTAATTAATGCTTGATTTGATTCATTTCAATCAATTAAGGTTGCCTATTTGATTAAGAAATGAAATATGATACATTTTAGTCATATCACGTTACATTTTCGAACCGTTAATTAGTAGCGTCTGAAGTCGTACATCTTATTTTTTTAATATGATATTATTCAATTGGTCATATTATGGTTTCGGTGGAATCGGAAAGTAGTTGCTGCTGCGTCAATAATTATCCGACCTAGTTGAGCTTAGCCGGATTCAAAATTGAATCTTTACTATAGACAAGAATAAGATGAAATTTTCTTTAGAGTAAAATAAAGATGTTACTATCATTGATTGGATTTTATTTATAACATTTTCGTGTGTTCATATATAACAACGCCAAATGAAACGGGAAATCAGATGCTACAATTGATTATTTATATCGAGAATTATAAATTGATTAATGTTGATATGTTTAATAATTATGAACTATTGTTCTATATTATACACGACACCAGTAGCTATTATTATTATTATTATTATTATTATTATTATTATTATTATTATTATTATTATTATTATTATTATTATTATTATTATTATTATTATTATTATTATTATTATTATTATTATTATTATTATAATTAAATAATTAATAAGCCCTCAATCTATATATGTCTGGTAGTATAAAGGAATTCCACCAATCAAGATTCCATCCCACTAATTTAAATCCAACATAGAAAAATCAGAATTACAGAACACCATTCAAATCTTCATAATTAATTCTCTTATAAATATAGTGTCACAACCTCCATAATTTCTACAAAAAAACACACAATAATATTCTTTCTTGTCTCCAAAGTTAACATCATATACATCTAAGTATGGCTTCCCTCTCATTTTCTTCCTCCCTCAAACCCTGCAGCAACAATTATTCCCGAAAAATCGTTACTCGTTATCGAGCAAAACACGATTACAATACGGATTACCAAAGTCGAGGTTTAACCATCTCGAACGTTGCCACTAAACCACCTTCAAATGTCGTGATTCCCTCGAAACAAGACGATGAAAACATTAAAAAAAATGTTGCTTGGACAAGTGTAAAACAAGAAAGATGGCAAGGAGATCTTCTTGTTCAAGGAGAAATCCCACTTTGGCTGGTAATTATTTATTTATTTTATTTTATTTGAATTTTATTTTATATAATTATATATGAATTAGCATTAATGTTTTTTTTTTTTTTTTATTTGCCATGCAGAATGGAACATACCTAAGGAACGGGCCGGGCCTATGGAACATCGGAGACTACAACTTCCGCCACCTCTTCGACGGCTACGCCACCCTAGTCCGCCTCCACTTCGAAAACGGCCGCCTAGCAATGGCCCACCGCCAGATCGAATCCGACGCATACAAAGCCTCCATAGAAAACAAGAAACTCTGCTATCGAGAATTCTCCGAAGTCCCGAAAACAGACAGTTTCTTGTCCTACATCGGAGACATAGCCAAGCTATTCTCCGGCGCATCATTGACCGACAACGCAAACACTGGCGTGGTCAAACTGGGCGACGGGCGGGTCGTCTGTCTTACAGAAACAATAAAAGGGTCGATTGTGATCGACCCGAATAACTTGGATACGATAGGGAAGTTCGAGTATAGTGACAATTTGGGCGGGTTGATCCACTCGGCCCACCCGATTGTGACGGATAGTGAGTTCTTGACTTTGCTACCCGATCTGATAAACCCGGGTTATGTTGTTGTGAGGATGGAACCCGGGTCGAACGAGAGGAAAGTGATCGGTCGGGTCAATTGCCGAGGCGGGCCCTCTCCGGGTTGGGTCCACTCTTTTCCGGCGACTGAGCATTACGTGGTGGTGCCGGAGATGCCGCTTAGGTATTGTGCCGGAAATTTGCTCAAGGCGGAGCCCACGCCTTTGTATAAGTTCCAATGGCACCCTGAGTCCAAAGCTTACATGCATGTTATGTGCAAAGCTAGTGGCAATGTTGTAAGTATATTTTTTCTTTGTCTAAATATATTGTCACAATTATGGAAAAAAAATGTTAATTTTTTTTTTCTTCAATTTAATAATAATAAAAAAATAAATAAAGGTGGCAAGTGTTGAGGTTCCGCTATACGTGACGTTCCATTTCATCAACGCGTACGAGGAGAAAGACGAAGAAGGAAGGGTGACGGCCATTATTGCCGACTGTTGCGAACACAACGCCGACACCACCATCTTGCAGAATCTCACCCTCCAAAATCTCCGGTCATTCTCCGGTGAAGATGTGCTACCAGATGCAAGGTATATATACCACTTTCGAAAAAAACCCGTTTCAATAATGTATAAGTATTAAAGATTTCTTTTTTTTCAAGAATCGTCACTTTATTCGTAAAAATACAGGGTCGGAAGATTCAGGATTCCGATGGATGGGAGCTCATATGGGAGTTTGGAAGCAGCTTTGGACCCAAATGAACATGGTAAAGGCATGGATATGTGCAGCATAAACCCTAATTTTCTGGGCAAGAAATATAGATACACTTATGCATGTGGTGCTCAAAGACCTTGCAATTTCCCTAACACCCTCACTAAGGTATATATACACATATAGATACACCCAAAACACAGTACAATTAATTCATTAATCACTTATTTATATATGTTTTAATTAATCATTACATCAGATTGATCTGATGAACAAAACGGCAAAGAATTGGGTGGACGAGGGCTCGATACCATCCGAGCCCTTCTTCGTGGCTCGCCCAGGTGCTACAGAAGAAGATGATGGTAAGCTCTTCAAAAATATACATACATACGTACATACATATGTATAACTGTTTACTAAATATGTAATGTAATAAACAATGGACAGGTGTCGTGATTTCGATGATCAGCGACAAAAACGGGGAAGGATACGCGTTGTTGTTAGACGGATCTACTTTTCAAGAAATTGCCAGAGCTAAGTTCCCTTACGGTCTTCCTTACGGCCTGCATGGATGTTGGGTTCCAAAGACATAGATCGATTTACCGTACAGACAACCCATTGTAATTTACTACGTAAAAATTGTGTCTTGTGAAGAAGACCGAAGATACGACGTATCTTCGAATGTACTAGGATGTCGTATAGGGGTATTAGATATATAATTATATACATATATATATATATATAGTCTATGCTCCGATAGGTATCTTGTTTGTGTAATTTGCAGCTTTCTTGTTTAAAAAATATTTCCAGTCGCAAAAAAAACGAAAGAGAGAGAAAATCAGACACGAAATCAATGTTTGAATCAATGAGAGTTGATGAAACTATGATTTGTCCGTAACTTGATACAAATAGGCAATTTTATTTTTCGTGCTCTTGTTCGACAATAAACGGTATAATGCGTATCGGAAAAGTTATTGACTGTGCTATCTAAAATTTTGCTCTATTTCTTTCTTTTTTTTTTCTCTGCGACGAGATACTAATTCTCCCATGAGTGAATTCAAGATTACCTTGTAAGCGTATGAAATCCAACGGCCAAAAAACCTCCGTTTCAAAATTGAAGTGGCGAAATCATTTCTGATCTGTATATACTGCATCCACATCGTCTAGCTCGAGTAGTTTCGCCATCATCTCCTTGTTCAAATCCATTGCCTCGTCATCAACCTGCAATTCAGACCGTAAGTTTACAATATGCGATCGTTAAAAAAAAAAAAGAAAAAAAAAAAATGGAATTTTATCTCTTAAGGCGTACCTCAACGGGTGTTAAGGGAACAAGCTCGAACCCGTTGTCGGTTTCAAATGTGATTCCTTCCTCTTTGAGTCTTGTCAATATGGCGGTGTAGTTTTCCATCGAACTTACTATTTTATAGTAACTGATTCAAAAACCATGAAACTTTACTACATAATTACGATAATTTCACGAGATTTCCGACAAAATTCATGCGGTGAAACGGATCTCTTTTTACCTCTCAGAATCTTCTTCGGCATCATCTTCATCGGATGAGGGCTCGATGACATCATCAGCACCAGAATCTAAAGCAATGGCAAGAAGCTGATCTTTGTCGGCATCTTTGGACTTTATATTTAAAACACGAGCACGTTTAAATTTGAACATCATCGATCCAGAATCCGCCATTTTCCCACCGTAGTCCCTCACAACTTCTCTAACACGAGCCACAGATCTATTCACTTTATCCGTTAGCACTTGAACCACCATTCCTGCTCCACCGTAGCCATACACCTGCAAAAATTACACATAATGTTTCATTTATGAAATGTTTACAACATTTGAAAAAAATAAAAAAGCCCGACCTCGTAGAATTTCTCGATGTAGGCTTCTTGATCCTTTTCTGAAGCTCGTTTGATATTGCGGTCAATAATATCCCTTGGGATATCGAGCTCCTTTGCTTTCTCGAATAGAGCGGCCAAAGCTGTATTAGATACAGGACTCGGACCACCTTTCTTGACACTGGATCATTATATACGGAAAAATATGATCCAAGTGAAAATTAACCCAGAACGATTAACATGAAGGCATCAAAAGCTGTGTGGTTTTGCAGAACGAAAAAGGGTTTCCAAAATTTTTCGACTAACTTACGCAGATACGACTTCCTTCCCAAATCTAGCGTACAGCTTTGTTTTCTTAGCATCCTGAGCAGTCTGCATCAAAAGAAGTGATCTAGACTATGAGAAACTAAAGTCTCGTGTATCAAGAACACACAATATGAAAAGAATCTAATCGGACAAACATAGTCTTGTACTCTCGATCCACTCAACGATGCTACCTACAATGCCTATTCAATCAGAATGAATAACATGCAATGCCTCTGTTTGAATTGTTCTTGTAAAGAAAACCGGTTCTACTAATGAGAATAACATAAACTAAAAATCGGATAAGTTTATCTTGTCCCTCGGAAGAGTTGTAAGCTGGTGAAAAAGAAGCTTCTATATGATTATTGGTCAAGATGAAACTGCATACGACATTTTCAGACTATTTACATCCCGAATTAACGCAACTTTAAATCCACCTGCCACGCTATAAAACAGCGCTGGAGAATAACCACCGTTCATTTCAGCAGACGAAGAAATCGAAGCAGTTAATATCCAATACACATTTCTAGAATGAATTGGACCCTCCGAATCGGGATACATGAATTCGCACCTGCACATTACCGAAACCGAAACCAAAACCGAAACCCCAGATTCAGGGGCCATAATCCCCTGTAGCTACCAGGGCTATTTTAGCATTTTTACTTCAATCAAGAATCTTGAATTTGACAGCAATCCCACATTCTAAAGAGCTTAGCTCCAAAAAAAAAATTGAAAAAAAAAATGACAAGTAAATACCTTTCTGCCAGCAATTTTACAGGATCGCCTACCCATACACAAAGGTGTGAAAGTTGAGATCTTTCTATCATGAACTCCATTTTCAAATGAAACCCATTTGCCAGAAGATGAGTACCCACCTAAAGATGATAGCTTTCTGCTCAAATAACCTGTCCGTAAAACAACAGCCCCACAATAAATTACATTTTGATCAGAAATCCCCACCTACAATACTATTCTGAATAAAGAAAAAGAAGAGAGAGAAAGGGACTAACTATTTAGAGAGAGAGAGTTGGAGGGTTTAAGAGAAACCCCATTTGAAAATCTGACGAGTAACGAACCAAAAGCTCTAATTGTTGTTGATGAACACGACATCTTCTTACATGAAATTGGGAGGGTTTTTCTTATCCTCAATACCCTCTAAAACCTCATTCACTTTTTTTTTTTTTTAAACTTTTAATTAAAAATCCCCCATTTTTTGTTTTGGGTTTTTGGTTTGGATAAAATAATTTTTTTCTTTTTTTTGGGGGGGGGGGGGGGGGGGTAGGGGTAGGGGGTGAGAGGGGCGGCCTTCCTCTCTCTCTCTCTCTCTCGGTATTGATCTCATTTTTTATCTTTCATTTTTCAAAGAATATGTGAATTTTAAAGTTTTTAATTTAATTAAGAATTAATGTAATAGTACACCAGAATCTCGATAAATTAATATTTAATAAGTTGATAATATAGCGAAAATAAAATATTTTTATATCCCAACTTGATGACAATATTATAAATAATTATCTTGATAAATTAATAAAATTTTGTTAATTACAATAGACTCAATAGTATTAATTTATAAATATTTGTCTATGTATTATTTTTTAAATTAAATATGTACTTGATAATAAATGGGCTTGTTCAGAAAGATTCAAGCATGCATTACCAAAACCTAGTGGGCTTTTCTACCCCTAATAATTCGAAAAGCCTGGCCCATATTTGACCTTTCAAGCCCAACAGACGGATTCTTTCTTCTAGCCCCCCCAAAGTTTCAATAAATTACAAATTGGCCCAATTTCATTTTCCAAACTATTAATTAATTAATCCCATTAGTTAATACTAATCCTAATATTAGGTGAGGCTGAACATGTGGAGTATATATACTATAGTGTTGTTGGAACTTATTTTTCCAAACTATTAATTAATTAAGTAGCATGTCACATGTACAGCCCAGCTGTCCTTAAGCAATTGCTACATCCATAAGTTCTAATAATTAGTGTAGACAATATAAGTTTAGTTCTAATAATTAGTGTAGACAATATAAGTTTATGAAGAAAAAAAAATAAATTATTTCCAACTTAAAATATACTATCTTTGTTTAATGTCAAATTACAAAAAATACCCCTCTTGTTTGGGTAATTACAACCACCCTTCAATTATATATTCTTTTACGAAAAAAAAATCATCTTTCGGTAGGTAAATTTGATACAGTAAGAATTGACGTATAAGAAAATATATAATTGAGGGATGGTTGTACATGATGGGTATTTTCGTAATTTGATCTTACATCGGGGGTGGCCGTAATTTGCACTAAATGATAAATGCTTGAAACATAATTAAATTATTTTGGGCCTTGTTGGATCAAATAAATGGTGATACAAATGAGGCCCAATAGAATAATACAAGTGTTGACTGACTATTCTCTTGTGGCAACGTAGTGCTGAAATTTATATTATATTATTTATTTTATACTAGTATAAAATAAAAGGGGATAACTAAAATTTATTTGTTCACACTTCACTATAATTTAAATAAATCCAATTAAAATAAGGAAAAACAAATGATTTATATTAATTTCCCATATGCAATAAGAACATGCCAAGATTTTCTGCCACTGTCAAGCTTTTGTTTCTTTATTCTCATTTTAATTCTTTTTAAGTATTTCTCTTTGCACACACACTGAGTGTGTGTATGTGTGTGTGAAATTAAGGAATTGAAATTGTTAGTGGTCCCCCTTCAATAATAAAGCATAAAAATTAAATAAAAAAATAATTAAATATAGGCCCCTAACATTTGAAATATTACCAACCAAAATCCAACCAATGTCTTATGTATTCCAGCTTTGTTCATACCTTTCATGCCCAACTTGCAAATGTTGATATTTCCAGCCTATTATAATTTACTTAATTCAATATTATTTCTTATGTTTAATATATATATATATATATATATATATATAAAAAGGTATTTACTTAATTCAATAATATATGTTAAATTGTGTATGTGATATGTCACTTGAAAATGATAGGTCACCGGTATCATTTTGTAGTCAAATTTTGTGTTACAACTTAGATACTGAATCGGAACAATTTGCGCATTAATTATTTCAACCATTATATTTGTCAATCAAAATTAGTGGACCAAGTCAAAATTGGAATTCACTTTATTCCAATGAAGCACTTACCAAATACTAAATTAAATTAGTATTTTCAAAAAAAAAAAAATTAAAAAAAATAGAAATTGGTAAATCTGATTATTGAAATTAAGTATTAACAAAATCAATAGGCATTAATTAATACATATATTGAAAGAAGGAAATAAATCTAATTTAGAAGCTAGAGAGAGAGAGAGAGCCCTTCTTTTTCCTCTCTGGTTTTACTTTTTTCTGACTCATCTTCTCTCTCTACTCTCTCTCTCTACACACAGAGTAGCAGCAATGGCGTCCCTCTTCCGAGACCGAGCCCTCGGTCTCTCCAAGAGAGACTCTTTCTCATTCTCTTCCTCATCCTCCACCGCGGCGGCCGCCGCCGCCGCATCTCCTTCTTCCGCTACCTCCCGCTTCATGCCTGCCGCCAACTCCACCGCTTTATCCCCACTCCCGTCCCCTTTCGGCGACCTCACCTCAACTCTCTCCGATTCCGACATTCGTTCTTCCGCCTACGAGATCTTCCTCTCCGCCAACCGCTCCTCCGCCTCCAAACCCCTGACGTACATTCCCAGCAGTAATAGCAGTAATTCACCCAGCAACAGTACCACCAACGGCAATTCCACTGCTAATCTGCAGAGGTCATTGACCTCGGCGGCGGCATCCAAGATGAAGAAGGCCTTGGGGATGAGATCCAGCAGTTCCAAAAAGAGTTCCGATTCGCATAATTCGACCCCTGGGGGGAAATTGAAGAAGCCGGTGACTATAGGAGAGCTCATGAGAGTCCAGATGAGGGTTTCTGAGGCCGCAGATTCGAGGATTCGCAGGGGTTTGCTGAGGATTTCTGCTGGACAGGTTATAATCTGCTTTTTGGAGGGTAAAAATGACAAAAAATAAAATGAATTGGCTGAGCTTTTTTATATGTGTGTTTGATTTTCTTAATGTTCATATTGCGATTAACTCCTAGATTTCGATCATTGATGAAGAATTTCGTTTTCTTGTGAGTGATTTAGGGGATTTTAAGCTTTAATGAGTGAAAATTGGGGAACTTTGTGATCTGATCATCTTAAGATCTAGCATTCATTTCTTTTTTGTTTTATAACTGTTTCAATATTTATTTGAGAATTTTGTTGTCTGTCCCATTGTTTTGTTGTTTATCCATTAATGTTTAGTTTGCATTTCTGGTAGGAACATCAAATTGGATTTTGAAGCTAGTGTATTATTTAATTTCCTGAAAAAACTTAATTTTACTAGAAACTGAGAAGTTCTACTGAATACGGGTGTGGCATGTGTTTCGTATACAACCGAAAAAGCCAAAAAAAAAATCTCTGTTTCTTTCTGTGGAGCTTATCAGATTGTTATTCTTAACTTAAATTGAGTTGGAATCCATGGCAAATTATCTTTCTCTTCTGCGTTTTTTATTAGAACGAAAAAATAGATATAAAAATTTTGGTTGCTTTTTAACAGCGACATATATGTTAAATATTCGCATGACTGCTGACTTTTCAGATGTGGACTCTTGTTGCCGTCTTGTTATTGATAAATGATATATATACCTTCAACTCTGTGGAAGACCTGTCAATGTTTTAACATTTTATTATTGATCTAGAAATTTCAAAAAATTATGTTACTTAAGTATGTATGCTATTTTTGAGTTCGTCTGATAATTTTAACTTGATGGATGTTATTTACGTACAATCTTGTGAAACCTAGGGACATAAGCAATATAGGTACTGAAATAAAGATTCAATCTAATTTGCTTGGTTGTGTAGGTTGGGAGAAGGACAGAGTTGACAGTTCTTCCACTCGAGCTATTACAGCAATTCAAAGCCTCGGATTTCACTGATCAACAAGAGTACGAAGCATGGCAGAAGAGAAACCTCAGAATGCTCGAGGCTGGTCTCCTTCTCCACCCTCACACGCCACTGGAAAAGGCTAATACTGCCGCTCAGCGACTGCGCCAAATTATCCATGCAGCATTGGATCGGCCAATAGAAACTGGTAGAAACAACGAATCCATGCAAGTCCTTCGTACTACAGTAATAGCACTTGCCAGCAGGACAGTCGACGGAGCTCCCTTTGAATGCCACTGGGCAGATGGTCTCCCCTTGAATCTCCGTCTATATGAAACCCTTCTAGAAGCTTGCTTTGATGTTAATGACGAGACTGCTATTGTAGAGGAAGTTGACGAGATCATGGAACTTGTAAAGAAAACATGGGGAGTCCTCGGTCTGAATCAAACACTACACAACCTATGCTTTACGTGGGTTCTATTCAACCGATATGTTGCTACTGGGCAAGTTGAAAACGATCTATTACGTGCTGCCGATAGTCAACTCGCTGAAGTTGCCAAAGATGCAAAAGTAACCAAAGATTCGATTTACTCCACGGTTTTGAGTTCTACACTAACTGCCATGATGGGTTGGGCCGAGAAAAGACTATTGGCTTACCACGAAACATTTGACAGTGGAAATATTGACTTGATGGAAAGCATTGTTTCTGTTGGGGTATTAGCTGCTAAGATCTTAGTTGAAGACATATCGAATGAGTACCGTCGAAGAAGAAAAAACGAAGTTGATGTGGCGCTTAGCAGGATCGACACTTACATTAGGTCATCACTCCGCACTGCATTTGCTCAGGTAAGTTAAAAGATACGATTAGTAATTATTAAGCACTAATCATTTACTTAATTCGACCTCTTTTGATAAAGCAATTCTCTCTTGCAGAGAATGGAAAAGGCTGATTCGAGCAGAAGAGCATCGAGAAACCAGCCGAACCCTCTTCCTGTGCTTGCTATCCTGGCTAAGGATGTTGGTGAGCTGGCAATAAAAGAGAAGGACACGTTTAGTCCTATATTGAAGATATGGCACCCCTTCGCTGCAGGAGTTGCTGTTGCCACTCTGCACGCTTGCTATGGGAATGAACTGAAGCAATATATTTCAGGCATTGCAGAATTGACACCGGATGCTGTGCAAATATTAAGAGCCGCTGATAAATTGGAAAAAGATCTCGTTCAAATTGCTGTTGAAGATTCTGTGGATAGTGATGATGGTGGGAAGGCCATTATACGTGAGATGCCTCCTTATGAAGCCGAAGGTGTGATTGCTAATATGGTTAAATTATGGATAAAGACAAGAATAGACAGGCTGAAAGAATGGGTTGACAGGAATCTCCAGCAAGAGGTAACTCCGATTTTCTTACATATTATACTGTAAAAATAATTAGCATGAAGCTGCTGCATTTGGATTTCATTTCTTAGGTATCAAATCTAATCCTTTCTTTTTCTGCAATTGCTAGGTTTGGAATCCACGAGCTAATCAAGAGGGATGTGCTCCTTCAGCTGTGGAGGTTTTACGAATAGTTGACGAGACCTTGGAGGCATTCTTTCTGCTGCCAATACCAATGCATCCTGCGTTACTTCCCGATTTAGTGACTGGCCTAGATAAATGTCTTCAATACTATGCAACTAAAGCAAAATCTGGCTGTGGTAATATTCCCGAGCTCAAGATATAAGAAATAAAAAATAAAATCATACCCCAAAATTCGAGTAACCTTAAGAATTAACAATTTGCTTTTCTCATATTCAGGATCAAGAAGCATCTACATTCCCACAATGCCAGCATTAACCAGATGTACCACAGGAACAAAATTTCAGTGGAAGAAGAAAGAGAAGGCAGTGGCCTCTCAGAAAAGGAACCCTCAGGTTGCTACAGTCAACGGAGATAGCTCTAATACGGTACCACAGCTATGTGTACGCATAAACACATTGCATAAAATACGTATGGAATTAGAAGTTCTTGAAAAGAGAATAATCACCCTTCTGAGAAACTGCGAATCAGCCCATGTAGAAGACTTCTCAAATGGGGTCGGTAAAACCTTCGAAATCACTCCAGCCACTTGCATCGAAGCTGTCCAACAGTTATCCGAGGGTGTTGCATACAAAATCGTCTTCCAAGATCTAAGCCACGTCTTGTGGGATTATCTCTACGTCGGCGAACTTTCTTCTTCAAGAATCGAGCCTTTTCTCCAAGAACTCGAAAAGAATCTCACGATAGTCGCAGACACGGTCCACGAAAGAGTTCGCACACGTCTTATAGCCGATGTAATGAGAGCTTCCTTCGACGGGTTTTTCCTGGTCTTGCTTGCAGGTGGGCCCACACGGGCCTTCTCCAAACAGGACTCAAGTATGATAGAGGATGATTTCAAGTCACTTAAGGATCTTTTCTGGGCCAATGGGGATGGATTGCCTGACGACGTAATAGACAAGTTCTCGACCACTGCAAGAGAAGTACTTCCACTTCTTCGAATGGAGAGTGAGGCACTAATCGAGAGGTTTAGGCGGTTGACTTTGGAGACTTACGGTTCGTCTGCTAAGGCTCGACTTCCTCTGCCTCCAACATCTGGGCAGTGGGACCCGAACGAACCGAACACGTTATTGAGAGTTCTGTGTTACAGGAATGATGAAACTGCTACAAAGTTTCTTAAGAAGACTTATAACTTGCCCAAGAAACTGTAGTTACTGAAAGGTGATGCAGCCACTTTGGGGAGGCATAGGTTTGCTCGAGTTGTTGTACAGTTGAGAGATTTTTTTAAGGCTTAATTTTCGAAAGGCTTTTTATTTACGAGGAAGGTATCGGTGTTATTATTTGTTCTATTCATCTATATAATTTTAATTTGATTGATATATTTCTAGTCTTAGTTTTTTTTTTGTTCATATTTATTCTTTATTGTGTTTTGAGTTTGTTTGTTAATGTAGGGAGATTGATCTATCATGTATGAACTTTGTTATTTACAGCAAGTACCTTACAGTGTTACTGACTTGGATTTGTCTTTGTGTTTCGGAGAGTTGGTATTTAGTCTCGACTCTCAACTACTAGAGTCGAAGGTTATCGTTCAAATCATGCCCGTATTCGAACCTTTTTAATTGTAATAATATATAATATATATACATTGCATTACAGTTAAATCATTTTTCAAAAAATATATAAACCTCAAACCTTAGTATGATGGTAAATTTAATTGAAATATACAAAATAAATAAATGAATAAATAAATAAATCTTCATTTACATATATTTGATTATAATTTTATTATCAATAATAAATAGGGTAAATTACAAACACCCCTGAGGTATGGTCAAATTACAAAAACACCCCTCTTATTTGGATAATTACAACCACCCCTCAACTCCTCAAATTTAGTGGAATCTTCGAAATTATATGAAATATTGTCACTTTTGTACCCGTTTTATCCCATTCAAACACTACATTATGAAGCAAGATGATCATAATATGTGATTTTTAGCTTGTATATATCAGTTTGTGGTGCATCGGAAACTGTATTTTTACACAAAACGAGTACAAACTAGAGCACATTCCACGAATTCTAGATAATTATGTTGAATTTGGCACCATAAGGGTGGAGGTGTAAGAAAAAATCATAGTTTAGGGGGTAGATGTAATTATCCAAACAAGAGGGGGGTTTTTGTAATTTGACCATACCTCAGGGGGTGTTTGTAATTTACCCTAATAAATATTTTAGTAAAATACTAAAACAAAATGAACGAAGTGGGTTTGATAAAACCCTAGTTCCTCCCCCTTTTCCCCGCTCCTCAGAAATCAAAAAAATTGCAGAGAGAGGCAGCAAATCTCTGTTCTTTGCGAAAATGTCGATGTCGAAGAGTTCGAAGATGCTTCAATACATCAATTACCGGATGAGGGTAACAATCCAAGACGGCCGTCAGCTCATCGGAAAATTCATGGCCTTCGACCGCCACATGAATCTCGTCCTCGGCGACTGCGAAGAGTTCCGGAAGCTACCTCCGACGAAAGGTTCCAAGGAAGAACGCGAAGACCGCCGCACCCTCGGCCTCGTCCTCCTCAGGGGCGAAGAGGTCATTTCCCTCACCGTCGAGGGCCCACCTCCCCCCGACGATTCACGCCTCAAACCTACCTCCGCTAACGCCGTCCCCGGTCCCGGAATCGGCCGTGCCGCCGGCCGAGGCGTCGTTACTGGACCGCTCACCCACGCCCAACCCGGCCTCTCCGGCCCCGTTCGCGGCGTTGGTGGGCCCGCACCTGGTATGATGCAGCCCCAGATTTCTCGCCCTCCTCAGATCTCCGGTCCGCCTATTTCCTACCCTCCGCAGCCGCCGGTGGTGAGGCCGCCGAATATGGCGCCGCCGCCGGGAGGGTTTCAGCCGAGACCTGGAATGCCGATGCCTCCGCCGCCGCAGTTTAGGCCCGGTATGCCTCCACCTGGGGGGTTTGCTCCTCCACCTCAGTTTGGACAGAGGCCGCAGATGATGAGGGGTCCACCACCGCCTGGTGCACCGCAGTGGCCAGGTATGCAAGGTGGTCCGCCTGGACAGCAGCCACCAAGACCTGGTATGCCGCCGCCACCTCCTCCCGGTGGACAGGCTCACTTATTTGGTCCACCTAGACCAGGAATGCCACCTCCACCTCAGAACCAACAGCAGTAAACAGTCAGTTTCAGATAGGTGAGTTGTTTCTGATTATGATTATCTAGGTTTATTATTCGAGTTTTCTTATCTCTGGTTGAAGTTATATATGTGTTTATCTGTCTTGCTAGTAACTCCTCTTGATGTGCTTTGATTTTAATCATCAGCTTTGTACGATTATTATATCTCGTTTTGTTTGATTTTCAGTCTCGTTGCCCTTGATTGGAACCTATTCGCCTAGTTTTGTTAATTGTCTATCTGTTTAGTAATTCGAGTGAGCTGCGGTCGGAAATATTAGAGTTGTAGAAAATCGAAAGAGTTGGAGTTTCTGCACGAATATACTCCACCATCCATATTAGCTAAACTGTAAAAAGAAATAGAAGAATCCTATCAATTTATATAACTATATATATAAGAATTAAATTCAAGAATGGCTTATGTAGTCCTCTTTCTTGTTGCATGCTCACTGTATTAATGTTTCTACAGTATGTCGGGTTATTACTTATTAGCTATCGAAAATGGATCTGTAGACTAAGATATAAATACCATAACGAGAAGTATACGTTTTTCTGCTCTCTGGTCATGGAAGACTCGAGCGCTACTTTATATTAGAAGTTAATAACGTCTAGATACATAATAGAATCATTCGTAAGTGGACGGAATAAATAACATTGCGACTGATTGTCATTATAGGGCAATCCGAGTTCTTGTAAAGCAAATGCAAGAATCGGAAACATCTGATTTCCCACCATGATATATTAATAACATGCTCTACTATTCTTTAGGTAAAACGTGTTTTTGTTCGGGTCTACTTATATTTGAAACTGTGTTTCTTTGTCTTCTTGGGAATTTTTCTAGATGATGAGGTGAATTTGTTGGAAGTTAAAGTGATCAACATACATCTGAAACTATGATCTGATGTTGTGGCGCAGGGATTTCTCTCAAGGCTGGTGGATTGATTGATGAACGTAGTTGAAGAGTATTATTACCCGGTATCTTTTGCAGTAATTAGATTTTTCGATTGGTAATTAGTGTTTCTTGTTCTTGACAATCGGGATTACTTTGCCATGTTGACTTTGCAAACCTCTTATGAACATGAAAATATGTTGTCTTAGAATATTTTTTTTTGTTTTGTTTTTCTGATGAATCTGAAGTGCATTTCAACCTGTGAAGATGCTGAGAAGAGAAACTCTACATTCAATATTCAGTAAAATTTAAAAAATAATTTGGATCTGCACTTCACCCCTAGGCCTAACCTATACATAAATGAATTAAATAAAAAAATAAAATTAACCAATTTTTTACTTTTTTTAATCTCTTTGTTACTTCACTCTGAATTTTACTTTTCATGACACCTGGGGTAGAGGTTATGCCTGCCCATTTTCCCAAAATATTGATTCATTTGAAAGGAATTGACCTTCAAATTATTTAATTATATGATGTTATATTTCACCTTAACTCGTATATTTTATTTCTAATTTAAAACGTTCTCAAATAATAATATTAACTGGTGGCGGATATTCTCATCAACCAATCCATTTCGAAACCAAATATTCGGTTGCCAACAATCAACCGACCCAAAAAAGTTGAGTCGACAATGGTTTTCAAATTTAAACAAAATTGATTTGTCCTATGTTTTTCGGGCATCAAGTGAGTCAATGTAGGCGTGGAGCGAGTTATCAATCAAGCAATATAAATAATCACCCTTTTCTTGTTCTGAATGTCATCTTATTACCAACATTACACGAAGGAAACAATTCTCAGTACTTGACCAGAACAGAACAAAACTTGTTATTACAGTATTATTATTAATATCAAATAACGTGCAAATAAAACATAACCATGAGAGCTGACCTTGACATTTCTGAAACCATACTCCCCATGAAAACCTCTCTTAACATAATAATTTAAAAAAGAAGAAAGAACACTTGAGATACAAATCACTAGTAATGTCAAACCGGCTAAACCCTCGATTTAGGGTTACGTTAACCTTTTCGAACCTCTATAAAAAAAGACCATCCACTATCAACGAAAACAACAACCCGAGATTCACATAATAACACAGCATAATATACATCAATCATGGTTCGTCGGTTTTTATCAGTTATTCTTGTTCTTCTTCTTACAGTGGCTTTGGCCGAGGCGCAGCCTCGTAAGCCGAAGAAGGTGAAATGTAGGGACAAGAAGTTCCCTCTCTGTTACCACAAGCAACTTTTATGCCCCGACGCTTGCCACCGCGACTGTGTCGTCGACTGCAAATCTTGCCTGCCTGTCTGCACTCCTCCGCCACCGCCCCCACCTCCTCCACCACCTCCGCCCCGTAGGGTGAGGTGTAGAGATAGAAACTTCAGACAAACTTGTAACAAGGATTTCATTTGCCCCTCCACTTGTCCGAGGACTTGTGTCGTTGATTGTCCTTCTTGCCAGCCCATTTGTGCACTACTCCCTCCCACCCCGAGTAACGCCCCTCCTCCTCCTCCGGCGGTGGTGGTCACTCCTAACTCTCCTCCTCCTCCGACGGTGGTTACTCCTAGCCCTCCTCCTCCTCCGGCGGTGGTGGTTACTCCTAGCCTTTCTCCTCCACCTCCTCCGCCAGTGGTGGTGGTTACTCCTAGTGCTTCTCCTCCTCCTCCTCCAGCGGTGGTTGTGGTTACACCTAGCCCTCCACCCGATAGTTCGGAAGCTGCCGGAGGAAAAAGAGTCCGCTGCAAAAACAAGAACTTCCCCAACTGTTTCTTGCAGGAGCACCGCTGCCCCGTTTCTTGTCCCGATCAATGCGAGGTTGATTGTGTCAGCTGCAGCCCCGTCTGCGGTAAGTAATTTGCTCAATCACAACCCCCTTTTCTATCTTTCTTTTTTGTTGAAATTCGTAAATCTTTTTTTTTTATATAATTATTATTTTTTCTCACTCAACTGTGTTGAAAAAACAGAGTGCAACAAACCCGGAGCAGTTTGCCAAGATCCAAGATTCGTCGGCGCAGACGGAATCACTTTCTACTTCCACGGAAAAAAGGAGAAAGACTTTTGCATAGTCTCCGACAAAAACCTCCACATTAACGCCCACTTCATCGGAAAGAGAAACGAGAACATGGGGCGTGACTTCACTTGGGTACAGTCTCTCGGAATCCTCTTCGGGACCCATCGAATCTCTGTCGCCGCCAAAAAGACCGCCACCTGGCAAAACGGCATCGACCGATTGGATCTCTCCTACGACGGAGAATCCATCTCCCTCGACGAATCAGAAGGTGCCACATGGCAGGCGGCGGAATCTGCACAGGGAACAACAACAACAATGACAAGAACACGCGACACTAACGAAGTGGTGATTGAAGTCGAAGGCAATTTCAAGATTAAAGCGGCGGTTGTACCTATAACCGAGAAAGACTCCAGGATTCACAAGTATGGGATTACGGAGGAAGACTGCTTCGCGCATCTCGATTTGGGCTTCAAGTTTTTCTCGTTGACCGATAGCGTGAACGGGGTTTTGGGTCAAACGTACGCGAGCAGCTACGTGAGTAGAGTGAAGATGGGAGTCGAGATGCCTGTTTTGGGAGGGAGGAGGGAATTTGCTTCTTCCAGTCTCTTCTCCACGGATTGTGCCGTTGCCAAATTCGAGGGGGCACAGTCGAATAATTCTACAAACAGTTTCCAGTACGCGAATTTGAACTGCGCGAGTGGGCTCGATGGCCGTGGTGTGGTGTGCAAGAGATAATTCAATTCGTCTTCTCTCAAATATTATTTATAATGTATCTGTAACAGTGTAATAAAGGCAGCGGTACCAAGAGTCGAGCTTCTGCCATGTTTCTTTAAAGTCATTATTGTACGGATTCTTGCCCAAAATAAGCTTATTTATACGATTATTTGAATAAATCAATCGGATACAGAGTAATTACTTGAAATAAAAAAGAAAATATATCTGCATACCTTGTTTCGATTATCCAAACTTTTTAGCAATGTAGTTCTAAGACAGACTCTGCACGAAATGAAATTTACTCACTAGTTTTGTCGGTGTTCGATTTTATGCACTCGTGCACAATCTCGTATATCCTTCTCTTCATCAACTTATCCTTTACGCCAGCAAGCATATCGCGGTAGAACATTTCTAGACGAGCAAGTTTTCTTTGATCCGAAGATTCCAGCATATTCTCCCACTCTTTTCCAATATCAAACGTACCGGAGTTTTGAAGAGATACCGGAATATCCTCCTCTTGGAAAGGCTTCCCAAAAATCGAACCATGAAGCACACTTGCGTATCTCTCCATCACCGAGAATTTCGATCGAAGCAGGTTCATCTCCGCCATTACCTCGGAGAATCTTTTCTCCGATTCCAAATTCTCTAGACTATTTTTTTCTTCAATATACTCATTGTCCACCGAATTATTCGATAATGGCCAAGACACTAAAGCCGGCGAATAGCAATCGTGGGTCCCACGATTTCCGAGGACCCCACTCCTTCCTCTGCCCCAAGACCAAACCCTAAACCCACCGTCGCCAACAAGAACCGTGTGGGCCCCACCACAAGCAACCTCCAAAGGTTCCGGAAACTTCCGGTCAACCAATCCATTACGAGGAATCAATATCGGGGAGAGAGCATCCCCTGCATCAGGTCCAGTAAACCTAGCATCGGGGCATAAACCGAGACCTTTCTCCATACCCCAAGACCACACTTCTCCTTCAGACGAGACAACACTTGTGTGAAACAAACCACACCCGATCGATACCAGGAATATTCTCTTTGGCAGCTCTGTCACAATTTCAGGAGATGGTAAACTCTGTGTCGTGCCATGACCTAGCTGCCCGTTATCGCCCAAGCCGAAAGTCCAGCAAAGACTTTCTAAAGATTCGGTCGGTTTCTTTCTCTTGGCTAATAAAGCAGTGTGGAAAGCACCACATGCTATATCGTAGATTTCCAAACGGGATTCGAGGTTAAATGCTTCTATAATCTTCGGATTGGTCATGTTTTCTTTGTGCCCTAACCCTAGTTGACCGTGGGTATTACCACCCCAAGAGTAGCATATTAGGTCACCGCCTTCATGCGTTTCTCCAGCACTGACTAACGCGATAACGTGTTCGTTCCCGCATGCTACTTTAACAACAGTGTGGCCGTGGAAATTCCAGACAGGAACCGGAGATGCACTGCTTATGAGTGAGAACTCGAGCGACTCGTTTTGAGAAGGGTGGGGGCAATTACCCCACATCCACAACGAACCGAGACTGTCGATTGCAAGCGACATCATTCCTCCAGCTTCGACTGAGGCGATCTGGAAATGGAAATATGAAGCGCTCTCGAGATATTTTATTTGACATTGAAATAAAATGTCGGCTTCGTACCTTGAGTGGTTTTTCGGTGTTTGTTTCTTGATCTCGTGTCGAAGAACCTGGCGATCCTAATCCAAAGAAGCCCTCCAACAAGTGAGGAGTCAGATTATTTTCTCCAGTTACACCAATTTGACCATCCATCATATTAAGGTCAAGGATCACCTTTATCTTGTGAGGAAGTTCTTCGAAAACACACACACACACACACACTCTCTCTCTCTCACACACACACACAAGTTCATAAAAGGATACAGATGTTGTAACCCCAGCCCCAGACTGATCCATCATCTGCCACCATAACAAGAAATAAAAGGAAATTTCCCAAAAAAAAAATTCAATCTTTATCCAAACAACAGAATCTTTAACATAGAAAAAACACTAATCTACAAGAAAAATTAAAACAAAAGGCAATGGAATAAACCTGCAAGAGCAAGACTGTGATAAGAACCAGCAGCAATCGCAACAATCTTCAACTTCTCTTCCCTATCAACATCATCATCGGAGTCAAAGAAGTTGACCCGGACCGGAAAATGACAATCTTCCTCCGAACCGGTGCCCAGCCGGCCGAATGTTCCTCTCCCCCAAGAATACACTTTTCCATCACCTATACATACAATACGCATAAACCCATTTAAGGTAAACTACGTAGGCTATTAGTTCATGTAAATGATAGAGTACACCCAGTAAAAGAAAAACACACGCGCCGACCAGTGAGAGCGAGTGTATGAGCTTCGCCGGCGGCGATAGAAATGATTTTGCGGGAAATATCGCCGCCTTGTTCGGGATTGTCCATTTCCTCCATTGAAGGCTACTGCAAAAGCTTTTGATTGTTCAGTATACAAATTCAATTTGTGTTTATCTGAATACGATGGCAGAAGGATAATTATGTCATTACACTTTTCAATTATTATTTTTTAATTATATATTCACAATAAAAAATCGTATAACAAAATTAATTCTTAATTAAGTTAAAATTGGGCTGATGAAATTAATATTAATTGGACCCTAATGTATCCTGATTAAATGGGGCCCACCTCTTGATCCGATTGGCCCAATTAGCCTAGTCATTGTTGCCCATTTAATAATAAGTAAATAAAGAAAATAAATTATTTTTTGAAGAAAGTAACAAATGAAATAAATAAATTAGTAGCAACTTCTATACAATTTAATGAATATTTTATAGTACACCTGAACAAATTACAAATTAAATTAATTAATTAATCACTGCATGGCCCGTTCCCCTCCGCCGCCAGATCATCTTCACTGACATAAGCCGACAGATTCAAATACTTTTCCTGGTCATCGCCGCCGTTGCGCCACCGCGCACGGCACAGCACGCAGGTGGCGGACCTTCTCCGGCAGGTTTTCTTCCAAGCCAAGAAACACGTTTCGTGTATCACGTTCTTGCAAGTCCCGCAAGCAACCACTTTATCCTCTCTTCCCAAATCCTCCAAGCAAACCGGGCAGGCGGTGCCGATTTCCGCCACCACATCCGGCCGCCGCGAGCCGGTGCTTCTGGACTGAAAGAACAGGTGATGAAACCTCTCCCTGACGGCGGCGCCGGCGAGGGCTTCCCGGGAGGTGGGGAGATTGAGGAGGCGGCGGAGCTGGCACGGCCGGAGCGTCCTCCGCCACAGGGAGGGATCGTCTAGCGGGAGGCCGAGTACTCGAATGAAGACGAAGAGGATGTGTTTGCATGGGGTGGCGCGGTCGGGGCACGTGCACGACGGCGCGGCGGAGATGTTGACGGTGTAGACGTTTCCGGTTGCGCCGAGGACGAAGAAGAGTGAGGAGTCGTCGGTGCGGTGGAGGAGGCGGAGGCGGTGGCGGACGGCACGGATGACGCGGTCGGAGAAGGGTTGGGTGGGGATGAAACGGTGGCGATGCGGAGGAGGGCGGTGGTGGTGGTCCGGTGGGGTGGAGCTTGATCCAACGGATTCCATGAGAGGAAATTAAGGGTTTATAAATTCGTTATGGCGGTTGGGTTTGGGGGGAGGAAATTAGAATGGGAATTAATCATGTTATATGGTATATGGTATTATTAATTTATTGAAAATAATTTTTTATTTTTATTCTAAGAATTTAGGAATGAAAAAAAATTAAATGTGGAGATTCTTTGAAGAGTTGAGTGGGGCACGTGAGGGATAGTGTGATGGTTAATACATTGGCTGTAATGTATTGGTTGTTTGTGTGTTAAGCCACGTCATTATGGGCTGGCTATTTTTATTTTTTTATTTTCTTGATGAAAATAAATTAATTAATTAATTAATTAAGAAGAATAAGAAAAAAGAAGCAGCAAGCGTAGAAGTACAATTAACATTTTGCTATATTGGCCCTACAATGTAACTAAGGTTCCTGAATACTAGATTTCAGCCCATTAATTTTAAAGTCAATTTATCTTAAACAAAACATTTATATGGGCTCATCTGAAACAAGCCCAATATAAATAGGTTCTTCATTATAATATATTAATAATTTAATATATATATATATATATATATAATTATATATATATATATAATTATATATAGGTTCTTGATTGTAAAGAAGGAGAACTAATTATTTTTTTGTGATTAAAAGCAAAAGAAATCGGACGCATTAGAATCTTTGGAATTAAAAATATAGAATTTCGGGATTTGAAATGAAAAAACTTGGTCCAAAATCGAAATTTGGGGGCATGATCAATAGTAGTAATTAAAATGAATTAATTTAGATAATTATATTACCATTTTTTTAGGAAGAAAAATGAAAAATAAAAGAGAAGCCAAATGTCGGTAAAGTAGTAAAGTATTGGAGACAGACTCTTTACAATGAACATGGAAATATCCCTTATGCATGCATGCATGGCAGCCCATTATATATACCATCATTTTTTTCACCAATTTAATTTAATTTGTGTCTCTAGCTCTTTAATTTTTTATTACCTAAATACATTTACAATGCACTTACACACCCCTGAGTCCCTGACGATTAATTAAATTATTCTAATAGGATCTGATAATCTTTATGTTATTCTACTCAATCCAAATAATGATTCTTCACGAATCACTTTTTTTTTTTTTTTTTCTTACTCTTCCATGGGTTGCGGTACACACGTGCTTCCATTTTGGGATATTACCAAACTAGCCATAAGAATATCGGACGAGGGGAACAAGTCCAGTTCGAGCGATTCTATGAGCTCGAACTCGAGCCTGATTTTTTAGGGCTTTCATGAAGCTCGCTACAAAGGCTCATGGCTCACGACGAGCTTTCATTCACCTAAACAAAATTGAGTTTTGGATTTTAAATATATATAAATAAATGCTCACGAGACGACTCATGAGCTTTCAAACAATTTTGAAGTGAAATTCAAGATATTGACAAAACTATCA
>NW_012194942.1:896428-954915 GCF_000504015.1 Erythranthe guttata | reverse complement strand
TAATCTTGAAATGGCCTTCGACTTCAATCACCACTTCGTTAGTGTCGCGTGTTCTTGTCATTGTAGTAGTTGTGTCTCTCTCTCTCTCTCTCTCTCTCTCTCTCTCTCTCTCTTTATATATATATATATATATATATATATATATATATATATATATATATATATATATATATATATATTACTCCCTCTGTCCCATATTATATGTCTTTTTAGAGAGTTTTTTTTGTCCCAAATTATTTGTCATTTTAGATTTTCAATGAAACATTAATTGCATTATTTTCAATTTTACCCTTAATCACTCCTAATTAATTAGTTGAGAATCAATTAATGTCAAGGATATCTTTATAATTTTATATGTTTTTTTACTATAATCTATGCACATTTATTGATTTTCTTAATATGTGCAAAACAACCCAAAACGACATTTAAATTGGGACGGAGGGAGTAATTAGCAATTAATTAAAATATATGGAAAGACTTAATTAAAATTAGAGTGTAATTAATTGATAATAAATATGGATTGGTGCATGAAAGGTGGGAAGATCAGACATGTGATTACTGCTAAACTGCTGCCCTAAACAATTTAATGTTACAAAAAATAATAATTATAATGAAAAAAAAAAAGTAAGTATTATTTGATCCACTACTCCCTTCTCAGCTTTCACTGTGACTCTAATTTTAATAAAGCTCATTTGCTATGCTAACACCAGATTAAGAAATAAACCTTGCTGCAGAGAACCACAATACAATATCATTAGTAAATTAATTAATTACATTATTAGTCAGTAAACATTTTTTTTTAATAAAAACTAAGATTCCATTAATTAAAGTACAGGCTATAAGCCCTATGGATCAGCGATGCCTAGGATCGCACATAGGGTATATACTACGTATAATATACCTACTATACATCATCTTCAAAATTAATATATATATATATATATATATATATATATATATATATATATATATATATATATATATATATATTAAGCCATTCACTATATATAATTAATTTGCAGTTGTATTTATTAGGAAGATAAATAGAAAGAGAATTCATCATCAAAATTTAGTTGGATGAATTAAATATAAACATTTGGATTAATAAAAAAATAATATATATTCAAATTCAATTATTAAATTTATAGTGATAGGTGTGACGTATGCATGACACCACATTGGTACTGACCAAAACCTAGTTTTAAATTCATGAAAATAAAATGAGGATTGTTTAATTTGGAACCTCACATGGTGTGCATGAAAGTAGGCACGTCTAAATTTTGACTCCCACACTTTATTTTTATTTTATTTTATTTTATTTATATGTTTATTTAATATAATCTTTCTCGAGAACCAATGAATTTTAGGGTTGGTTGAATAGAATTCCGTGCAAAAAGATATCATTGCCCAAATCAGAAATCGAGGTAACAAAAGGGACTAAATAGTAAATACATTATCCCAAAAATATATTTTATTATCTAAGGTAAATAATTCAAGATTAATAAAAATAATATGCCATAACAAATAAACATTCTCTGTATTTTTTAATTTTATTTATGGGAAATTCAACCTTCAGATACATGTATGTATGTATATATACTCTTTTGTTGTGGAAATTGTGCCTATTTGTTTTTACACTTAGGAATACACAATTGTTTATATTTTTTTTATTCAAAATGTTAAATATACATTATTTTTATAAATTTATAATTAATATCTATAAAACTCATATAGTTCTTCTGTAGGCTGCAGCTGGCAATATTGTTACATGAGAGATGAGAATATAACATGGTATATACTAATATATATAAATATAAATATATTTCTATAAATGAATATTGTGGATATTTAGTAGTGTAAGAATATATAATGGTTGGCACATAAATGAAATGAAATTAAATAAAAGCTCTTTAAATATCACAAAACAATGTGACACTTCTGCACGTACCTTGTTGCTGTGGACCAACTCGTGCAAACACATTATTCATAAAATCACAATTCAATTTGATTTTATTATTATTTTTTATTTAAAATTTTTTTTGTCTGTTAATATTATTGAAGCTACCGACGCTGCCGACGACATGGATTATTGGTAGTTCAATTTGAAATAAATGCATGCAATATGATTATTTCCATTCACCTCTACAAGTAGGCCATCTACATAATATTATTATTATTTTTTTATATATATATGACGCAATAATTAAACCAATTTCGTTGTGCCAATCATGGAGCACACATATATACGAAGTCGCCCTCGTACTTCCAATTTTGTCTAAGTATTATGTTTAATTTGCTTATAATTAATTTGATTTTCATTAAAATCTTCAGGATTTATGATATTTCTATGTACGAATAACGAATAATGAAAAAAACAAAACTAAAATGTGTGTAATTATGTGACGATCTACGGTTAACAATCACTCGATGTAAATAACTTGGTGTAGCATAGAATTTCCGACATACAGCTCAATCGAGGCGACTGAGAAAAAAATGAGAAGAAATGAGGAGTTCTTCAAATTAATTATAAGGGTTCAAGAATTTGCCACATTTTGGCAAAACTACACTTTAAAAAAAGGATATATAATTACTACTCCCTATCTTCTATTTTTCCCTATTTCTATTTTTTTTTCTTTTTCTACATATTGAGTAAATTAAAAAAAAAAAAAAAACACGAACAAAATTTGATGAGTTAGGAATAAATACTTAACCTAGAAAATTAATGAACTAAAAAAAAATAAGAAGGGGGGAAAATTTGTCTAAACCTCAGGCTCAATGTGGTCTCTCCAAGAAAAATTAATACTAATCCGTACTAATTAATCTTAATTAACACTAAATAATCTGCCGGTAATCGGGGCCAATATGTTGATGGATCAAGTAATCGTCACCGTTGGATACATCAAAGATCATGTTCTGATGATGATGCATAAACTGCTGCTGCTGGTTCTGCTGAGCCCTCACCATCTCTTTCTGCCTTCTCAGCTCCATTACTTTCCGGTGCGAATTCGAGTGCTTCGTCATCACAAACGTCGGGCTCGACGCCGGCCTGTACTCCGGCACAAGCCGGCCCGACTTGTACCTGACACCGCACGCATTGCAGAGCGTCTTCGGGCCCATGGGCCCGGTCCTCCACTGGGGCGTCTTGTCGGTGGCGCAGTGGACGCACCTCCTCCCCTCCCCGCCGCCGCTGCCGGAACTGTCGGACGCCTCCTTCTTCTTCTGCTGCGCCGCCGCCGGCTTCCCGGACTTCTTAACCGCCACGTCGGATTCGGAAGAGGACGACATGGCGGGGGCGGTGATGAAGGCCGCCGGCGGCGAGGTGGACACGGCGAGGAGACGGGATGTCCAGTTCCCAGGGGCGGCGCGTGGGCGCTTGCTCCGGGCCTTCGCCGGGACCGACATTTCGGTGGGGATCAAGGGGGTGGGGTGGGCCGCCTCCGGCGGCTGGAACTGGTACTGGTGGGTCTCCGACGAGTCGTTAGTAGTTCGGGCGGCCTTCATTCCTTGAATTAACTGCATCTTCTGCAAATCCTCGCTCGAAAATGATTCGTCCACGAAATTCGACAGCCATTCCAGCTCAGCCAAGTCATCGTACTGTGTAATATTAATAAATTTGCCAGAAATTAATTAATTAATTAAAATCCCAATTTCTATAACAAATTTAACGTACGAAGGAAAATGCTATGCATTCCACATTGCAATTCTAAATAAAAGTTGCATGACTTATGTATGTATGTATAATTATAGATACAATAAAAAGTAATTATACGTACAGGGACACAAAGTTCATTAGAGAAGTGGTCATCGGCGAAGCCGTGGGCGGTGGTCTGCAAGTAGGGTTCCGCCGTGGAGAAAGATGAATTGCAGGAGTTGTCGGCGGTGGTGGGAGCGGCGGTAGGAGAGGAACCGGTGGAGGTGCCGCCAGTCAACGCGGCGCAATCGTCGCCGGCGTCCACCATGCCGTCATCGTTAGGGAAGTCGAGGAGGTCTTCAATGATGAAAGCGTCGACGCCGTTTTTGGGGTTGTTGTCGGCGGTGGTGAATTGAGAGTTGTAGTAGGTTGTCTGGTAGAATTCGGGGGTTTCCATTTGGGGGAGATTAATTCAATTAATTTAGGTTATTGATTTTATTGAAAAGAAGTGAGAGAAAGTGGATGTGAGAGAAAGAGAAGAAGAAGAAGAAGAAGAAGAAGAAGAAAAGAAGTAAAGTGGGGAATGTGTGTGTGAAAAAAAATTGGGTGAGGAGAGGAGTGAAGTTTCTTTGTGGAGAGAAGTGAGGGGAGGGGTTTATTTGCGCTTGAAGGGGACACTGTGGTGGCTACAATTTTGGATTTTGACTAGGACAAATTATGGCTCTTAATCATTCACTCTCTTTTTTCCTTTTGGGGATTTTTATCTAATAATTATTATTATTTTTATTTTTCCATAATCTTCCTCCTAATTTGAGTTAATAATTGTGAAATTACGATTTTGGGTCATTTAATTTTGGTAATGGGTGTGTTAATGTGTTATGATGACGACATGTGACATGTGATTGGATTGGTGGACCACACGTGAGGATTGAAAGAATGGTCTTTTACTTAAGAACTAGGTCATCTTAACGGACCCTTTATTACAATGTGAGCAAGTTATTCACTGCATAAAGTGCAATGGTACCATACTTAGAGTCTGTTAGGCTAAACTTATTTTAAACAGCTGATATGCTCTTACGTCTGATAAGATGTTTTTAGAGCTGATTATCCCTTACATCTTATTTTTAGGATTAATTTTTAATGTGTTTGAATAATGAGCTTATTTCCTATTTTTACTCATTATAAGATCTTAAATAAAAATGTGGGGTAGATGTATTTTTTTAAAAAGATCTTATTTGGTGTCCAATAGCTTATTTTGAAACAAATTAATATATTTTGTAAAAAAATTACCAAACCCTTTGGAAGAGCTTATAAGCTCTAAAACATCTTATAAGCTCATTTTAACATCTTATAAGCTTAGTCAAACACCCTCTTATTGCTATATCATGGTCCACCCAATTAATTTTTCTAACTACTCTATTTATTTACGAAGAAAATTTAATTACTTATTATACTGTACAGTCTTCTTACTTCACCAATTAGACCACTATTGCTAGCCGATTGAAGTATTATTCTTGTTATTATAGATCTAGTTTTTGAAATTGAATTATTATCAACTTATTTTATGTTATAGATGTAAAACGAAGTGGCGAATGAATTTTCATGTCAAACTTGGCCAAAGATCGTGGAGAAATGTGGGGGAGAAGGTTAAGACATGGATGAAATTGTGGGTCCCACTTTTTTAACTCCAATCCCGATGTTTTTATGAATTAGTAGATATGTGTAACTTTGTTTAAAGGTTACAATGTATATTGTAATTTATTTCATTTACCTCAATAGAATCTCTGCTTTGTGCAATTATTTAATTATAGTATTAAAGAAAACTAATCTTGTCTACTGTCCGAATTGCACGTGACAAAGGGTGGAGAGTGTGTCAGCTAAAGCATGTGAGCGCCTAAGGCTTGTGCCAAAAGCCGAACCGGTAGTCAATGAGACGTGGCAATCATCTATTGGTGTATCCGCCGCTGCTGTCCAATGATATTCGTAGCTCACGGCAACGTGTGAGCACGTGCGTCTAATGCACCGCACCTGCGTCGTCATTCCTTGTGACATGTCACGTGCAAGGGATGCTCTTATCTTCTTTACTTTTTTTCTTTTCTTTTTTGAGCTTGAGGAGTGGGCCGTGGGTTGTGCGTATATATATAGGCCGGGCTTTGAATTTAGCCCATTTAAGGCATATTTACACCGTGGCCCATATAAAAAGCATTTTAAACGGGCCCGCCCAATTTGGACCGGGCCCGATATTGTGTATACCAGAAAAGCTTTAATCGGAATTCTGAAGGAAACGAAATGAACTTCCAATTTTGCAGAGATCTGCAGATTTAGAGATGTCGGCAAACAGCAGGAATTCGAATTCAATGAACTGGATGAACCGTATGGTTTCCGAGCCGTACTACTTGCTCCACTTTCTACTGTTCTTCTCCTACATTCCCCTACGATGCTCCGCCGCCAACATCCTCTCCCCTCTCCGATCAGCTCATCTTCTTCACCGAGTAATTCATGATTTCCTGTTTTATTTTTTTTCCTGTATTTTTTAAATTAGTTGATTGTTCTGTTAAATCAATTTATTAGCGTTGTTTCTGAGTTATCGATTTGGTTTGTTTGCTGTAGGAGACACAAGCGCTGCTTGCTTTTTGTGTTTTAGCCGCTATTAAGGTATGGGAATTTTTTTAATTTTTAGTTTTTATTTTAATATAACTGTGATCGAATTGTTTGATTATCTTAATTATTACTGAAGAATCGTATTGATTTCGCTATGCGCATAGTTAATTAAACATGAATTTAATTTTCCTTTAGTTCATCTGTTTGCAATGCATTTATTTTATATTGTGTGATGTTATCACATTAAACAGCTTTGAATTACTTCGGAGTACATTGATTGTGTTGTCGTTTATACTTTGCTGGAAGCCGTGGTTCCTAATCCGGTATCGTGTTTTCTCGATGCTAACTTGCAGGTGACAAGAAGTGAATCATGGGAGGCTTTTATATCCGATACCTTATTTCATGCAAAGGTACACAGTTTGCTGTTTTTTGAAGAAAATGCATAGTTAGCATTTAGGTTTAGATTGTACGAAAATGCGGTGCTATTGAAAATTGAATGCTTATTAAATACAGGAGATAGGAATCGCAAATATTTGCAAATGAACTTTGCATACCTTCCATATTTATTCTCGTATCTGTTATTCAGTCTTTGCAAAGTGGAACGTTCGTAAGGGAGAGGGCTTTTTGAAAAGTTTGAAACAATCGTGCTATGGGAGAGAATTTCCAAAACTAGTGTCGTAATATTCAAATGGGATATAACTTTCAACTCCGTTCGTCATATGCCTGATTTTGTTTCCTTAGTCTTAAAGAAGTATATATCTTAACTTGGATTCTTTTTTCCAGATTTTCCTTGCTGCTATAGCTTTGGTCATGGATTATCACTTGGCTTTGTGGTATGCACTAGCATTTTTGGGTATGTCTTGCACAGTGGTGTTTTCTTTGCCTTACCTCTGCCCCGACTTCATAATTGCAGCTTTGTATTTATCTTATATTATGTAATTTATTTAATCTGAATTTAGTTTGTAGTAGTTTACAGTGGAATACACGATAACAATTATTCCATACGAGTTAAAACAGTGTAAATGATAATTCCAAATGAAAAGTTTCAAAATATAGAGTCATAAATCGTATTGTCACAGATTTACAGTTTTTAGTTAACTGGGCAAGTGAATATGTGAATGTGTATAAATATTCTTAGTTCTTAATGTATTTATTTTGCTTCTGCCTGGCAGTTATATACATCATCGCCGAACAACCTGCATATGGAGGACTAGGTACAAAGATGGTTACACTGTTTCAATTAAATTTCCTTATGTATTCTATATCTAACTGGTGAATATATATTGCATATCGTTCATTATTTTTAATACTGATCTTTTGTCTAATTTTTTATGTCTATTTTGAATTCAACTAATTTAGGTACAACTAGCCAATTGACACCGCTCCAGTTAGAAACATTGCTTACAGAAGGGAACACATCAAGATTCTGGATGGTTGGTGTGTAGACTTTCTCTTAGTACTTATTAACAGCATCTGTTAGACAAGCATAATGCGAAGTGTAGCTAATTACAATGGTTCCTCAATCAACTATTTTTCGGCAGGTGGAATTTCGTTCTTTGTCCATGTCCAGTTGCATACGAGCAAGTTCTTTTTTCCCGGAACTCTCGATTACGTGAGTGTTTAGCATCCCCTATTCTCTCATGCTTGTCATTTTTTTATTGTACTCTCGACCTTTTGTCATAAACTTATTAATTCATTTGTGATGTTTGTTTGTTGCATTATCCTTTCAAAGCTTTTCATACTTCCGGTTTCTTCTTCTGCAGATTCTCAAACAAAAATTTATCCTTTGGAACAATCGATCTTGGACTGTTTCCGAATGCTGCTGAGAAGTTTGGAGTCACCCTCGGTACGGGGAGCCCTTCTATTGCTTTCTTGAAATATCTTATGTCGTACATTATGCCCATTGATGACTGATGTGTCGTACACACACAGGAAGCCTTCACCAACTTCCAGCTTATATATTGTTTCATGATGGAGCTGCTATCTCGCGCTTACCTGATACGGATTACGAAGCGAATTTTTTCGATTCTCCTGTATCTAAGGTCAACAGTGTTACCATTCATATTTCGTAATTGTTACTATATTTAAATTCTTAACTGTTAATGGAGTGTTCTGATTTGCTGATCTGCAGAAACTTCTTTGCCGGCATTTTGAGCTTGATAAACAGCTCATTGATCATATCCATATTAAATAGGTAAGCAATAGAGCACTGCATGTCGATTATTTAGACCAGGTATGATTTTCGAACTCCAACGTCTATCCCTTAATGAATCAATTCCTCCCAGGTTTGAAGTGGTTAGAATGTAAAAGAAGCATACTTCTTCGATATATTGCTCTGCCGCCCGATAACAAGTACGCATTCTTTTTCCGGGCACTTTTCTTTTTTTAATTAATCTCCAGATTTTCAATTTCTCTTTAGTAGGAATGTAAGGCTTGTCTCACGAAAAAGAATTTTGTTCATGGGTAGATAATCTGCGTGAAAAAATGGATACAACATTTGGGCTTTCACTTTTCCTTTCCTTCTTTGGGCTTTATTCTCTCTTTGATTTCTTTGCCCATTTTTTTTTTTTTTTTTTTTTTTTTGGAAATGGTAAAATTAGAAGTTCAATAAGCAAATATATAATAAACGAACCATACGCATTATTACATTTTCACTGATTGTCATAAAATATTATTGATAAAGTATTTATCTACCTCATTTAAAAAAAATAAAAAAATTATCTACCTACGATTTCTTTTTCTTTTTTATCTTTTAAAAAAAATACATCATAAAATGCATATTTCTTTTGTATGGTTCTCCAATCCCACCTACCAATTTTATAATTAAAAGAAGTAAGACCAATTAACAATAGAAGAAGACAATAAATAAGGTTCAAAACTTGTGTATTGGGCCCAAACCATCATATGAACTGATATTGCTGGACCACCCTCTACAGACTACAGATGGAGTATTTCTTTATCTTCAGAATATATCAGAAAATTAAAAATTAAAAAATTAAAAAAAAATCTTCTTAAATACTAATTTCGTTGTATAAGAAATCAATAAATCATCCCGTACAAATTAGAATAAAGAAAAAGGAAGCGCCGCCGAATATTCTTCTGATCAGCCAATAAAAAAATTGTTGAACAATTAATGGGCCTCTGTATCTCTTTCTTCGCGCCGCTTTAGTGGGCCCCAGTTACAAGCTGTCGGCTCACGCCCGAGCCGGCCCACTGACAAACGTCTTTTCGTGCTTCCACTCACTATTTTACGCGTGGAATTCCTTTTTCTCTTTTGTATGTAATAATAATTTCATAATATGTCTACTCGTACATAAACCGTATCTCGTCTGTCTGTGACTATAATCTCTCATACTTTAATTTTCACGTCCCATCCGTCGGATTTTGTCACTGAAACCTGATTTAATTAGTTGTATGTTATTTATTTCTATTTTTAGTTGCGTATTAAAATTAAAATTTTGTCGTAATAGTTTATGATTAAGAATATTTTAATACTGCACTACATTTTTAACGTTTGTAGAGTTTCTTCATGTGTGTTAATTTTAAATGTGTACTTTACTACTGATAATAGATAGACTCATAGACCAATAAATGTTTTTACAACAAAAGTTATATCGAGTGTGGCACACGCGTTATCACGCTTCTAGAAGCAGCGAGTGGGCTATAAAACCGGGAAACTTTAGCCTTTGACAAAAGGAATGAATGGGGTATAGTAGCGTTAGCGTGAGAAATAAATAAGAGAAAGAAAAAAAAAAAAAAGATGTAATAAAATGGGGCGTGGAGCACGATATAAAGTTACAACCCAATCTTTCACGCGTGCGGGCCACACTCCCAGAAGTGTGGGGCCACACTCAGATTCGGTCTGCTCCCGTTCAGCACAAGCCAGACAGGTTTCTGGGGCACGTGTCTGCACCCAGATTATTTTTTTTTTAATTTTTTCCGGTTCTTCCTTTTCAAATTTTCATGGTTGAGTACAGCAGATAATAACTAATTAACTGTTTATTAATTTTCACTAATGTTTCATCATTTAAAGAAATGGTAAAAAAATTCAACACAATTGGTCTTCCACCATTTTCAACCAATAAATAAAACCAAAGTTTATTAGTGAGTGTGTACAAATATTCAAAGTTTGAGTGGCAGAATTTAAGGAAGACCAGAGCAATAATATGGAAAAATTGCATTATTGAACAAGTCTTTCTGCTTTGAAACAGTTAGTGCATATTATATTATTAGTATATCTGTATTACCTGGTTTGAATTTCAGAACCCATTAAGGATTATTTAATTTAATTTAATTTAATTTATTATTTAATTTAATTTTAATTTCCCTTGTCAGATAGCTAGGTTGAATCCGTAGAGTTGAATGAGCAATGACAATAGCAGTAAGGTAGGGCATTTATTAACAGGGGGATATCATGATTAATACTATGTTATTTTTTTCTGGTCATGAGACAAATGGAATGTAATGATTTAAATTTTTAATGAATTACTTGAATTTATTCTTTTAATGAATTATTATTATATATATAATGAGATACTATTGTAGAGGTTGATGATTTAAATATATAGAGCAGCATGAATGATGATGAATGCAACAAAAAGCATACAAAATTTATATCAGACGACGACGCATGCTCTTTTCCTTCATTATTTTGTCTTTCCTTCCATTTTACCCCTCAGCTCACATTTCTTTTTTGCTTTTTTTATTCTTTTTTTTTTTAATTATTATTATTATTTATTTTATTGTTAATTAGGAGAATTGATTTATGAGGCCGATACAATAGTGCTATGTCATCTTCATTAACTTTTTTTCTAGTATATCTTAGGCTTTAAGCTATTTATTTAATTTTATTAACATTTTTGTTGATATTTTTTCTTTGTTTTTGCTGCATTTAAATAATTGAGCTTATTTGATATTGAGTTAGTGGAATCATAACTTTGCAAATTACGGTCAACCAACTGAGGTAAAGTTAAATTACGAAAAAACTCATTATATTTGAGTAATTACAACCACCCTCAACTATGAATCATCTTACACCTCTACCAATATGGTGTGAAATTCAACATAATCATCTACAGTCAAGGAATGTTCTCTAGTTTGTACTCGTATTGTGCAATGCAGTTTCTTATGCACCACAATCTTATATTCACAAATCGATAGACACATCTTATGACCGTCCTTTTCAAAATGTGGAGTTCGAACGGGATAAAAGATGTACGAAATGGAGGATATTCTACGTTTAGTAGAAGATTCGACTGAATTCATAGAGGAGGTGTGGTTGTAATTACCCAAATAATGAGAGATTTTTTCGTAATTTCACCTTACATCTGACCGTAATTTACCCATTTAAGACATTATCAGTTTAAAAGTGCTAAGAGGACTCTTGTAATTTTTGTATCTTATCTAGACACAGTATTCATTCTAAATGATATAAAAATAAATCATTTAATATATATATAACGTTGGCTTTTATCAGTTAAATTTTCTTGTGACTAATTAAAAAAGTTGTACACAGAAAAAAGAATTATTAATTAATAAAAATAAAATAATTAAAAAAAGGGAGCAAAGGAAAAAAAGAAAACAGCAACAGCGGAAAGCAAAACAAGGAGGAAAAGGACAATCAAACTGATTTACATTTACTCCAAAAAATGGTCTCCACTTCTCACTTCTGTCCCCTTAGATTCTAGATTATAGATACACTCACACATATACATATACATATATATCTTCTTCCTTTCACTTCAGCCCACCACACTCGAACAAAACCCAGATTATTATTATTTTTTTATTTTTTATTTTAATTTTATAAACAGGGGTGGGGGGACGGAAAACGGTGATTATGGGAGATCTGTGTATAGTGCTTTGCGCTGCTGTGTGCTTCTGAAGAAACAAGACGACACCGTTTGCTCTTCAAACAGGTAGCACCACAAACTCATACGTATGCTTTGTGTGTTTCTAATTGTGCGCGCGTGCGTGCGTGCATGTGTGAGTTTCTTGAATTTTGAAGAGTTCTGCTAGTGGAAGTTTCAAGACGCTTCAGACACAAGCTTCACTCAAAACAATTAACTTATTCTTTTTATTCTACTTCTTGAAAAGACACATGCTTATTTGCAATATATAATTATATATATATATATGTATGTATAAATGTTGTCTGCATGTGAGTGTTTATATTCAGATCCACACGTATACGGCACCGAATAGCTGCCTTTTCTTATCTGGGCTGCCGTCTATTTCTGATTTTATGAGGATTTGTGGAAGAAAGTTCACAACTTTCTGTGATTAGGGTTCATACAAACACACACACACACACACACACATAGATGGAATTGGGGATGTGGTTCAATTTGAAGAAAGAAGTCTACTTTCTTCATTTATTGCATCCTTAACTAAGCTGCAAAGAAGAAAATTTTAGTAATTTTAAGTGGGCTTGCTTTTTTTTTGTTAGTTTCTTTATAAATTTACAACTAGTTGGGGTATTTGTGAATCAAGACAGTACCTTGGAAATGTATAGGAAATACTGCAGATTTGTGTTTTAATCTGAACAATTGTCCGATTATTGTGCAAAATATAGGTGCCCTTAAAAAATTGAAAAAAAAATTTGGGGGTAAATTTTCTGAAAGAATCTATCGATTTTCTTGAAGTTATGATGGCGGTGACATCATCGTGCAAAGACAGTTCGAAAATGGGGTTAGACAATGGCAAGTATGTGAGGTACACACCGGAGCAGGTTGAGGCTTTAGAAAGGTTGTACCATGATTGTCCTAAACCGAGTTCGCTTCGAAGGCAGCAACTTATTCGAGAATGCCCCATCCTCTCCAACATCGAGCCTAAGCAGATCAAAGTTTGGTTTCAAAACCGAAGGTATGTATAATAATATTATGCCTCAATATTTTGTCGTGGTTTTACGGATTTTAATTTTATCGTAATTTCACTATGTTGTATTGGAAAACAGATGCAGGGAAAAACAGAGGAAAGAGGCGTCGCGCCTTCAAGCTGTGAACAGGAAGCTGAGTGCGATGAATAAGTTGTTGATGGAGGAAAACGATCGTTTGCAGAAGCAAGTTTCTCATTTGGTGTACGAGAACAGTTATTTCCGACAACAGACTCAAAATGTAATCGAATTATATTTGCCCTTTTCTCGTTTTCTCGTTTCATATGATACTCGTGTGTTAAAACAAAGTTAGAAACAAAAAAAATGCTGTCTTGATCATGTTTTTGGATCTTTTTTGTCCGATTAGAGTATTTGATAATTTTTGTCGTTTTTCTGATTTTCAGACAACGCTAGCCTCAACCGATAATAGTTGTGAATCGGTGGTAACAAGTGGTCAACACCACTTGACTCCTCAAAATCCTCCGAGGGATGCAAGTCCTGCAGGGTGAGAATTACGCGTCTTGTTCATTATTTTGTAAATTATTATTATGAATTTATTATTTGTTATCTTCGTTAACTTATGAATTGCGCTTCTTGTATCTATTGTAGACTTTTGTCCATTGCAGAGGAAACTTTAACAGAGTTTCTATCTAAGGCTACTGGAACTGCTGTGGAGTGGGTCCAAATGCCTGGGATGAAGGTAATAATTTAACCCCTCTTTTTTTTTTTTTTTTTTTTTTTTCGATATCAATTTTAATAGTGGAATTTATAAAATAAAAGTGGAATTTCCGACTTTTTTTTATGATTTAATTTTTTTTTTTAAATTCTCCGATTATTTTCACTTGGCAGCCTGGTCCGGATTCCATTGGAATCATTGCAATTTCACATGGCTGCACTGGTGTTGCATCACGTGCATGCGGCCTCGTGGGATTAGAACCTACAAGAGTGAGTTCTTATTCATTTATTTAATTTTTTTTTTAGCTGAGCATTTTTATTTTAATTGAATTAATTTAAAAATTAAAAATTGGCACTAAAATAGGTTGCCGAAATCCTTAAAGATCGGCCTTCATGGTACCGTGATTGCCGAGCTGTGGATGTTCTGAATGTCTTGTCGACTGGGAATGGTGGAACTATTGAATTGCTTTACATGCAGGTCAATTTTTTAATATTTTTTTTTTTAATTTCTATTTCACATTTAATTTTTATTAATTATATTCTTAACTAAAAAATATTTTATTTAACAATCGATTCAGCTATATGCGCCGACTACTTTAGCTCCCGCTCGTGACTTTTGGTTACTACGCTACACTTCTGTTATGGAGGATGGCAGCCTTGTGGTACCTACTAAATCTTTTTAATTACTCGTCGCAAAATAAAACGCATACGTGTACTATTTTTGTTTATTACAAAGTTTTATTTATAGGTATGTGAAAGATCACTGAACAATACTCAGAACGGTCCCAGCATGCCACCTGTGCAGAATTTCGTACGAGCAGAAATGCTTCCAAGTGGATACCTAGTTAGACCTTGCGAAGGCGGTGGTTCGATTATTCATATCGTTGATCACATTGATTTAGAGGTATATATCATCAACACTTGTTTGGTTCTTGATTTTATCAAGCAATATTTTTTTAATTTTTTTTTAAATTAATTGTTTTCCGGTCAGCCTTGGAGTGTGCCCGAAGTGTTACGCCCACTATACGAATCATCAATGCTTCTCTCTCAGAGGACAACATTAGCGGTAAAAAAAAACTTATATTAAATAATATCCCCGTCGATAGATTGGATTAATTGTATTTTATAATGATTTAAAAAATATATATATATTCAGGCTTTGCGCCAGCTCAGGCAAATCTCTCTAGAAATTACTCAGCCTAATGTGACTGGTTGGGGGAGAAGACCCGCAGCTTTGCGGGCCCTCGGTCAAAGATTGAGCAGGTTAATTATTTTTATTTTCTTATTTCAATATTTTTCTCCGCATGCATGCAGTTTAATTTAGTGTGTCTTAATAATTTTATCCAATCGTAAAATGCAGAGGCTTCAACGAGGCTGTAAATGGGTTCGCAGACGAGGGCTGGTCAATGATAGAAAGTGACGGCATCGATGATGTCACCGTTCACGTGAACACTTCTCCGGGAAAATTAATGGGAACTATTCAAACCTACGCAAACGGATTTCCTTCTATGAGCAATGCCGTGCTGTGTGCTAAAGCATCCATGTTGTTGAAAGTACGAATATCGATCGAGTTTTAATTAATTTTTAATATCTCAACATAATTTAATATCCAAATAATTACTCATCAATTTTATTTTGGGTTGGCAGAATGTTCCTCCGGCTATACTGTTGAGGTTTCTAAGGGAGCACCGATCGGAGTGGGCCGACAGCGGTGTAGATGCTTATGCCGCCGCTGCTGTCAAAGCGGGCCCGTCTAGTTTGCCCGTTTCTCGAGGTGGATGTTTCGGTGGGCAGGTTATTCTTCCCTTGTCTCAAACTATTGAGAATGAAGAGGTGACAATCTAATTTAATATTAGTATTTATTTTTCTGATATTTTCTCCCATAAATTGTATCGATTTCAATTATTTTGTACCTTCTCTTATTATTATTATTATTATTTTTTTTCTTATTAATAAACAGTTCATGGAAGTGATTAGGCTGGAAAATATGGCTCAGTATCGAGACGACGTAATTATGCCTAGCGATATCTTCCTCTTGCAAGTGAGTTATTATATCAAGCCAAAATTTGCCATATATCATTTGATTGTTAAAATTTGGGTTTTCGTCACGGTTTGTAAAGGGTAATTTGGGTATTTTCGTAAAAAAAAACGAGGCGATTTATTAGGTTCCTTAATCTTTATACATGATGATTTGATCAGGTGTGTAATGGGGTGGATGAAAATGCCATGGGCACATGTGCCGAGCTTATATTTGCTCCGATAGACGCTTCTTTTTCCGACGACGCACCCCTTCTTCCATCCGGTTTTCGTATTATTCCTCTCGATTCAAAATCAGTATGTCTCTTGTCTTAAATCAATAATTACAATCCACTATTTATTTATTTATTTATTTATTTATTCATTACGTGCTGATATTATTTCGATTTTTAACAGGATGCATCTAGTCCAAATCGAACGTTGGACCTAGCATCGACACTCGAAGTCGGACCGAACAACAAACAGTGTGGCGATAGGAATAATGGATCCGTAAAATCGGTGATGACAATAGCATTTCAATTTGCATTCGAGATTCATCTTCAAGAAAGTGTGGCTGTTATGGCTAGGCAATACGTACGAAGCATTATTTCGTCTGTTCAGAGAGTGGCGTTAGCACTTTCCCCTTCTCCGATTGGTTCTCACGTTAGCTTAAGGCCTCAACATAGTGCTCCTGAAGGGCAGACTCTCGCCCGTTGGATCTGCCAAAGCTATAGGTACTGTTCGATTCTTTCTTAGCTACAATTTTCCTAATTACACATTAATTCGCAAAATCTTATTTTATTTTATTAATTTTTATTTATTTATGTTGCAGATTTTTCTTGGGTGTGGATCTACTGAAAACCGTAGCTGAAGAAAGCGATTCTCTTCTTAAAACACTTTGGCAACACTCCGATGCTGTGCTCTGTTGTTCATTAAAGGTAAACCCTAAATGATTTATATCGACTCTGATTTTTTTTCTCTATACATTAAAATCATCGATTTTGAATTCATTAACATTGTTTTTCGTTCTTATTAAAAATGTAGGAATTGCCGGTTTTCACGTTCGCAAATCAGGCAGGGCTCGATATGCTCGAGACAACCTTAATTGCACTTCAGGACATCACGCTCGAGAAAATATTCAACGACAACGGAAGAAAGACACTATTTGCCGAGCTCCCACAGATCATGCAGCAGGTATATTATATATATACACAAATTTTCAACACCTCTAATTGCAAAATTAATTTCATGACTTTATAATTTTATATATTTATTATTTTTTGCCGGTTAGGGTTTTGGGTATTTGGAAGGCGGAGTGTGCATGTCGAGTATGGGGAGACCGATTTCGTACGAGAGAGCAGTCGCCTGGAAGGTGATGAACGAAGATGAAGATGTACACTGCCTCTGCTTCATGTTTAGCAATTGGTCTTTTGTTTGAATTAAGAAGAAAGAATTTCCAGATAAATTAAACCTAAATTAAAACATCATATTTTGACCTCTTTTTTGTATGAATTGACCACTGTCTTCATTTCTCTTTACTTTGTACTGTGTCTGAATTTCTAAGTTAATTATCCTTAATTTATGCTAAACAACTGTTTTTTTTTCTCACTCTTTGTATAATTCTATGTTTATTTAACTAAAATTATCAGCTCGACTGTGTCCGAACAGCAAGAACACGTTTTATTGATCGAGCAATGGAGCTTGGAATCGATTACAAGACCACACACACTCGCGGCAAAACACTCTCACAGAAAACCCTAGAAACTGTGTTGATCAATGGGGTGTTTCGCGGAAAACCCTAGAAACTGTGTTGATCAATGGGGTGTTTCGCGGAAAATACAGTTTTTATCCCTCAAGTTTATATCGATTTCACATTTGGTCCTCCATTTTCACGAAAAACACATTTGGTCCCTCATGTTTCAATAATTTAACACTTTTGGTCATTTCCGTCAATTTACAGTTAGTCCGTTCAGTGATGGACACACGCTTGATTCCGTTAGTTTTAACGGGAAATTGACGTAAATAACTAAAAGTGTTGAATTTTTAAAACATAAGAGACCAAATGTGTTTTCTGTTAACATGGGGACCAAATGTGAAATCGGTACAAACTTGAGGGATGAAACCGGGGTGTTTGTCTCTCTAATATCAATTTATTTTAGGTAAATAAGAAAAAGAAATATGCCTAAAAATGGCTAAGTTTGTCATTGTTAGAAGATGTCATGTTGATTTTGAACAACTTAATTTGGGCAAGCAGATCAATCACTTTTGCTAAACGGTGTCTGATTTCTATTGCTCAAAATTTTCAAAGTGACCCCTCCATTATGGAATAATTGCTTTTTCTTTTCCTTTTTTCTTTTACTTTTTTCTTGAATGAGGAGAAACAACTTGTGATGGAAACATAAGAGCATTTGTCTTTCACCCTACTATTTTATTTACATATATGGACCTACATAATAACTATTTTTGCTAATTAATTAATTAATTAGCTGTCAACATATTAGTTTATGCTTGGTTGTAAAGTGAAGTGACTGAAAATTGAATCCTCGGAGTGGTGTCAATTTGGGTGCCTAAATAGTATATGCTATAAGTTACATACATAAAATATATATTCATGATGTTCATAAATTCGCAAATACACATGAAGATCGATAACCGAACTTTTGACACGAGTTTGATACAATAAAGAACATAACAAGTTGATCCAATAACTTAACTGTGTCTCAACTCCGTCCATTATGCCAAACTAGCCCCAATCATATATTATACAAAACGTATGTTGTTTTATATGTTTCGGTTCGGTTCGATTCAGTTCAGCTTCAGACATCTTCGTTGGATTAAGATTGAAAGTTATAACACCAATTTCAAGAAATGAAGATATGATTGATTATTTTCTTATGTAGATGGTGTGTGATTTGAGTAGTGGTCAAAAGTTGTGAAATATCCTAAAGGCCCTTTATTGATATAACACAAATATTATGTAACCAAAAAAAGTGGGTTTGGACAGCAAAATCGCATTTTGTTCTTTGAGGTTGAGTTAGGTTATGTACTTATAAGTCATTCCATTTTGTCCCCCCAACTAAACACAATTTTTGACTTAATTATGACTTATAAGTAATTGGGGCTTAATACTTTGGCATGTGATCTTTTTTATTGTTTTAATTAAAGTATAGTTGTGTGATTGGCTCATAGATACATAGGCATGCTTGCACAATGAAAAAGAAAGTAACACTACCAAACCATATGTCGGCTCTCTCTCTCTCTCACACACATTATATATTGATATACCTAAATGGGCCGGCCCAATGGGCCCTCAAATTTATCTACCAATTAGGCCCATTGCAAGAACGCCCAATCACATACATGTGGGCCCATTACACGAAAGCCCAAGCTCCTTCAAAATAAGGCTTGAGCCCAACAAAGTAAGCCCAACCCATTTAACGATATATAAATAGATGGTTTATTCATTCGTAAAGGTACGTTCTCATTTTTTAACTGATAATCCACCACGAGTTTATTCTCTCTACTCTCTCTACGATCCGTACAGACTTGAGCGTCGGAGGGGTTTCCGCCGGATCAACCCCCGGCTTAGTTCACGTGTGCTCTTTTCGCAGGGACCTCAGGAGCATCAAGTTATCAAGCTACTGATTCGCTTTGCTCTCCCAGCTCTTTTCTATACTACCCTAGGTGTGCTATTCTTTAGCTTCATCATTTTGGCGCCGTCTGTGGGAACGATGCAAACCAGATCACGTAGCCAACAAGATCCTCCTGAGGCGTTAGCTCGGAGAGAGAATGACACAGCAAGTAACCTTCCAGTCCGTGGAGGATCGGGTATACCACCTCCTCCACGCCCCGCGGATCCACTTCCCCCACGTCCCACGGAGCCAGCTCCTCCACGTGTGGCAGATCCACCTCGCGAGGTTCAGGTGATCCCTCCTCGGGACCCACCACTCGCCGATCCAGCTCTCCCTGCTCCTCGAACGGTTCAAATAACCGAGGATGCGCTCCAACGCATGATAGCGGAAGCTTCAACTCGCGCCGCCACAGAGGCTGTGACTCAATATATCGCTACGATGGGAGCAAACGCTCCCAATGCGATACCAGCACCAGCTCCATTTGTAGCGCCACCTGTGGCGCCACCGCCAATCCAGAATCAAATAAGTGTCTCCTCCTCTACCTCAGATCCACGGTCCCGAGTGCAGCTATCTACCAACCATAGAGGGGCACAGCCCAGACAGCGGCGTCCACGCTCACCCCCACGGGGGAATGCGTCACCACCAAGAGTCCCTCTCTTTAATGAGGGAGAAGGCGAAGTAAACAGCAGAATGTCTCGCCAAAACCTTTTCTCCCAACCAAATAATCAAAGGGATGAAAGAATGCCTCCCCCAACAAGACGCAGTCCCTTCACCATAGACATTCTCAACGAGATTTTACCTCAAGGGGTAAAGATCTCGGGGTTACCACAATTTGAAGGGACCACCGACCCACAGGAACATATAGAGAAATTCAGTGCCATGGCAGATTTATATGGCCCAACGGATGCCGCGATGTGAAAAATGTTCCGCACCACTCTCTCCAAGAGGGCAATGAATTGGTTCAACTCCCTGCCCATAGGGTCGATTGACACCTTCGCTCGGTTGTCAACCCGCTTCACCAACCAATTCGCCATCAACAAACAATATGCCAAGACTCCAGCTCATCTTTTCTCTATAGTACAGAGAGATAACGAGACGCTCCGCAACTACATTAAGCGTTTCGTAGAAGCCGTCCACGAGGTCCCCAGTGTAGGACAAGACATGCTCTCCGGGATCATGCAGCAGAACTTGAAACCGAGTAGATTCAAAGAATCTATCGCCGGAAGACCTCCAGGCAACCTAGAAGAGTTGCTGAATCGAGCCGAAAAATACGTCCGGATAGAGGAAGCCTCTACCCATGCTCCTCCTAAAAGAAAAAGGGAAGACGACCGTCAGGACAATAGGAGGCGCGACGATCGACGTCCACCACTACCACCTCAAGGCCAACCCTCTTCCTCCTACAATAGGTTCACTCCGCTGAACACTCGCCTCACGGAAATCCTTCACGTGATAGAGCAGAAAGGTTTAGCAGAACCTCCACGTCCTATGCAGCCAAACGCAAAGCGAGAAAAATCGGATCGTTATTGTCGATTCCATAAGGACAGAGGGCATACTACGGAAGAGTGTGCACAACTTAAAATGGCGATTGAGAGGCTGATCAAACAGGGCCATTTAGGCGAATACGTCGATAAGCCGCGAAATAAACGCCGTGATGATCCTCCACGCCGAGATAATAACCGAGATCAACAACAAAGACGAGAAGATGGGGGTCACCGACGTGACCTAGATAACAATGATAATCAGCCTACCCGAGGAATCATCTCCTTCATCTCCGGAGGACCGGCGGGAGGCAATTCACATAATGCAAGACGCACACTCGCTCGATCAGCGCGCATGAATCAAGAACGCGCTTCTCCATCCGAACGCGTATATCAAATACGAAGACCTGATCACAGCATAGTCTTCAACTCCTCCGACCTTGAAGGTCCAGAGGAAGACCATGTCGACGCATTAGTGGTAACAACAACGGTGGCCAACTTCTTGGTCAAGAAAATATTAGTAGATGGTGGGAGCTCAGCTGACATCATGTACCTCCATGCTTTTAAGCAGCTAGGCATAGATAATGCCCGTTTTAGTCTCATCTCCACACCCCTGAAAGGGTTCACAGGAGAAGGCATTTTGTCAATGGGAGAAGTGGAGCTGCCTGTTTCTTTAGGGGAAGACCCCTGTCGAATCACGAAACTAATCAAGTTCCTCGTCGTCGACAGGCCATCACCCTACAACATCATTCTGGGGAGGCCAGCCATCCACACATTCAAGTCAGTACCTTCCTCCTACCATCAGAAATGGAAGTTCCCTACTCCCTATGGAATGGGAGAAGTGCTTGGAGATAGACGTCTCGCTCGAGAATGCTATGCAAGGGCCCTACGAGAACCCTCAAAGAAGCCTAAACCGCCCGGAAAGGGAGACGATACCCAAAAATCCGACAAACGGAAGTGGGTCAATGCAATCATTGAGGACAATAAAGAAATCCTCATCAGTGTACCAGACGATAGCATCAAGCTAGCGGCTGTCGAAGAGCTTAAGCTCATAGAGCTCACACCTGGAGATGATTCCAAACTCCTACGCATCGGATCTGATTTAGATCCTGAGACGGAGCAGCAGCTAATCAACTTCCTGCGACACAATGGAGATGTGTTCGCATGGAAAGCCCAAGATTTGTCGGGCATTCCCCCTCAGGTAGCCCTACATCGACTTAACGTCGACAAGAGGATGAAGCCAGTCAAACAGAGGAAACGAACGTTTGGACCCGAACGCAACAAGCATATCAAGGCAGAAGTGGCTAAACTTCTAGAGGCGGGTCATATACGACCAGTTCAGTATCCTGAATGGTTATCGAACGTAGTGCTCGTTCCCAAACCCGGAGGAAAATGGAGATTATGCGTAGACTTCACTGACCTCAACAAAGCCTGTCCTAAGGATCCATTTCCTCTACCCAGAATCGATCAGCTCATCGATTCGACCTCGGGGTGCGAACTCCTCAGCTTCCTCGATGCATACCAAGGATATAACCAGATCTTACTGGCACCAGAAGATCAAGAGAGGGCTAGTTTCATCACTGACCAAGGCATCTACTGCTATCAAGTCATGCCCTTCGGGTTAAAAAACGCAGGAGCCACCTACCAGCGTCTAGTGAACAAAATGTTCGCAGATCAGATCGGTAAAAATATGGAGGTGTATATCGACGACATGCTCGTCAAAAGTGTCAAGGTCTCGGACCACCTAACTGATCTGGATCAGTGTTTCGCCACCCTGCGAAAATATAAGATGAAGCTCAACCCCCTCAAATGTTCATTCGGAGTTAGGGGAGGCAAATTTTTGGGTTATATGATTTCGCAGCGAGGAATCGAAGCTAATCCCGCTAAAATCGAAGCAATCACCTCCATGGCTCCGCCAACATCGATCAAGAAAATTCAACAACTCAACGGATGTTTGGCATCCCTGAATAGATTCATTTCAAGATCAGCGGACAAAGCTCTCCCATTTTTCAAGATTTTAAGGGGAGGAAAAAAGTTCGAGTGGGATGAGGCATGTCAAAAAGCCTTCACTGAGCTAAAGTCATACCTCGCTTCACCACCCTTGCTCACAAAACCTCAGCCGGGAGACACACTCATGCTGTACTTAGCTACCTCGGCTGATGCCATCAGCGCGGTCCTCATCCGAGATGGAGGAAAAGGTCACCAACCCATATCTATTACGCAAGAGTTGAAGTAAATTCTTTCCACCACAAAAGGAGTATATTTATTTGGCCCCTGGTATATTATTTAAAACCCTTAAATATATACCTCGCTGCCAAATAAATACAATTATTCCTTATTCAAATTAAGGAATTAATTCACCACCAACGGAAACAATTCGACGCAATTAACTCTCGACACGACCCGGGTCCCTCTACACAAGTCTCCGTCTCGAATCGAGAGTTGGGGGGCTTAATGATATACCTAATTGGGCCGACCCAATGGACCCCAATTTATTTAATAATTAGGCCCAATACACGAAAGTATTCGGGCCCATTACACGAAAACCCAAGCACCTTCAAAGTAAGGCTTGGGCCCAACAAAATAAGCCCAACTCAATCAACGACATATAAATAGAAGTTTTATTCATTTGTAAAGGGACGTTCTCATTATTGATAATCCACCACGAGTTTATTCTCTCTATTCTCTCTACGATCCGTACATCTGACTTGAGCGTCGGAGGGGTTTCCGCCGGATCAACCCCCGGCTTAGTTCACGTGTGCTTATTTTGTAGGGACCTCAGGATCATCGAGTTGTCGAGCTACTGATCCGCTTTGCTCTCCCAACTCATTTTTCCATACCCCTTAGGTGAGCTATATTTTAGCATCATATATATATATATATATATATATATATATATATATATATAAAATATGTTGAATAATACATAATTTTGATCAACTAATTAAGTGGAGATGAGCTGGAAAGATCAGTCCACGTGGCAAGAAATGAAGGAGCTGATCAAGTAAGCTGAACGCCTTGAGGTGCAGTATAAAACTAACACTAATTAACATATATAAGATCAAAAGAGAGAGATTATGGAGGACAAAATTGAGAACAAAGTAAAGAGATTTCTTGTATAAACATATATCCTCATTAATTAGTATCTTAATAATAATGAAGAATGTGATAATTTGTTGGGACGACAAAAAGGTTGTTTCTGTTGAATCTCTGAATAAAGTAAAAATATGCAGCTAGCCCAGAAGCTGTGTAAATCTTCCCAGACAAAAGATTCTTGAAATCATATATATATACACTTTCTTCACACACACACACACACACACATATATATATATATGCTTTTGGTCTAATAATTCATGCATGTCAATGCTCACCATCAACTCTGCTAAATGTAATTAATAACCAAAAAAAAATAAAAAATCTTTTAATTAATTAACTTGGTATTTATTCGTCTGACATGATCTTTAATTCAATTCCAATAAAAAGAACATTATTATATATATTACTAACTTAAAATTTAAGATAAATTGTAACAAGTGCATTGGTCAACTGGAAATCCAAAAACAAAAGTGTAATCATAACGAGAAATGACTTGTTGAATTGGAGTGGGTAGTACTATGCATGGAGAATCCAAAATTATACATGGCTTGCACGTGTGAACGCACAATCACCATTATCATCATCATCACATGATTTACTTTTATTTATTTTTCAATATAAATATTGAGAGTAAAAGGGGCTTTAATTAAATAAATTCAACGGAAATTGAAAAAAAGAAGAGTAAACGAATTGAAGCTCTTTTGCATGGTCTTCAAGAAGTTATAAGTTATGATGAAAGTTTTTAATCTTTTGAGATATGATAACTTAATTAAATATATTTAAATTTCAATGACAGCAAATCTTAGCTGTTTGATTTATATTTTTATGTTTAGACTCTTCTTTTATGGACAGAATCTTCTACTTCTTATGCATTACTACAATAGTCACATAAATAAACAAATTATTAAGTAATGGGATTATATATATTAAAATAAAAATAAAAATAAAAATGTGAAGCACAATGATTAAAATGCAAAGAAAAAGTGGGCACCATTATAAAGGTTGTGGCCGAGCTTGGTTTCTACTTAAAAGTGTGTGTGTGTGTGTGTGTGTGTGTGTTTATATATGATGGTGATCTTTATGATCTGAGCATTGAGAATAATAATTGGTACCAAAATAAAAATGGTCCCCTTAAGCAATTGGAATTTTCTTTCGGTTTTTAGTTGTTGACCCCAACTGTTGATCAGGACCCTTCAATTCACCTTTTTCCTTTTTTTTTTTTTTTTTTTTTTTTTGTAAACCTAATTAATTTTTATTCATATTAAAAATTCACTACAATATAGTTTTATTTCCAATAATTGCTTATAATGTAATGTTGGAAACTGTCACTAATTAGTAAGTAGACCTCAAGCTTTTGAATTTCTTAATTTAATTAGATTATTTTGATGTAGTTTAAGGTTGTTGATGTATACATGGTATATTTGAATATTACTGATATATATTTCATTAATTATTGAAATGCCTTAATAAGCATGCATCATTAATTTTCTGTGCATTATTTAATGAAGTTATAAACATATCAAAATAAATAAAAGTAATAAATTTTCAAGGGAATTTAGTTAATAACAATTGAAACTTCAAACCATCTACAATTATATATACACTCAGTAGCATGCCATCACAACATCAACCAAACCACTAATCTTACACAAAAAACAAAAAAACATAAACTAAATTCAAGAAATTAAAAAAAAAAAGCAAACAAAATTCAACACAGTAAGAAAAAGAAAATCAAATACTACTAATTAATAACTATTAAGAGAAAAGAAGCTTAAACCCTGAAAAAACACAAGAACTGGATCTAACAATTGATTCCAAATTGTTGACTAAATCAACCGCACAAGGCCTGGCAGCCGGATCACCTGCGGTGCATTGCAGCGCAAGATTCATGGTCTCGACGACCTGGTTCTGATTATAATCAATCACACCTTGATTATTATCATCCTTGATTATATTATCATCAATCCACATTTCAACATGACAATCAGAGTAGCAGTATCTTGCCCATTCAACAATGCTTTCATGCATACCTAATTCGGCATCTCCGCCCGCAGATTTTCCGGTCACTAGTTCAATTAACACAATCCCAAATCCATATATATCACTCTTTTCTGTCAACACTTTTGATCCTTTAGTTTCTACAAAAAAAAAAAATTAAAATTAATTTTTTTTTTTTTTTTAATATTATACGTGCATGGGACATGATTACTTGTAAAAGAAAAAGAGTAATTTTACCCTACTGATAAAGTGAAACATCTATATTTGTACTTGCAACAAGAAAGTGATTTTTCAATATTAATCATTTTCTTGATTGAACTTATAATGCATGGATACTTATTAGGGGACTTTATTTTAAATAAATAAATTAAAAAAAAAAATTAGTTTGTGTAAATTATTATTATTATTATTATTATTACCTGGAGCAACGTAGGCGGAGGAGGAGTCGAAACACTTGTTGTCTGAACAATGATTCATCCCATGAAGACTTAATCTCAAATGTGCTTCATTTTTTTCATCCACCATGATTTTCTGAGCTGAAATTTCACCAACTACAATACTAGGCGAAAAACAACAATGCAAGTACTTAAGCGCTTTCGCAATCCCGAGCGCGGTTTTAATACGATTTCGCCAGCTCAGATGTCGAATAACTTCACTCAAATCCTTGCCTTGAATGTATTCATGCACCAAAATCGCGGCCTTCTCCGATCTACATACCGCAAGCATCTTCACAACATTCGGATGATTAATCTCGCAATACAATCGAGTCCACTCCGTCCAATTCTTCGTTGCAATCGGAGCTATTTCCTTAGCGAAGAATCTTCGCTTCTTGTTTAAGGTTGACTGCTCTTTGTAAGAAAGATTCTCCTCCCTTACAGAAGAAACAATGTCCTTAATAGTTATCCATTTCGAAACACTAGAATTCAAGAACTGCAATTCCCAAGCCCTGTCTTCACTTTCGACTACCCTCTTCGAATCGAACGGCATTCTTTTCCTCGGCCTAACGAAGACCGCGACAAAAATAGCGACGGAAAATATCGTCACTAACGAAAGAAGAGAGGCTAAAACGAACCAATGAGTACTACTGCGGTTTTTAGCCCCGTCGTCGCACGGTGGTAAAACGGCCCCGCAGAGTTCGTTATTACCGATCACGGCACTTGAATTTATTGCGAGAAATGCCCCGGTCGAGGGCAACCTTCCATGGAAGTTGTTGTAAGAAATATTGACTTGAACAAGCGATTCCACTTCGCCCAAATTCGAAGGAATTTTTCCGGTTAATTCATTGACAGACAAATCAAGCTGACCAAGAACCGGCATGGATGCAAAACTCGTCGGAATTTCTCCGGCGAGATGATTATGGCTTAGGTCTAAACTCACAAGCTTCTTACAATAAGATAACTGGTCTGGAATTTTTCCTGACAGTTCATTCCCACTTAGCCTCATCTCCATTATGTCTGAAAATTCGCCAAACTTTTCCGGTATGCCGCCCGAAAATCTATTCCCTGACAAGTCCAAATTTTCCAGGCTATTACTTCCAAAAGAATCCGGCAATTCACCGAAAAACTCGTTTTTCGCCAAGTTCAGTATTTGAAGCTGTGGCATATCCCATGTTCTGTCATCAATCCTGCCTGAAAATTTGTTTTCCGAAAAATCAAGAAAGTACACCGCCGGAAGTGATGTGAGCTTTGGCGAGAGTTCGCCGGAGAGTTCGTTTTTCTGAAGTCGAACTCGCTGCAGGCTCTTGCAGAGGCTCAAACTCTTTGGAATTTCGCCTTTTAGGGAGTTCGAAAAGAGGATGAGCTTGAATAAACGCGACGAAGAGCAAAGATTTTCCGGGATTTTTCCGGTGAGATTATTGGTCGAAAGATCTAAGATAGTGAGGTTATTGTACTTGCCAAGGTCTTTAGGTATCTCACCTGATAACCTATTAGACCAGAGCTGAAGAATTTGGAGGTGAGGTAGAAACGATAAGGCGTTCGGTATTTTTCCGGAGAAGTTGTTGGAGAATAAGTGGAGGATTTCCAAATTCTGCAACTGAAAAAACAATTCCGGGATTTCACCCGAAAGGAAGTTATCGCTCAAATCGAGCGATACTAATTTTCGAACATCGAAAAAGGTTATCGGAATCGGACCGGTGAGCTTATTGAAGTAGAGAAAAAGGTGTTCAAGATTTGTGAGGTTGCCTAAAGACAAAGGGATTTCACCTGTGAGATTGTTGTACACTAAATCAAGATGCTTCAAATTGATCAAATCTCCGATCGAATTCGGAATTTCGCCCGAAAAATTATTGTACCCTAAATAAATCCACTTCAAGCTCTTCATAAGGCCTAATCTTTTCGGAATTTCGCCACTCAATTGATTTGATGCAAGTGTGAGAAACGCCAACTTTGTCATGTTTGTGATCGAATCCGGAATATTCCCGGAGAGAATATTCCCGCCGAGATCGACAACTTTTAAGCCCGAAAAAAATCCAATCTCTTCCGGGATTTCACCAAAAAGCATATTATTCGACAAGTCGAATGTTTCGAGAAACGGGAGGCGGCCTATTGGGATTAGCCCTGTTAAGTTATTGCTGCTCAGATTGAGGTATCTGAGAGAATAACAAGATGACAAATTATACGGGATTTCGCCAAACAATTGATTATTCGATAGATCGATGGATTGGATGTGTGGTAATTCGAAAATGGAATTCGGGATTTTTCCGGATAAGTTTTTTCCAGGTAGCTCGATTTTCGACACGTGCGAAGAATCGAAGCATGTGATTCCATTCCATTTGCAGAAAGGAAGAGATGAGTTCCAGTTGATGAAGGGATGAGATATTTGATTAGTATTTATTGAAGATTGTAAGGAGAGAAGTATTTCGAGTTCGAGTTCGAGTTCGAAACCTTTGCATGTGGACAGGTGGCAGCTGATGAACATAAACACGAATGCAAACCGGAGAAACATGTCGTAATTGTTCGCCATTTTCGACCGATCGACTGAATCTTGATCTGCTGATAATAAGCTCAAATTAAGGGATCGAGTACTGAAAAAAAAAGCAACTTTTTCAGCTGATATGAGGATAATTAATTAATCCTTCATTTCCTGCAACAAAACATAACAAAAATAAGCAATTGTACTCACAATTGTGTGTTCTTGGATCTGATGTTTAATTTATTATTACTATTAATTAATTAATATAGAATGTTTAGTAAAAATTGAAGGAAAAACACATAGTACACTCACACAGAATGAGAAACAGCTTTTAAGTTATTTTGTAAAGAATCTTTCATACATAGACAAATTAAACATGTTTATTTAAAAAAAAAAAAAAAAAAAAAGTGACAGCAAAAGCAACAATAAAGAAGAAGAAGAAGAAAGAGAAAGCATGGTGAACATGAGGTGAAGATAATTAACAATACATAAATATCAGTTACAAATATGAATAAAGTTAAGGTTAGGTGACGTACCACAAAACTTATAAGAAGTTGTATGGATATGTATGTAAGAAAGAAACAAGATTTTTTGTTATACAGCAGAAAAAAGCTGCTTATACAAAATTTAAAGGAATTATATATAGAGAAGTGATGAGGACTGAAGAGAGACTACTAGGGTTTATTTTGAGGGCAACAATCTGTGAATTGAAGGGTGTATATATATATATATATATATATATATATATATATATATATATATATATATATATATATATATATATATATATATATTATAAAATAATGGGGTTTGAAGGTAAGCAAGCTAAATGAACACAACACACGAACGGTATAAAGGGGGAAAAAAGGGAAAAGGTTTTGTCGGATATTACCAAAATGCTCTTTTGACTGCCTTTGGAAATTTGTGTAACCGTTGATGCTCAAAAAGTTGGTGTGAGCCATATATATATATATATATATATATATATATATATATATATATATATATATGTGTGTATATCATGAAATTGAAAATGTTCTTGAAGATTGAATTAGGAAGATGGATTTAATTAAAGAATAATTAAGTAACATTCTTGAATGAATTATATTTATCCCTTATGATTTAATTTGAGCACACAATTTTCATTGCTTTTCTTGGAGAGACACACACACACTGTGTGTGGCAGTGTGTGAGAGAGAGAGAGAAGGGTGAAAGTTATAATGTCAGATGGAAAGAAGAGTGGGGATTGTGAAAGAATGAGACACATAAATACAGATGATATACCATAATGTACTACAAAAGAGATGAGAGAGAGAGTACTGAGTTAGTGAGAGAGAGAGAGTACATAAAGAAAAAGGGAATATTTTTTATACAGAACTGGGTAAAAAAAGTGGTGTATCTTTTTGTTGGTAATGAAAATTGGTGCTTGTGCAATACCATTTCTTCACTTTGTGGGCCCCACCCCCTCCATTCTCTTTCTCCCAAGGAATATACAGTGTCTTGTCTTTGTCATTTTAGCATGCTTTCTTTTCTTCTTTCATCCTTCGTTCCCCCCCAAATTCCGGACTAATTCTATTCTTACCCCTAATTTCCTTAAACTTGTCCTATTTCACCCTTGCATTATATATCATATCAATTTAGAGAAAATCTTCCTCAAAAAAAAAAAAAAAATTTAGAGAAAACCAACTAATTTAATCATCATAATATTTGAACTATTTTAAGTTGAATCACTCGATAGGTTTCAATATAAACAATGTCAGTAGATTAAATATTACATATATATATATATATATATATATATATATATATATATATATATATATAACTACAACTTCAACTTGGATTTTAATAATTTACTTTATTTTTACTTTGGTGGCGTGCGCCATTTATTCATATTTCTCATCTGGTATATACAATATGTGTATTGCATATTTATTTATTTATGTATACTGGTCCACTTTTCCTGTGTAAATCTAGTTTTCAAGATCATGTAGATTATTTAACTTTATCTTGTATATATCAAAGTTAATTATGGCACTATCAACTTAAAATGCAGAATTTAATTAATTCCACTTTATTAGTAGATGATATTGGAAAGTTAACTTATGCCATTATGCTGTAAAGTGCACTACCATCCAAGATTTAGTGCCCCTGTTTGCACTACAAAATAATGTTCCACTTTTCTTAATTTAATGTATTAATTAAACATATATAATCCCATCTTAATTTTGTGACAGATCAACTAAACACTAATCTTTTATTTTGTAATTATGTATTAAGAAAATAGAAAAACAAGAAAGATATTGTCCTACTTAAAAATCAATATTTATTTGGTCTTATTAGTTGATGACATGAGATAAGCATGACGATAAGCCGACCCAATTCCACTAAATAAGGGTTGTCCAATGTGACCATTAGATTATGTGCACTTAATTAATTTAATTAAATAAAGAAATAAAAGCTAACTTCCTTGGTAAACTCTTTATTCAAATCAACGGATCCATTGAACAGACCCGGTGAGTATTATGGGTCGGAATAAGCCCAGTAGAGCAGATTGGGTCCGAACAAATATGGGCTCTATTTCTCATCAATTTCTAGGTACTATATATTTGGGATTATCGGCTGCCTACTATTTTCTTATTTGAAAATTTGTAATATTGTTATAAAAATATTTTTTATATATTATTTTCGATTTCTCTCTTTTTTAAGAAAAAAATATTAATTGAATCTAATGAATTTTTTATACGAGTTTACATAAGAAAAATACATAATTATGTTTGGGGGTGTAAATGAGCTGAGCCGACTTAACCAAAGCTCGAACTCAAATTTTTGGAGTTCGAGCCTAGATTGAGCTTCTTCTCAGTTTTCAGTTGTTCATGAGCTCGTCAAAATTGGCTTGAAGTCGATCACGAGCCCAAAAATTAATATTCAAACTCACCAAAATGAACTCGAGCTAGACTCGTTTACACCCATAATTATGCTTATGCTGGTTAATGGAGTAGCTCACACGTACAAGTAAACAGACGAGAAGAAATCACTTATAAATCAGAAAATTAAACTACACAAAACTCTAGGAACACAATTCATCACAAAACAAACTTGTATTAAATTATATATTATATTTATTATTAACACCATTCCAACATACACTAATTAATTAGTTACAATGCAAGTAGAGAACTAACTTAATATTAATCAATTAAAAACTCATTCTGCATGCAATTAATTAATTAATTAATTAAGTAATTAATCAGATCATTTTATCAGTATTAATTATTCATCTCCTTGGTAATAGCCGGAATACAGCTGGCACTCCTCGAAATCCCAGCTTTCTTCTGAGTATTATTAATAATATTCGTTCCGCCTTTATCTCTAGGGCTAACTGATTTCGCCCGAACATTCCGCCGGAAAATCTCTCTCATCGCCTCCGCCTGGCACAGCACCGGAAAAGCCCTGCCCAGCCGGTTGAACCTAGAGCACGCGCTGACGTGCGCGTGAATGGCATCCTCCCTGCTGCCGCCGTTCTTCTCCATCTCCTCCTTCACCGCCTCCGAGCAAAGCCCGCAGATCATCTTCCCGCAGTACTTCTCCCGCACTTTCTTCACGTACTGCGGCGTGCACTCCTCCGACATCCCGCAGCACTCGCACTTGGCCTCCTCCACCTCCGATATCGGCGGCAGTGGCGGCGGCTGGTGGTCGTCGGTTTCTTCCGATGAGTCCTGGCTGATGAGCTGGAATGAAATGTCGGAGATGGTGCGTTGGAGGGTGTCCATTGAGAGTTTGGGGGGCTTTTGGTAATTAACGTTGTTGTTGGTGGTGTTTTTGGTCAAGCTCTCGATAAAACTGGAGTCCCTGTTTGGCGCCATTACGAAGATTGAATATACCAATTGTAATGTAAATTACGTTTTTTTTTTTAAAAAAAATTGGGTTATTGAAAAAGGTTTTTGTTTTGTTGAAGTTGCATGAAGACTGGAGTTGATAATAATGTAATGGATCGGAGATCGGAGGCTTAAATTTATAGGGTGTTCTCTTTTAGGGTTTTGGAATTAATTAAGACTGGTTCAAGAGTATGTGGACCACAGTTTTAGCATGCATGGTTATTTTTGTCGACCATAGAAATGTGTGTGTGTGTGTGAGAGAGAGACAATTTTTTTTTTGGTAACGAAAGAAATCAAAACTAACAATATAGGTGCATGCACTGGGGTAACCTACATTCTCGTATAATAACTTGTAAATTATACGAGATACGTAAATTACACTAAGCAGACCATATGTGACAAAGTTACACCTATTGACCGTTGTCAAAAGGATTCGAACTTGGGTTAGTTGACACAATCGTTAGGTCATCTCTTGCGGAACTGTACGTATGTAACAAATTTAACTCTAGTACTCGTAGCATCGACAAAATCCGATAATCTAAGGAAATTAATTGAACTTTCAAGCTTACTCATTTTGTCATAATTATTAACTAATACTAGTAATTATTAACTAGCTAGGAAACAATGGACATTACTTAAGAATTGTGAATTACTTTTTTGGGACTAAGGGGATTTATTAAACTTTGTTAAATCTCCTTTTTAGCTTTAGTTAAGGAAAGTAATGTTGGAATTACACACACACACACACAAAAAAAAAAAAGACTAATTAAATCAAATATATATGAACTAAATTGTAGCTAGTGGAAGACAATAAAAAATGTACACCCCTTAACTACTCAATCACCACAATATATTATTGTACAACTCACTTTGGGAGAATTAATTAATTAATTAATCTTTTATTTTTGAATTATAATATATAGTTTCTCCATTAATTAATAATGAATTAATAATTGTGCATCTCCGTGAAGTGATGCTGTTATCACGGGACATGATATTGCAACCATCCATGAACTGTTGCTTTTGTTGAAAGAACATATGATAACTCATAACACCACAACATCACAAATTATGTCTTTTTCTCTTTCTTTCTTTTTTTTTTCTTTTTTTTTTTCTTTCCTTTTTTCTGTTATTTAGAGACCAAGAACACAAACTCATCACGAGAAAGGCAAAAAGAAAAAGAAAAAAAAAATTATGGTAACTTGTAAAGAAATAAAGTTCCTTCAGCATCAAATCGAATCACATGAGTCTTGATTGGTAGCTAAAAGCAGTAATCTGGCTTTTGTTACCATACCACTAGTGGTCTAGTGGAACTCCATAATTTTTTTTATTTATCTTTTTTAAAAATTAATAAACTTAAAATTGAATATTTATAGACTTTATTCGGATTGATCATTAAATTTGCTCAGATTTTGATTAGTTTGAACCAATTAATTTGAGTTGGGCTTTTTATCTATCAATTTTTTTTTGCTTTTAAAAATTCAATATAGTTAAAGACCAAATTAGAATTATTCAACAACTATATATGTAATTTGATAATTAAGAATTAATGAAAATATATTAAATAATAATTATATTTCTTTTGTTTTATTTTAATAGCCCTGGCCGAATAGTCCACTTATTTTAATGAAAATAAAATTAAAAAAAAATGAAAATGAAAAACAAAATGGAAAAAATATGTTGGAATTCAATTTGTTGGGCCAAGATTTCATTACCCATACAGATTGGAGTGAATGTGGCCTAAATGGGTCCATGAATATGTTGGAAATTCAATTTGTTAATATAATTTGTCAATAAATATTTAATTTCAATATGGAATTTAGTTTGTTTGGACTTCAGATTGTGTCTGACAAAATTCGGAGTTCGGAACGTGGGAAGTATTTCCACTGCCAAAAGAGTACAACTCCGCAATGCGAGTGGTACAACAATGATTGGAAACATTACAGTGGTGCAATTAATTGATTTAAGTAATAAAGAAATTAGTTTTGAACTTGTATATATATATGTAATAAACTATTATTACATAGCCTTTCAACTTTTCAAAGGATTCACCACAAATGTTTTAATTTAAGGGGTTGAAACTAGGCTAACAAGTCAACCAAAACTTAATATATATATAAGTGTCTAATCTAGCTCATAACAGAGACGTGTTATTTCCACCCTCAAAATATCTTATTTCACCACCAAATTAAATATTTTTCCAATTTTACCCATTTCTTCTTCTTTCACCTATATTTTTCAATATTTATAAACCATCTACCACTAAACTAATTAAAATATTTATAAAACAAATCCCACCCTTTTCACGGGAAATCTCACCCTGTCCACCGTAAGTGAATAATACTTTTACGAGAGAAAAACATTTTCGAAGGTCAAAAATAGCAGGAATTCACTTTTTTTGAGAAATAAATGAAGATTGATTGCATAGAATCCTGAACTTCTTCAAGAATTAGCCAATTTGGTTTAACATAATTTTATTTCCTAAAAAAAAAAATTACATAATCTGTTTGTCATCTGATATGAAAGTTTAAATATCTTGTAATAAATATTTCATTGTAAAAAATTGAAAACTTAATAATTTTTTTTGAAATTAAAAAAATTAATAAATTAATAAAATAAAAATAAGTTAGAACACATGAGAATTAAGTTAATATAAGGAAGGATGGTGGATTATAAATTTTAGGGGTATTTATGACATTTTACAATCTTTGGTGGTGAACTGAGATAATTTGGTGGTGGAAATAGCACGAGTCCTCATAAAATGATATGCAATTATAATGATAAATTAATGAAAAAGGCATATATAAATAGTAAGATGTTACAATCAATCAAATATACTGAGTAATTTCGCATCATATATCTACACATCATTTACACATATGCGTACTTGCGAATATATATATAAAATGACTAGTTATCTATACACGTAAATAGCGACATTTTACTCGATATATTTGACTGGATATATAGTCTCTACCAAACCTATAAAAAATTTGCAGTAGCAAAAATGATTAGCTAATAAATGAATTAGTTGAAGAAGATGGACAACATTGAGACAACATACACATCAAGCATAAGAAATATCGATGCACGTATTATTATTATTAGCTAATTATTATTGTTATATAAAAGTTGATGTAGATTGTAGGGTCAATTGAAGTAACTAAATTAGCATTTAATTGTTGGCATATATCTTTTTCCAAAGGATACTATTATTTCTTTTTTTTGGTAACGAAGTGATCAGCAGCCAACTATACAGGTGTATCGGGTAAATCTATACTCTCGTATAATAGCTTGTAAATCATACGAGAAACGTAAACAACATTGGACTCATTTGTGACAAATTCAACCTAGCGACCGTTAACAAATAAATTCAAATTTGAATCAACTGACACATGCTCACTTGCTCTTATCGTTAGGTCATTCCTTGCGGGACCTAAATGATAATATTAGATCGATGTTGGAAGTTGAGGAACTATTATAGTTTATTAATTCAATATTAATTATATAATTTTGGAAGCTCCTAGGAAAGATTGTGGACCACAAACAAATTACATCCACATGCACTCCTCGATTAAAATTATGCGTATAAACTTAGATTTCTCCAAACTTATGCATCCACATAATTTGGCTTGCATTAATTATTAAAGAATATAAAAATTAATATCCAACATTTTTTGGCCCCAACATATATTTTGAATGTAAATACAAATTAAACTACACCTATATATAGATATTCTATTTGATATGGGTATGAACCAATTGTCCATGCTCAAAATTTATGAGCAATTAAATTGAATAAAAAAAATGTCATAATTGTTTAATAAGAACAATTAAGTGAAAGATTACATTGGATAAGATTGTAGAGGTGTCAAGATAAGATTGCACCATAGTTAAGGAATATTTAGAAATTCTTTAATTACAAATTTACAATTGTGACTAAGATTCCAAATTTCATGTGTTACATGCAAAAAATATTTGTGTAGTTTTAATTTTCACTACCCCTTTGACTTATAAAAAAAATAAAAATAAAAATTACACTTGTACTAAACAACCTTCATAATTCAAAATTGAACGAACATGCCACGTATTTAAAATATTTAATAGGTGCAAAAAGAAAGGAACAAAATTTGGTCAAAAAAGAAAAAGAATAAGGGAACAAAATTTGGTCACCTATCTTACAAAAATAGCCCTTCGATAATTCCCGAACCACATTTAACACTAACCTAATAACCAATTAGAACGAGACACGTCAGCAGTTACATCATAAACTTGTACACGCATCACGTTGAATTAGTCCCCACAAACTCTATAAACTAATATAATATTCCCACAACACCGTATTGTTTCCCTTCCTGGGTTTATTGAGCCGCTTCACTTTCCTACTGTGATCTTCTGTGCTATTTCATCCAATTAATACTGCAACTTCTGCTGTGGAAATATTTTCTAGATTCTGACATACTTTGACTGTAACCAACACAGAGAATTATTAAACTAGTAAACGACAATTGCCCTTCAGAAGATTTGCAGTTATTGGACTAATTATTTTTTAAATATTTTATAAACTCAGATATGCAATAAAATATGTTTGCAATTAAAAAAATGTTTAAGAATTAATCATCGAAGTTTTAGATAATAAAAAAATATTTAATTGTTTAAATATTTAGTAGTTGCAAAATTTGTAGTAATCATAGAGGAATTTATTATGATAAACCTTATTTGTTAAAAAATATTATAAACTTTTATATACATATATTTCTTCTTTTTTTTTTTTTTTTTTTTTAGCGATGTAAGATTCTTTTAGAACCAAACAGCTTTTCAATATAAGGTAAATTACAAACACCCCCTGAGATATGGTTAATTTACAAAAGAACCCTCTTGTTTGGATAATTACATCTACCCATCAACTATGTTTTTTTATTACACCTCCACTCTTATGATGTCAAATTCAATATAATCATCTAGGTTTCGTAGAATGTGCTTTAGTTTGTACTCGTTTTGTGTCAAAAAATACAGTTTCTGATGCACCACAATCTGATATATACAAGCCAAAAAACACATCTTATGATCATCTTGCTTCAAAATGTAGAGTTCGAATTGAATAAAATGGGTATAAAAGTGATAATATTCCATATAATCTCAAAGATTCCACTAAATTTGAGGAGTTGAGGGGTGGTTGTAATTATCCAAACAAGAAGGGGGTTTTCGTAATTTCACAATTTACCCTTCAATATATTATAAGCCCAACCAAACAAGTCCTAGGAAAATATTCCATTTCATTCGAACTGCAAATTACTGGAGAAACAAAGACAGGAGGGGATTTCCACACCTTCATTCGTGTATAGAATCCCCGGTAACGCGTTAAACCGCCACCCTCTGTTCCTCTCTCTGTCTCTGTCTCTCTCTCTCTCTCTCTCTCTCTCTCTCCTCCTCCTCAACCTCCTTTCCCTCTTTCTCTCGACCTAGAATTTTGTTTACGGACGTATTGAAAACAGTTTCACATAATTTACCCTAACAAGGGCACGGGGAATGGAGGCAGCGGCGGCGGCGTTGCAGGTGGAGGAGCTAACGTCCGGTGCGAGTAGCCGCATAATTCCGGTCTTCAAAAACCTACGTCAGTCAATCCTTTCATACGAGTCATTTCGCAAATCTCTTCTCTTAATTTATTCATTTTTCGTATGGATCCTACTCCTTCTCCCCCGCCGTCACCGATTATCCTCTACCGCCGCCTCCTCACCGCCTTCGTCCCCCAAATCGGCGTCGTCTGCCATACGGTACCGAAAATTTGGTATCCGGAGAGATGAGGAGGATACGCTGCGGCGCAGGGCTTTAGCGGAGGCAATTGATATGGTGGCGGACGATAACCGCCGGTGCCAGTGGACGACGTCGTTGTTCTTTGGTGTAAGACGAAATGCTCTCTTTTGCCGGTCGTGGTTGCCGGTGTACGGTGAAATTAAGTATGATTTCTCTTTTTTTTTTTTTTTTCCTGTTAATTTTATGCTTGCGTGAGAATGAAATTGAAGAATTTTTTGTTTCCTTGATGCTTTCATTGTATTGCTTAATTGTCAAGGCTTTATGTGCTCGGATTCTGATTAATGTTTGGGTAGGACCAGACGAACATGTCTTGTGTTCTCGATCTTTAATCTGATTATTGTTTTGTTTTTCTTTTGTGAATAATTAGTTTAAACATTAACAATCGAATAATATTGAACTCAACACTCGGAGTATCAAGTATTTTGCAGTTTCAAACTTTTGCAATGTGACTATTGGTGATATACTGGTATCAAGCATGAGGCAGGGTTCTTGAGTATTGATTTGTTTCTGCTTGTGATATGCTGATATCATCTATGTATTTGGCCGTGATTGCGTTCGTGCACTTTAACATCTAAAATTTATGTATTAAATGGAGTGAGTGTCAATTTTTTTGTTTACGATTATGTCTAGATATATACCTTCTCAAACTTTACCAATTGCCTGCCTTTATGTTATTACATTTATTCGTCTCTCTATTCACTAAGGACTTGAATTTCAGGGGTATTGTGATTATCATACATGGGCTTAATGAACACAGGTATGTTATTCACTTCATTTCTCATTTCTACTCATTTTCCTCTCTAAAGTAAAGATGCTGTTGCTAATCTGCGGCTCGTAACATTTACATATGTTTCGGTTTCAGTGGGCGCTACACACATTTTGCCAAAGAACTAGTCTCCTGCAACTTTGGGGTCTATGCAATGGATTGGATTGGTAAGATCTTGTGCTGGAGCGTTAATGATTTTTCTGGATTTTGATTTATGTAACAGTTTTGCTGCTCTAGATTACGAAATTAGAAGAGTTGTTTCCTTCCCTCTGATTTTGCATATTAATTTGTGTGCCAACAAATGCTCCTTGTAGAGTGAGCAACATAAAAGATGACGCATGAGATCAAGGATCATCATTTTGTTTATGCCTCGATTATATTTTCAGAAATAATTTTTAGCCAAAGGAAACTATTACGTAGTGGTTATGAATCATGCGTGTGCTGCTGTCTATCTCTTTTGCATGTTACGTATGAGCTTATATTGATCTTTTCTGATTGAATTTTTTTTTTGTTTATTCATGTACTTCAACAGTCATTTAATAATGTAACCCTAATCCCCTTCCGCTGCTAATTTGTAAACAATTGGATAAGTATATATTTTTTAAAATAAAACCACCATCATTTAAGTGCTGATGATTCTTAAAGAATCCTGCCGCAAGTATAGTTTAAAAATTGCTGTTAAAGACACCGAGGTTTTCCTTCGATAGGTCATGGTGGAAGTGATGGATTGCATGGATATGTACCTTCACTGGATCATGTTGTTGCGGACACTGTAAGTTTAGCTTTTCTTTCTTTTTTGTGTATGTTCGGTGGCGTTTTGTGCCATTATTTGTTTTCCTCTGCTGTTTTAGTATTCCTATATATGTAACATGGTTTAAAAGATACCTGTTCTCCTTTTCAAAGGCTGCATTTCTGGAAAAAGTAAAGTTAGAGAACCCAGGTGTACCATGCTTCTTGTTTGGTCATTCAACTGGAGGGGCAGTGGTCTTGAAGGTATGATTTTTGCAAGAAGCATATGCCACTTTGAGATCCTTTTTTTTCTTCATTTATATTCTGCCTCCAGCAAAATGTCTGCTATTCTTCTTACTGTGTTCGAATTATGATTCTTTTATTAGGCTGCTTCGTATCCCCATATCGAAGAAATGTTGGAGGGAATCATATTGACTTCACCTGCTTTGCGCGTCAAGCCAGCCCATCCTATTGTTGGTGTAAGTAATGGGGTTCTCTTTTACTATAATTCTTGAAAGATCTTCCCATTGTGAATATGCTCACTGAGTCTTTACCTATTATATAATTGTGCTCTTGTTTCCAAGAAAATCATATTTTTCGTGTCACTAGAAAAAAATGTTGATATTGGTTCAACGTTTCTTTTTGGCACAATAAATTTACTTCCATCATCATTTTCTTGCAGGCTGTGGCCCCAATATTTTCGATGGTAGTTCCAAGATTTCAATTCAAAGGTGCTAACAAAAGGGGAATTCCAGTTTCGAGGGACCCTGCAGCGCTCTTAGCTAAATACTCGGACCCTTTGGTTTACACTGGACCCATAAGAGTCCGCACTGGCCACGAGATATTGCGCATTTCTGCGTACTTGATGCGCAACTTTCAGTCTGTTACAGTTCCATTCTTCGTCCTTCATGGAACTGCTGATAGAGTAACTGACCCATTGGCTTCTCAGGATTTATACGATAAGGCGCCCTCCAAGTTTAAGGACATCAAACTTTATGAAGGATATTTGCACGACCTTCTTTTTGAGCCTGAGCGTGAAGAGATCGCCCAGGATATCATTGATTGGATGGAGAAGCGGCTATTATGAAAATGCCACTCTGGTTATTGGTGATATATATAACCAGCAGAACTAGCTTTAATTGTTAAACCATGGCGAAGAACCGGACTGTTTATCATTTTGAGCTGAATATTCAATCTTTAGGTGTGATCGATCTTGTGGACTTAGAATATGTATATAAGTGATTGTTGCATGTCTTGTATTTATTGCAGCAAAACTAGAAGTGTTTTTATGATTAGTTTATTGAAAAGACAAGAAAAGCTTTGCTGAAAAATCTTGTTTTGGAACATGATACTAGAGATTTGCTATGCGTTGGAATTACTGGCAGTTTATTCTTTGTCGAAATGCAGTAGCAATAACTGCCAAGCTGATTTTGTGATAATATTAATAGTATGTGTGGAGTGTATTCAAATTCACTGTGGTGTGGTGTAGAGTATTCAAATTCACTGTGGTGTGGTGGAGTGTATTTAGTTCTTTCTTGGTGTAGTGTATTTAGTTCTTCATTTATGTGTTGTGTTTAGTTCTCGTTGTGTATTTGTTAGTCTTGGGTGTAGTGCATTTAGTCGTAGTGTATTTAGCCCTTAGTGTACTGCATTTAGTCTTGGGTGTGTATTTAGCCTCTGTTGTAGTGTATTTAGCACTAGTGTAATGTATTTAGCCTTTATTGGAGTGTATTTAGTCTTAGGTGTTAATTTAGCCTCTATTGTAGTGTATTTAGCCCTAGTGTACTGTATTTAGCCATCAGTGTAGAGTTAGACTTGGGTGTGTATTTAGTCCTCGGTAGTGTGATTAGTCTTGGGTGTACACCGTAGTATAGTGTAATTAGTCCTCGGTAGTGTGTTTAGTCTTGGGTGCAGACTGTAGTGTGGTGTATTTAGTCCTCGATAGTGTGATTAGTCGGGTGTAGTGTATTTAGCACTCAATGTAGTGTGACTAGTTCTGGATGGTGTTGTGCTTATAGTGTGTGTTTTTTATGTAGTGTGTGTTTTTGGTGTAGTATGTGTTTTAGATGTACTGTGTTTTATGGTGTATTTTTTAGTGCGTGTTTTCGGTGTACTATTTTTATGTGTAGTGTGTTTTTTAGTGCGTGTTTTTTAGGTGCAGTGTGTTTTTTGTGTAGTGTGTTTTTTTAGGTGGTGTGTTTTTTTAGTGCGTATTTTTTAGTGTGTGTTTTTGGTGTAATGTATTTTCGAGTTGTAGTGTATTTTTTAGTGTGTGTTTTTGGTGTAGTGTGTTTTTTAGTTGTAGTGTGATTTTTAGTGCGTGTTTTTGGTGTAGTGTATTTTTTAGGTGTAGTGTGTGTTTTAGTGCGTGTTTTTGGTGTAGTGTATTTTTTAGGTGTAGTGTGTGTTTTAGTGCGTGTTTTTGGTGTAGTGTGTTTTTTAGGTGTAGTGTGTGTTTTAGTGCGTGTTTTTGGTGTAGTGTATTTTTTAGGTGCAGTGTGTTTTTTTAGTGTAGTGTGTTATTTAGTGTAGTGCGTTTTGTAGTACGTGTTTTTGGTGTGGTGTGTTTTTTCGGTGTAGTGGTTTTTCGGTAGTGTGTTTTATAGTACGTGTTTTTTATGTAGTGCTTTTTTTTAATGCATGTTTTTGGTGTTAGGTGTAGTGTGTTTTTTGGAGCGTGTTTTTGATGTAGTATCTTTTTTTACATGTTTGTTGCTTAGTGAATGTTTTTACGTGCAGTGTGTAATGTAGTGCGTTTTTTTTACGTATAGTGTGTTTTTTATGGTACGTGTATTCAGTGCATGCTCCTAGCACAGAGTATTTTCAGTGCGTGTTCGGTGTAGTGTGTTTTAAATGCGTTTTTTGGTGTGGCATGATCCAATTAAAATAAAAAAATGTCTGAAATTGCTTTAGTTTCAAATTAAAGCAACAACGAGAAACAAACACGAACTATATACCGTTGCACATACTTCGCCCAGACAAGCAACTTAATAGATTGTTATGTGAATCTTCTAACTTTTAAGACTCGCAAAATCCCAGTACAACAGTCCATCTTAATCAATCAACAAAAGAAAATTTGAAATCAAATTTAGAATTACAGACATCAGTCCATATATCACATAGTAAGCATGCACAACAGAAGGACATCTCTATCAGAACCACAGAAGGAGGAATCTTTCTTTAAAAAATCAACTAATACTCTTTTCAAGCTACCATAAATAAATAATGCATTGTGTGTGTGCATTAGATCACAAGTTCAAAACGAGACAAAATATGGATAGAAGGTCCATACCTTGTTCTTACTCTGCCGGATAGCCAATATGGTTAGGCCATATCTTAGAAACAAGCTTTACTTAGTATCGTTCGTTCCCATTGTAGCTGCAATAAATGTATTCGGATAAAGCACAACAAAATTGGACAAAAACACGCATAAAAAACGTTGTATCTGCCCCATTATAGTGTACGGTCGAGGATGCTCTTCCCCGACTGCAAAGCACAGATATCCAACATATTGATGAGAGATTTTACATCATACGACATAAGCTTAATGCTGCAAAAGGAAACATGATATCCCGACTCACCACTCACCAGAAATAGCAGCTAAAGAATCAGGATTCTGTTTTTCGTCGTATTTTCTTGTTTTGCTTTTCCTGTTCTATGTACCTTCCCCTACGTTCTTCCCTCTGTCTCTTTTTCGAAATTTGCTCTTCCTTTGCAAGCTCCACTGCTCTTGCCTTCCTCTTTACATCGTCCTTGATTTTTTGTTTTTTCATCTACAAAAAAAAAAGAGGGTATCAAATTTAGACTAGCTATGGTTGAACTTGTCCGTAGAGCTTGGTGGGGGATATCAATTTCATTCATATTTCTGTTTTTTCACACATAAGATGACACTTGTCGATCATGGTAAAAATGGCTGACAGAAAATTCTTTCAGAAAATAATGTAGGCTAATTTAATTACCTTATTACTTCTAATGAGTTGAAGGTGTTGGACAAGAGCATGCACTTTACGTTCTTTAGGCTCCATCACTACAGCTCTCCTATTTTCAAGCAATGACCTTTTTCTAAAAGGTATATCCTTGGGCTTCGACGCAAATGGTAGAGCTGCCTGTAACGACTTTGGGATAACCAATGGATTGAACTTTCTCTGCTTCCTCTCAATAGGCTTTAATAAAAAAAAATAAAAATAAAAAGGAGTCAGGAAATAATAACACAATGACAATCAATTTGTTCATAATTCTGCCATATTTCTTCACCTTGTAAAGTGAATCCTTGTTGACTGGCACCGGAAGGTTATTTTCCCACCTAAGTTCAGACACTGTTTTCATTCCCTGCCATGTCTCATTACGTGGCTGCAAGGCTGTTGTCAGAGGGTTGTAAAACTGAGGAACTTCCACTTGAGTCCAAGCCCGTAAGAACACAATGTCACCCTTTTTTATTTTATCCTCAAATGTGCATCTAGCAATGCCTTCTCTTGTAGCTCCGCCCTTCTTCTTGGACTTGTTACCAATCTCTTCTTTTGCAGCCTAAGAAAAAGAAAAAGAAAAATCACTTGCCTAAAATTAACGTCAATGCGTGAAATATGAACAAAAAGAAAAGCCAAATAGGTTATATAATTTATAATCAATTATCAGCAGAACACCTGGCAGTCTGGCACCAAACAACATAATCATACTATGAACCTCGGCATATATTAAAGTCGAGAAGAGGAGAGTTGTAACAGTATAAGAAAATAGAAGGAAAAGCCACCAAAATAAAGTGACAGGAAAATCAAAGGCTACTATTCAACAGAATAGGGTTAGCCTTAGGGGTAAGAAAATTACCTTCTTAACTTGCCCACGAATTCCACTAACGGTTCGTATAGCTGCCCCTTGAAATCTGGCTATTTCAAGATTTGAAGTAAACATTTCCTCAATGAAGGCAGTTTTCTTGAAGATTTTACAGGCATAACCAACTAGCTTGATCTTCTTCACTATCCTTGCAGCATGGTTGAATTCCATCACTGTAGCAGTAGCAGTAATTCTAAATGATGCCTGAAAACCCCCAAAAGCAATTAGGACACATTAGTAACAGGAACTGTGAATCAAAATCAAGGATCAACAGACTTGTACATTAGTACATCCTTTATGCAAGCCAGAGTAATATGGGAATGGCCAATCGGGTATTTCCATGTAGTTTGTATATAGAAACAAATATATATATTCAGAAAACTAGCCAGTAAGTTAATGTCCCAGAGGTTATGCAGTCTCCTTTTTCAAGTCAGCTAGAGTATACCATTTTAATAGCTTTTAACAGCATTCGTGAATATAGATAAATAAATAACTGAAGTCGAAAGGTTTTCTATTCCTTAGTCAGGAGAAAGTTGAAATGCTAACCGGCAATACAAGTTTACTCTCAACCTAAGCAGCAAACAACCAAACCAAGTTTACCTGGTTACTCGATAAATTCTGGATAGCAACCACCCCAGTATGAGGGGGTGCAAGTGGGCCCCAAAACATTGCAAGACAATGCATATGTTCAGGTGTGTATTTGAGCATGCGATGTCGCCCATTATGGTCTTCAATGGCATATATGGGTACAGTTTGATAGCGTCTCCATCCAATGGAAACAATTATCGGGTCTCTAGTTTTCAATACTTTCTTGTGCCATCTATGTCTCTTCAGTCGTACCTTCAGAGGACAAATGAAAGATGATCACTAGACCATTAGAGAAAATATAGTACTACAGGTGGCATTAATTTTTTATATTAGAAATTTGAAAGAAGAAAACTAAATAACTTTTCGGCGCTGTTCCTGACCTGCATATATCCAACATTTTCTTCCCCCAGTGCAAGACCACCAACAAGAATAGGATGACAAGGATCAAAATTTTCAACCATTTCAAAAGGCACATCGCGAAATTCAAGTCTAAGATAAGACCCAGTTCTGTAACCTTCTATCTCAACCCGAGTAACTTCATCAAGTTCATTAAGTTCAGCAATGTTTACTTGTTTCCGAAGTTCCATCTCTTCCTTCAACTGTACGAAGAGATTGAGTAAGTACCCTCTCAGATGTTTGTGTAGCTCATATAGATCAATACCAGAAAGATTACCTTATCATAGAATCCACTTGCATTGGTTTGACCACGACTAACCTTGGTCTCGTCATTGCCATCGTTACCTTCATCTGAGCCATCAAGCTTAAATTGGAATTAAGGACACAAATATTCAAAATGATGCCGTAAAAAAGTAGTTGGGTGTCTTAATACTCTTATCAAGCCAATCATAAATTCAATAACCAATTCTTGACCAGGCCTTACTGTCATTGAAACTTTTAAAGCATGACCAAATCATGCAAGGAACAGATGCAAATGATTTCTCCTAATACTATGATTGTTTATGCAGATCTGATGCATGTGGAAAAATATCATATTATGGAACTAAATGAAAAGAATATTAGGTCACAGATAAGGATATTGAGCATCAAATTTTGCACGGAGAGCCAATTTTTTCAGCTTTCGCTCCTCAGCTGCCAAGTCATTATCTTTGCGAGAGCCACCAACTTCATCTGTGCCATGGCTTTCATACTTCTGACCTGTTTCCAAGTCTTCAAAATCACCGAAGGCTTCATCATCTTCATCACCATCAGTACCTTTTGAGAGTTGATTTCTTAAAGATGCCTTCGACCAGTCTCCAGTGACAAAACGATCACGAATACTTGCAACCATATCGTCACTGCTCCAATCCTTAAGGCTTACGTTACTTAAGAATTTTGAACAATCATCAATGTCCACATCATTTTCATGTATTCCTTTCTGTGATATCTGCAATTAATTCAATGATGGAGAGGTTACCACACTAAAATCCCCAACAAGAATATTGCAAGACAGAGAGGAGTGTCGACAGTATATAGGAGTAAACCTTATTCCCTTCCCCTTTAGGCTTAAAGAACTCATCATCCTCACTTCCTTCATCGCTGATTTCCTTCATCTCGTCCGAAGATTTTGATTCAGGTTTCCCATATACAAGTTGCATAAGATTAATTTTTCTTCTGGCTGCAGTTCGTTCTGACAATGACTCCTTCCATTTGGAAACGTTTCCCATCTCATCTTCTGCAATAATTACATCCAAAAGAATAAAGGAGGGGGAAATCAAATTAATTCAGAATCATGCATATTCAAAAGACGACTTTAATACAAAAGATGATGTACCATTATCTTCTTCATCATCTGCTGAAGAATCAGAATGAGAAGATGCATATTCATCATCACCATTTTCTGTGTTATCATCATCACTTGAATCCGAATCATCCTCATCACCAGAATCCTGCATTCAAAGGTTCCCAATTTATGAAATTTAATCCCAACAAGACCATAAATTCATATAAATATCAATAAATAACAACTTATACAGCCTAATTATTACTAAGACATAAGCTTCATAAGAATCCAATACATGCGATATAGTGACTTGCTCTCAGAGTGCATAGTGTTAATTTGGGAGCATCACTACATTATAATTTTTCAAATCGTACTATTTTCACTGTATTGATTCAAAGTCCTTCTCAGATAAACATGAAACTCATTAATGTTCTCAAACAATTGTATGGATGTCCACAGGGGCGGTCTCATCATTCACACATCTAAGTAGTTGTACAGCCTATATTTGCTTGCATAAACTCTGTCGACATATAAGATTCATACTGCTACAAAATTGAGCTCAAAACATTCATCCCAAAGGCATTGTCATTTTTAAAAGTATTATTATCAGTCTTCAAAGATTCAAGTGAAGGAAGAAACTTTTTGTTAGATTATACATTAGATGACGAAAATTTAATTAGAAGACTTAGTACAAAGCTAATTAAACTACTTAAGCCATTTGGTGATATAATATGATTTTAGCCATTATTGTTGATTTTATAGAACCAGTTCTTCCTTTATGCCTATCCTCTTAGAGCCTGCATTTTAAGATCGATCTCCTACGCTTGTCCATCCGTCCCTTTTCATAAGCATATAGAAGCAACATAAAAGGAAAACAGATCCATACAGATTAGATACTTACAAAACAATTACCTTGTCATCCGTCACCATTTCATTTTCAAAAACAGCTCTTCTTCTCACCCTTCCGTCATGTACATCAATCTGTTCTTTAAAGTTGCTTTGTGCTGGAGAATGTTGCTCCGATGCATAGAAGGTTTCCTCCTCTGAACTCTCATCTATACTCTTTGAAGATGGTTTTTTAATAGTTTTTTTCTCTCCATCAGATGATTCAAGGTCATCTTCACCCTCGGTGTCACTATCCTCATCTGATTCATCATCTTCATCTACTATCTCAGATTGATACTTCTCTACGGGCTCTAACGGTATTTCTTTATCGGCCACATCATGAGCATCAACTGAACCAATTGGAACTTCGGAAGGTGAAATAGGTTTCTTGCCAAAAAGTGTGATGAAACTCTTCTCTAATTTCTCATCAACAGAATATCTTGTCTTCTGCAGTGATTTAACCAAATCAACACCAACATCACGTTGCGTTGCTGCCAGACAAAAGACAAATGTTTAGAGATAAAGAAAACATACAGAACAAAGGAAGGTAAACAGATTTAGTTGACTTCGCGAAAAGCAAAAAAATTAAACACCGTTGCAAATTTTCCATCAATAGTGGTTCGGAATTAATTGAGTCGGAAAATTTCATGTGAGAGAACACTTTCAGGAAAAAATAATTGCCATTTTGAAAATGTAAAATTGTATCGAGATTGTTGGAAAAAATGTAAATTTGCAAATGGAAAAAAAGTTAAGTAGGAATGGAGGGTGTATATAACGAAAGCATAAAGGAACAAAATTATGATGACCCTAATCATATGTACACCTTTTTGTAGCCCTTCTGCACTAGTTCCATCATCTTTAGAGTACTGCACAAAGTGATCATTTATATTTATATAGACAGCATCCTTATCATAAAGGAGATCCCCTAGCCCAGACATGGGTGCATAAAATAGCTTTTCCTTATCACGAAGTCCTTTCTTTTTGGCAGCTGAGGGTAGAGGACAAGGGTCAGCTAGCGCTGTAATTCCTGACAGAGGATAATCACCCACTCCAGCGATATGTGCCTGTTTTATGCTACATATTAGTAAAATAAAGACTATATTTATAAATCAAAAAAAAAAAGATCCCTAACTAACTACTCAGAAACAATGAAAAAACATAAACTAACAAAAACAAAGTGTTGCGAAATTAGAAGCGTAAAATGATGGACTAACAGGAATGAGATTGCAATAGGAAAAAAAAACATAATTAGAGACCAACATACTCCATCTGGGCACTTATATTTGAACTTATCTCCTCACACAGAAGCAACTTAAAAACATTAATCTGAATGAGACTGAATCCAAGTGTGTACCTTAGCTCCCTTCTTCAAATTACAGCCACGCAAATAACCATAGAGCGTAACATTTCTGTCGCATTTACTATTCATGTGCACCTTCTCTGGGGGCGTAACATCTTCCAAACGATCGACCAAGATGTAAGGATGAGAAACTCTCCAAGATAAAGGGGGGAATTTCATGACAGATATGAACCTCGCTAGATTATGTACTTCACGTTTTGTGTACCTGTTTACACACACACACAAAAAAAATTAAGGCTATTTACAGTACTAGTCATTAACAGTGTAACTCTGAAGTCTGAACAACCAAATATGAAAGAAACAATTAGCCTCTTACTTTCCATGAATCAGGCCAGATAGATAAAATAATTTGGCACCATCATAGATCTCAGTCCAGAATCTGTGCTTGAGTCTTTGCTTGGTTTTCTTTAGTTTCTTAACATCCTTGAATTTGTCCAGATGTGTAAGAACACCCATTACTCTAGGAAATCCATGATTTTGTAATATGTTGAGAAATTCAAAGGTTTCCTGCACAAGATAGTTAGATCAATAATATGAAAAAATTAAAAAAAAAAATCATTTCAACGGATTTTACAAGAAAGGGATGATATGATAGCACATTGGTAAAAAATATGTAAAATCGATGCATGGACCTCCCTTAGCCAGGGAATGCGTGCTGGGGGTCGGGGGTGCGGTTGCCACGATGAAACAAGGAGGTCAATTATGTCTCTTCGGAATGTAAACCAACAGATATACTCCAATAGCATTTTACTTTTGAGATATATTGTAAAACATCAATTGGATATGGAGAAATTGAGTGGGAATCTGTCATTAGCTTGCTCCTGTAACTTGTCTATCCAGAGTCTTAACAGGATTCTATTGCAGCTAGCCCATGACAATCATGCTTAATGAGCAGTTAGCTTCTTTCCTAGTATAAAGTTAACCTAATGGAGGACGGAGTCAAAGATCACACACAAGCATCTTGAATCTGAATAGCATTCTCGTAAACTTACCACTTTCTATGTTTCATTTTATGAAGCAGCTTACAATGCCAGAGTTTTAATTGATTTCAATAACCAACAAGGATCTGCATGTTCAAGGTGCGCCTTATTGTCTAATATACAGCGTCTTAATATTAAAACTTCCTGAATGCTTAGAAGGTATTATAGTAGACAAAGAAGAGGAAATAATCATAGAAAACGAGGAAGATGGAAATAATAATAGAAGCTCACCATTTCAAAGCCATAGCTTCCATCAATAAGAAGCAAAGCTAAATCAGCAAACTTTGCACAATCTATCATCCCGTTGATATCATTTGGACACTCAACAAACTGCAGTCGCCTTTGCTTGCCTAAACAATGGGTCAAATAGTCAATGACCACAAAACAAGTTTATCCCAATCCAACTTATAATCACAGGAACTCACGAAAACACACTTTACTAGATTTATGTATCTACAGACTACAAGCATATGAATAACAGGTTGGAAACAAACACAGACTCATTCCTAAAGTAGCATGACAAGCTAACTCAACCTGATACAATAGTAATCGGCCCACGAACTTCAGGCAAATTGTGCTTTGTGTAATGTTTTATTAGAGACTTGATCAGCAATGACTTCCCCACCTACAGTACAACCCATAAATTCCAAGTTCGTTTAAGAATCAACAGAACAAACACAGGATATTTACATAACCAAAGAAAAAGTAGAACATCATATGCACAAACCTGAGGAGGTCCCTGAACTACAATAACAAAGGGAGCAGGTTCTCCCGTGGTGCGATCCATCGTTGGGACATGAAGTCTTTTCTGCTCCTTCTCTGTAGCCCGTGATTGCAGCCGTTTCGCTTTCACAGTCGAATTGAAAGCAAATGCCTAGCACGAAGCCATACGTTCACACAACAGTAAGTGACCAGAACGAATATACGATATCGGAAAAACACGAATTATTCAAGCCACAGGGTGAGATAAATTTGTCCTTAAGAAAACACGGCTGAATTACTCAGAATTGTCCGAAACAATCGAACAAACTCGAGTGACATAGGGTCTAACATAAGTTTGTTATACATCAACATGTCCCTAATTCGAAAAATTGGCACGAATTGGGGTAATTTTTTCATGCTAATCACATATAGAAAATTCGGTGACATGTAAATATCAATGAATCCTACCGCCGAAAACATGAGATACGTATAAATTAATATGTTTATACCTTAGGGTTGTTAAGTTTCTTCTGCTCCTTGGAAAGACCTTCGTTCGCATTCGGCTTGGACTTCGATTTCTTCTTCACCGAAGCACCGGATTTTCGTATCCTGTGAGACTTGTTTCCCTGACTGTTTTCATCGTTAGTCTTCTTATCCTTTTCCATCGCTTCAACACGATCAATGCGGACAGAGGACGGCGAACGGAGGATTGAAGACGGCGGACGGCGGACGGCGGACGGCGAACGGAGGACTGAAGACGGCGAACGGCGGACGGGGGACGGTGGACGGTTGGTGGAAGTGGAATGAGGGTTTAGAAGAAAGGGTTTTGAGAAAGGTATTGGGTGGAAGTGTTATGCAACTAAGGCCCAGCCCAATTGAGTAAGCTGTTTACTATTTATAGTTAGGACCAGCAATTGAGCCGGGCCCGAAGCCCGACGGCTCGGCCCGACTCTATTTGAGCGCAGTCTATTTTGTAGTGAGTCGGCCGAGTTTGAGCTATTTGTCTAAACCCGATTTATTTATAAGCCGAGTTTATCTTTTACTGAATCGAGTCGAGTTTTAGCTATTTGTCTAAATCCGATTTATTTATAAGCCGAGTTTGAGCCTACAAAATCCGAATAAAGGCCGGTCGATTAAGTTAATAATAAAATATATAATATATTTATTATTTTAATAATATGGCTCAACATAATATTATTTTATTTTGCAAATAAAATAAAATGAAGTAAATAATAAAAGGAATTAAGTGGTTGCAATGGCAATAAGTAAAATAAGAATCAAATGCAGTATGTCCACGGGCCCGTTACGGGCCACGGGCTGGCCCATCCGTGGAGTAAAACTGAGGCTCAGCCCGTGGAATTATATTGTTGGGCTGAATCCATGAGTTTGCTGCGGACGGGCTTCACAAGCCTCGGCTGTGGGCGTGCCGCGGAATTTAGAATTCGGAATTTCGAAAGTCATAATGAAAAAATTAATAATTATTATTATAATTATAATAAATAATAATTATAATAAATCAATATGGTTTAGAAAATAAAAGAAAAGCACAGCTAAAGGCAATAATTAATTGAAATCCATTTAAATTCCAATACATATTATTCCATTAAGAGGAATATTTTTTTTCCATTAAAGAGGAATCCAATAATGCTTTCTCCATATTCAGTGCCATGCCTTGAAGACTGACATCCAGATAATTAACCATTTCATCGTAACTCAAACCATCAATCGGGTCAGCCAAGAATGACCATTCGATCTGGCACCCATCCGTGCCTTCATCTCCACCGTTGATTACTCCAGCTGGCACTACCTTTATCGTTGACCTGTACGACTTTAATCCCATGTTGTTGTCTAAAACCTCATAGCTTAATCTCATACCTACCGGGTCAACATCCAGGAGCTTTTCATGGCACCACTTCACAACCCCCCCGCCGCCGCCGCCGGACGGCGCCGGAGTAGTGGCGGCGCAGTAGCGGACGAGGCCCTCGTCGTCGTCGTCGACGACTTTGTAGCATGTGTCGATTGTTGGAAGCCACTTGTGGAAACTGCAGAAATCCTCTAGGAGAAGCCACACCTCTTGTGGTGTGGCCTTGTTCAGTTTAGCAATCACTTTTCCTTCCCATTTAAGCTCAATAACATCTTCTTCTGCTGCCATTAATTAGTCGGAGATTTTTTTTATTTTTTTTTTTGTAAAGAAAAATAAACCACTAGAGATTAGTTAATGGTGTGAAGTGTTATATATAGCATGAAGAAAGAGGCTACATATATTAAGTAATTAAATTAAAATTATTAATGAATAAGTTGACCAGCTCGTATTGGATGCTCTAGCAATATTATTCTCACACTTGGAGTATTTTTTACATGCATTATATTGGTACTGCTTCATTTTTTATTTACTGATTTTCTTTTTTTTGTCCTATACGTTGAAATTGCCTCATGTTGTACATTATTTATTCAAAAAGAAATACATTTGGGATCAATTATTGCTAGTTGTAGAAATAAAAAAAAAATTGATTAATTATTTGGAATTACTAGAGATGATTGATAAAATGAAATATATTAATTATTAGCCAAAAAAAAAAAAAAAGACCCGTGCAAATAAAGATTTGAGTGAGTGCAGAGTAATTAAAAAGGAATTAAATGGCAATTGACAGCAGTGGTCCAGGAGTGAGCATCGTTATAAGTAATTAATGGGTTGGATTGATTCTTTAAGTTTTAACCATTTATTTAAGGTGGCATTTATTCTCTGCCCCCACATCACCCCCCTCCTCTTCAATAGTGAAATATTAAAAAAAAAATATGCTTATTAATATTATAATAATTATAAATAAATGAATAATTAAAAAGTATAAATACAATGATCATAAACTATAAGGAAATTTAGCAACTAAGTATTAATTTATTAATTGCGAAAAGCTTGATTATATCGGTTAAAAAAAATTATAACAAATATTATTATTATTATTATTATTATTATTATTATTATTATTATTATTATTATTATTATTATTATTATTATTATTAAATATAGAATACTTGGGCTAATAAGGGTCAAATCAGTAAATTGTCCAAACTTCGGCCCATTATAACATGGACTCAAAAAAAGGAGTCTTAAACAGAAGTGCTTATGCCCAACAAGTGCTTATCAGCTTAAGTGCTTAACAGTTGAAGTCAAAGTCAACTGACTAACTGGTGCTTTAACCTGCCCAAGAGAAATTTAATTTGGTGGGGTAAGTACGGAGCATGACCAGCTTATTTCAAGCTTTGATAATTTCAATGATATACACGTTATAAATAGGGGCGTTAAGATATAGGTACCTTGTCACAAAATTTATTAGAATTAAATAACAAGTTCAACTAAATATTTGTTTCACATCCTTTATAAAATTTATTCGAAAACTACTCTTTCATTCACAAATTCAAAACTTGCATTACGAAACATTCAAACTGCATTTATCAGTTTTAATTCTGTATTTAATATTTTTTATTTTTCCATCTAACATTAAAAAAAATGAATGCAAAATACACATTTTTCTTTTTTCTCCTTTTTCCTTTCTTCATTTTAAAAAAAAACTTGTATTTTTTTCCTTTTTTTCTACAGAATACAATTTACATATTTTTCATTTTTTTTAATTTGTTTTTTTATCTTTTATCAACAAATGTAGTCATCTATAGTTAACATCTTTTATTTGTTTATATAAAAGTACAATAGACTGTAGTAGATTATGACATATAGATTGCAGTAGACTATGATATACTACGGTTTACTATAGTATACTACATTATACTTGGTACTTAGTGTACTATTCCAAACCATAACCGTCAACAACTCCCAGCCATCGCCAACCCAATCGGTCAACGCAGTCGCGGCCCAACCCTAACTGCCAACATTCTCAGCCGTCGCCAACCCATATCCACCAAATCCTAGCCACCTACTAAAATCTATAGCCGTCAAAGAGCCCTAGTTTGATGAATTCGTCCCCAGCGTCGATCTAAATCCACACCACCATCTCCAAATGGTCGGTCATCTCCATAATCGCCGCTCACTACTGCCATAACCATCCCCTTTATAAACACAACCACCACCATCACTTAGGAATGACAATAGGTACGCATCGCCATAGCCACCGCCTCTCTCTATCACCAGTTCGTGATTAGCCGTCGGACTCCTCTACAGCCAGTTCTGATCAGATTCATCTCCGCCACAAAATGCGGATCTGTTGTGTATATATATATATATATATATATATATATATATATATATATATATATATATATATATATATATATATATATATAGAGAGAGAGAGAGAGAGAGAGAGAGAGAGAGAGAGGGGGGTGGGTTGGGCTGGGCGGAAGAAAATATAGAGCCAAAGAGAGAGAAAGCGAGAGAATGCTTGAGGCGGCTGAAAATTGAGAGAGTGAGAGGAATGGGCGACGAGAGAAGATCAGAAGATCATGATTTCTTATCAGTTATTATAAGGGTATTTCAGATTAAAAATAAATTAAATTAAGTTTGATTGATGTGTGTCTCCAATATTAATCCTTATAAATATAATATAAAATATGTTTTATAGTTAAAAATCAAATATAAAGTAGCTAGGTTTTATTAAAAAAAGAAAAAAAAAATACCTATTTCAAAATCCAAAAATGGAAGCCTCCATCTTCTTCAGCATACGCTGCAGCCCAAGTTCATACCTACCCACCAAATCTTCCAAATTCCACCCCACCACCGGATCCAGGCTGATACGCCACCGCACAGTGCATCCTCCTCCGCCGCCGCCGCCGGGAACGACCGTTACAGTCGAAACATAGGATTCGAACCCAATGTTACAATCCACAATCTCATAGGTAAATGTCATTTTGGCCCCACTGATTGCCACCAGTCTTTCCTTCGACCAGCTCAAATTCGAATCCCCATCGTCATTATTATTAGTATTAGTATTAATATTTCCTTCTCGTTTGAGCCCGCCGGAACCCGAACAGTAGCGCATGCAGCCGGGCTCGCCGTTGGAGCCGTGGATGCCGTAACACGTGGCGAGGCCCGGGAACCATTTGTGAAGCCCGAAAAAATCCTGGAAAAGAGGCCATATTTGATCAGCCGTAGCTTTTTGCAGTGTTGTGGATACTTCGGCCTCCCATTTTAGATTTTTTGCCATAGTTTTAAGTTTTTGACTCAGCCCGTGGTGGCGGAGCAGAGTCAATGCTTATAGTGGACTAGGGTTGTTGAGTTTATTACTATTATTATATATAGAATATTCGTAATAATTATTTTCCATAAAAAGAAAAAAAATACCGTTATTTTATTCGGGAGTATAGTCAATTCAAATTATTTTAAGGTTTCGTTTTGGTGGTTGGTGAAATAAGTTATAATTAATTAAATTTTATTTGTTTGATATAAAAAATGGATTCTTATTTATATTTTATTGAAAAATTGTGTGTTAAACATCCCATAGTCCAAATTGTTACAAAACTACATTTAGTTGTCAAGATAATTGTATGCCATGTATGAGAACAAAATTGTATGAATGGGATTAGGGAACATTAATTACAAAATCTCTATGAATAAGTAGGAATAAAGCTCGTGATTTTTCCATAATTACGTGTCGACCAAAGAAATATTATACTAATCAAACGTCAAATAAAACCTTAAAATTTTGATTAATTGATCTACGTGGTAATTAAAATTATTCAACGTGTTAATTAACTTATACAGATGGATTAGATTTGGAAGAATACATGACATGCGTGCAATTCAACAGTATAATTCCAAAGTCCATAAGTTGTATATGCACTGCATGCAAACCGGATCGCTGAAGACCTACTCAACATCACAGACTACCTATTTTACCTTGAAATCAAGGGCTACAGTTGACAATCAAACGAGCCCAGGACAAAGGGCCCCAGTTGGGCCAAATAGTAGAGATTATTAGAGGATTTTATAAGATTTTCTAGAATTCTCGTATTAATGTAAAGATTCTTAGATGATTTTTCTTTGTATATATTTAGTAGAATATCGTAGGAATTGATCATAACCATTAGATTGAGATGATTACCACCATATATTAAAAAGAGGTGGAGTTGTATAAATAGGAGTACGTTCATTCATTTGTAATCATCTAATAATTCAAGAATTTAAAGCAGGTTGTTTATTCATTTATTCGTGCCTAAGTGATAGTAAATATGACTAGTGGCAAACTGTATCGCCGCCGCAGGCCTTTCTCTTCTGTCTTGTCCTCAATTTGACTTTCACCTTCCACGTCAGATTTAGACATTAGAACATTAGCTCGGTCCGGCTCGATGGACAACGCCGGCGTCAGATTCAGACATCAGAACATTAGCTCGGTCGGGCTCGATGGACAACAACGGCTTCAATTTTGCCGTCACATAGTCACGTAACTCGTTTTGCGCATGTTGATTACAAGGTTAATAATTGAATATATAACTATAATACCGGCCAAGACCGCAATATTTACCGAAAACCCGACTTTATAGATTTAATAAACTCCTGGAAAATTAGATGAGCTCATTCCAATATATATATATATATATATATATTTCGATAAACTTTGGTAAAAAATAATATTATAGTCGTTTTTTTTTTATTAATGTATATTTAATGTTTAAAAATCTAAAATAAAATAAAATATATTTCTTAATAATATAAAAAATATTTATTTATTGATCTTAGATAACGTTATAATTATGAACGAATGAATTTATATTTGTTTTCTTATTAATATTTAATTATAGATTTAATAATATCGATAAAATTGAACATGAAACCCAAGAAAAACTTATTTGACTTCATACTCAACCAACCAATATTTATCTTATAAAAACAAAATAATATTGTTGATAAGAAATTTATGTTTATACATTAATTTCAATATTAAGATATTTGAAAATTTGAATATACTTTTTCATAATATATAGTAATTTAGTAGGAAATTGACCTTAAAATTATAATAGTTAATTTTTTTTAACATATATTACAGTAACAATTGGATAATATTATCATGGGTGGTGATATACGCAGGCCAAATTAAACATTCAGGCACTTTTTTACCATGGTTTTTTACCTTTTTACCATAACTATTTACCTTTTGTACTATTCCTACCTAATTAAAAAAAAAAAAAAAAAAAAAAAAATTTGTGCTCATGCAAAAACACACGAGCATTTCAACAGTGCTCATCTGATTTCACACGAGCACTGTTGAAATGCTCGCATGTTTTTGCACGAGCATCTTATAATTCTATAAAAAAAATTATATAAAAAAAAAAAAAAAAAAATTTATCTGTTCGTGTAAAAACACACGAGTGG
>NW_012194942.1:806201-896328 GCF_000504015.1 Erythranthe guttata | reverse complement strand
TCTTCCCCGACCTTCTATGATAATTCCCACCCCGTCCTTTTTATTATTTGGGCCACCTGTTTTGCCCGTTTTCTTAACGTTTTGTTAGTTACCTATTGTCTTTTGTTTGTCAATTGCTATTAATAGCCATATGTTGGGCAGTAGCAATTTGAGCGAAACTCATTATGTACTTCATGAATTTTGTTTTATACACAGCTAAGGGCTCAAGCCTAACCCCCCAACGTCATCGGGTGACGTTCTATAGACCAGACTAACAAAACCATTCCTGTCTCACGTGAATAATCCAAATTCGGACTCGAACATGGTCAAAATTGGATTCTCTAAAGCGATCATGTACATACATATTACAGTTTGAGGACACGCATACACGTCGCAACCACTCGTGTGTTTTTACACGAGCAATTAAAAAAAAAATTAAAAAAATATAAAAAGGCCTACTCGTGTGGATTTACACGAGCACAATGGATGTGCTCGTGTAAATTCACACGAGCAGGCCAATGTATGATTTTTTTCGTTTTTTTTTCCGGATTCGTAATCTACATAACAAGAGGATCGTAAAAACGTAAAAATTACCTCCGATCTGTTGACGATTTGCACGGGCTTTGCGAAAGAAAATCGAAAGGTTGAGAGAGTTTTTGAGTTTTTTACTTTTTGTTTTTTGAAAAATGGTAAAAAATGTGCCTGAATGTTTAATTTTGGCCTGCACAAATCATTTCAGTATTATCATTGAATATTAGTTAATAAAATTTTAATTATTTTTTAATTATCAAAAATAAAACTAGGATCAATCACAACGTTAATCGTCATTAATCACCATCGACTTGAATCATCATTAATCACCAAGAACATCGACTTGAACAAATTAAAGAGGCTTACGACTTCGTATCAGAATTTTATTCACTGGACTTGAAGAAACAGCTCAGGTCAACTAATATATATATATAATGTAAGAGCCTTCCACCTACAGCAAATGACATAACAACTCATGAACAAAGGTTGAAGAACAATTCCCACAAAGCCAATTTCACTCCGAGTTTGCTAGTATGTCTGGCCGACAACATAATCTCCTCAAACGGACTTTCTCCTATCACAGTGAAAATACTTTCGTAAGATTGAATAAACCAAACATTTGATTTAATTATAATCCGACAAAAAAAAAGGCATTCACCTCAGAATTATCGTGGTCGTATCTAATCAAGAAAAGACATCTGCAACCTCTAACATCATGCCATCTCTTTTGTACCTCTATCACATGAGCATCATAGTATCTTGCTTGATCTTGTCTCTCCTGATAAGTAAAATACGACTTATTGGAATTTATATTTGACACTTAGATGAACCACTCCTCTTTTTCGTACTTCCTGTTTGTCACCATCATATAACTTATTTTAGTTAATATAATGAAAAAAAAGATACCTGGAAGCAAACAACGAGATCTCCAACTTTCACTTTACGGCATTCAGAATGCTCTAAAGCAACTGAGCGAACCCTAACAGAATCTCTTACATTAATCCATTCATCTTCCTCTGCTCCAAATCCAACATATCTTACATGAACTTCCTGCATTGATTTAAATTAAGTGAGAGTTTTGCCCAAAAACTCAGTACTAGGATTCTCCTCATGACTAGTTGCAAATTAGTCGAATAAAAAGAAAAGGCAACTGAAAGCAATCAAGCATTCATTAAAAGATAACTTGAGAATAACTGTTATTTCCATCATAATCAAATGTAAGAACAAAATTTAACTGCTTACAATATCTCCGGAACTGAGGAATCTATGGGAAAGAAATGTGTCAACGTCGTACCTGTAAAACATTAGAAAAGATAAGATAGAGCACAGGTAAATAAATAATGGGCTAAATACACTTTGCACCCCTGAAGTATAGCTCACGTAACACTTACCCCCTTAAAGTATCATTTGTAACACTTACCCCCCTCAACATCAATTATCTTATATTTTAAAATTTAAAATTTTAAAATTATAAAAATAATAATCTAATAATTAACGGTTCATAGAAAATTGAAAAGTAACTAAAATTAATTATTGAAAAAAATAAATTAAAAAGTAATATATATTGCGTAATAATGAATGAAAATATATTTAAAAAAATTAATAAACTAAAATAAATTTAAATACTTAAGATTTCTATTAGTTATGTATTGATTTCTTAAAATTTATCGACAGATTATTTTTGATTAATTGGTCCAACAACAATTAGATGTTATTTATTGAAAAAGTATCAAACGCAAGATAATATTTTTAAATTTTAAAATATTGTATTTTTTCAATAGATATTTTTAGTTGTATAATTTAATTATTCTTTTAGTTATTCCTTTCAATACAATAATTTTTTTAAGGCATTAAAATTTAAAATACAAATTAAATTGTGCTTGAGGGGGGTAAGTGTTACAAATGATACTTTAAGGGGGTAAGTGTTACAGAGGGTATACTTTAGGGGTGCAAACTGTATTTAACCCATAAATAATTTGTGGTTGTAATATAGTCGAGTATTTTGGCTATAATATAAGAATTTGACAATATGTCTTGCTGCTTTGTTTCTCTTTGCCGATATTATATTGACAAATTCGATGTTAAAGTAGAAAGAACAAAGATGCTCATCAATTGCTAAATTAAAGCTTACCATGCCCCATCCTTGAGCGACTTTGCTTCAAATTCCAACATGGATAGATCTTCATTCTTCTCTCCTTCCAGTAAAAAACATTCTTAGTCATGTCACGGCTTTTAAATGAACTTTCCAAGGTTGATAATGGTGGTACCATTGATCATTTTACAATGCAACAAAAAATGGGGGGAATGCCCGACTAATTAATCCGATGAACCAGTGATATTGGGTGGAAATATGTTATGCCTATTATTTATTGTCTAGCTGAGATGGAGCACATAGCTACTAATATCCTATTTTTAATCGAAGGTGAAAAGTTCTCAACAATAGCACTAATTCGAACTTATTATGATCAACAAAATTCACCAGCTATGTGTAATTTGAATGTGCAATGGGAAAACTAAGGAAGATACGATTTAAACATCAATCACTATACACGTAACAATTTCTAGAAAACAGACCTTCAGCCATTTTTGGATTTCCAATTTTTTTATTCCGAGCGAGGGCTTCTGTGACAACAGGTGTCTCCTTAGCTTCATTGCATGAACTCTCTTTAGAGAGCCCATTTTGTTGATTCTTCTGAAACCAACTTCGAACCTAAAACACAGCAGAGATTGGTCAGAAGATCCATCATAGTCCAATTTGTCCAAAAGAGAGAATAAAAAAGGAGAATGTAAAACCTCATTCCAGTTTACAGCAGGTTTTCCAGCACGACCACTCGAACGGCTGCAAATATGCCAAATGTATGTGAAGTTGTCCGGAATGTACTTTCTAAAGTAGGCGATTGAGCAATCAATTAAAAGAACGAAGACTCACTTCAAAATTCTTGCCAATTTCTTACAGAACTCCTTCTCTAGACATTGTTCTTTAAATTCGTTAAGTAAATGCTCCATTCGCTGAACCTGATATATCGATTGCACGGAGACGAGTTCCGTTATAAATGGCCGAGTTCTTTTATGAAATGCAGAATTTAACATCAAGTCTTTGCTAACTGCTAAAAAAATAATACCCTAGCACAGAATTTGAAGATAATCAAGTATTGAATGGTTTACGAAACATAAACTAACGATTGATTTTCCATTTTCAACTCTAATTACATAAAATCACAATATGGAGATGAAAACTTATCTTCGATTTCATTGAAGCATATCCACAAACACTTAGAAACACTTCAAAAAAAATCAACACTCAAATACTTCTCAGCTAATCCAACGCACAAACAGAAGAAAAAAAATGCACTGCTGATTCAAACCTTGATCTATTCTCTCCACCACATATTCGGCACAGACCGATCAAAATTAAACGCTAATAAACAAACGCAAATCCACAGAACAGAGAAATCTCGGTGAGCATATAAAAATTGGAAAAAAAAATGTAAAGAAGGAGACCTCGGATTTAGTAAATCCAGAAAATGATTGCCGTTGCCTCGGCCGGAGGTCCATTTCCGCCGCAGAAATCCCCAAAACCAGGTGTCTCTAGCCGATTGAGCCCTTTCTCCGACCGACTTATTTGAGGTTTTAGGAGTTATGGTTCGAGGGAAATCAGGGGTATATCTGTCACAAAAGTCTATAGGATAAAACCATAGGGGAGTTTTCTGAAGCCCATTTCGTGGGGAATTTAAATGCTCATCTATATAATAAATTGCATAATTTATTATTAAATTATTATTTAATATATAAGTGATTTTTATTTTAATTCATTATTATTAAATTGCATAATTTATTATTAAATTATTATTTTTTCCGTAAATCATACGAGGCCAGTAAAAGTAGGGGCCCAAATTGACAAGAAGGCCCATTTTTCTTAAGGTATTGAAGGGCCCAACAATTTGCTTGTTCGTAAAAGAAAAGGGAGTATTGCATCTATACCCCTATATTATATTAAATTGCTGAATAAAGTCCTTGTATTATTAATATTAACAAAATAACCTCTTTTATGCATTTATTTAAGATCACATTCCCTATATACTGATCTTTTAGGAAGTATTTTGCTACAAGAAATGTAGTACATAGGATTTTTTCCTAATAGTTGGACCTTTTTAATAATTAGATGAAACATCAGGGTGTTTAATGCAATAAACTCAGAGAAAGAGAGAGAGAGAGAGGTGATACACTACACACATCACCAGGTGAAAAAAGAGAATCGAGGGAGAAGAAGAAGGAAGCTAGGTTCAAGTATCAACTTCCACCTTCCCTAATCTCCAACTACCATCAAAGGCGTGTCTCTCTCTCCCCAATAATCGGATCTCTCTCTTCTCTCTCTCACACTCACACACACACTCTCTCTCTCTACATGCACTGAGAAGCATTGATGTATTCCATATATAAATTGCGATTCAATACCCTTGGCTTTCGTTATGCTCCCATTCATGCCGGCCAGTATTATTTCGGGTACACTCGATTTTCTCTTTGTTTTTTTTGGTGTTATTATTTTCAATTTCACGCTGTATAATTACGGCAAACAAAGACACTCTCGTATTTGTATATATATATGGGTTTTTTTTGTTGTTGTTGTTTACTGTTGAATTTGGCAGACACAATCACTCGTGGCTTTGGGAATTAGAGGAAAATAGGAGAGATCGGAGAAAAAGAAAGAAAAAAAAAGGAGTGAAAAATAAATGGAGAGTACGATGAAGGAGTTAACGGGTGAATCGGTGCTTGATTTAGAGGACAAAGCAGGTGTCGCCGGTGGTGTTGAGGATGTGTACGGTGAAGATAGAGCCACCGAGGATCAGCCAATCACCCCTTGGACCGTTTCCGTTGCTTGGTAATCGATCAATCTTCCACTAAATTTATATAATTATAATAATAATATTCACCATTCATTGTTAAATCTTTTATAATCAAAATGCTGATTCATTTTAATTCAACTGCTTGCTTCCTAGTATTTTCCTGGATTGCCTGTTTCCTTGATTTTCATCTATCGTACATTTGTAACACTGTGACGGATTAAATTCGCAAATCTTTCGATTTATGTGGAACTTGTGCATGATGATCTCTGTTCTGCTTATTTTCACAAATCGAATCATATGATTTTTTTTTTCATTTTTTTTATGTGACAATTTTTTTCCTGCCTGAATTACCCCTCCGTGACTGACTATCACTGTACCATGTTAATAAATGAGTTATGAACTTATACAGTTGGGAGTATCTTCGGTGATACTGATGTTTATACATATGTGGCTTATTGGAAAAGAAATATTTTTACCAACTTTTTATTGCATGTGATGTTTGGTATTTACATCTCTTCTGAATGCAAGATTTCCAACTAATATAATTTTTTATAGATTTATAATCCCGTATTTATTCGTCCAGCGGTAACACATTGTTGCGTGATCCACGCCATAACAAAGGACTTGCATTCACCGAAAAGGAAAGAGATGCTCATTACTTAACCGGCCTTTTACCCCCAGTAGTTCTTTCTCAAGATCATCAGGTAATTCTGTAATTATTACTTGGATCTCGTGATAAGTTTAAACTTTATATAATAAACCTTATTGTCTTTTTTTTGCTGACAGGAGAAACGGTTGATGCACATTCTACGTCAGTATACAGTCCCGTTGCATAGATATATGGCAATGATGGATCTCCAGGTAAATTTTTATTTAAAATCATTTTTAATCTAAGTCCACATTCTAATTTATTTATTCGTATATATTTTCCAGGAAAGAAACGAAAAGTTGTTTTACAAGCTTCTAATGGATTATGTGGAGGAACTTCTTCCTGTAGTCTACACTCCTACTGTCGGTGAGGCCTGCCAGAAATACGGCAGCATTTTCAGGCGCCCTCAGGGACTTTATATCAGCTTAAAAGAAAAGTAACCTCAAAATTTTCAACCCATTGTTCAATAAATTTTAACCATAGTTTGTTCTTCTAACTGTTGTTAAATTTTTTTATTTTTTTTCTAGGGGAAAGATACTCGAAGTGTTGAAGAACTGGCCTGAAAAAACTATTCAGGTTATTGTTGTAACAGACGGTGAGCGCATTTTAGGTCTCGGAGATCTTGGCTGCCAGGTAATAATTTATAGATTTCTTTAATATAAAACGCCTCCGTATTTTGAAACTTAAGTAAGGTATTATAATTTTTATAGTTTTTTTTCTGTCGGATTATTCTCCTAAAATGCTTTGTACACTGCCACAGGGTATGGGGATTCCTGTAGGGAAACTCTCTCTCTATACAGCTCTTGGAGGCGTTCGTCCTTCAGCAGTAAGCGTAACTATACCTTCGTGTTTTTTTTTCCGTGTTGATCCACTATGCAACATTCATTATTGTTTCTTGAGTATATATATCGGATTTTTAAGTTCTTGCATGTGAAGTTCTTGCAAAATATGGCTCTTTTTTTTTCAATACCTTTGACTTATGGAAGAATTGATTATCGTTACGGGATTAACAGTGCCTGCCTATAACAATTGATGTCGGCACAAACAATAAGAAGTTGCTGGATGACGAATTCTATATTGGTCTGAGGCAAAATAGAGCAACGGGGCAGGTCTCGTTATTTCCTCTTGCATTTGATAAAAAGGATTAAATTGTAGGATGATTTATCTTCTTCCACTTTGCTTATAGGAATACGCCGAGCTTCTAGAAGAGTTCATGTCTGCTGCTAAACAAAACTACGGTGAGAAGGTCCTCATACAGGTATATATGTACACCACCGAATACGTTCTTTTTTCGTTTTCTATTTAAGCATTTTCAAGATTCACCTTTCCTGCACTTGGCAGTTTGAAGACTTCGCAAACCACAATGCTTTTGATCTACTTGCTAAATATCGAACAACTCATCTTGTGTTCAATGATGATATCCAGGTCTATATAATTAAATAATCTGGAATTCTTGATTCGATATTTAAAGAAAAAAAAAAGTCTCGAAAGTCATGATTTATTGGTGTCGTCTCAGGGTACAGCCTCTGTGGTTCTTGCTGGGATTGTTTCGGCTTTGAAAATAGTTGGTGGAACTCTAGCGGATCACACTTTCTTATTCCTTGGCGCCGGAGAGGTTAATTCTCACCACTTGCTTCTAAATTTACGACTTCAATTTCAATCGAAGGCAAATTTTATTAAAGTATATTTTTTTGTATGCATTAGGCTGGAACTGGTATAGCTGAGCTTATTGCTCTTGAGATATCCAAAAAGGTAATCAACTTATTTCACGATTCGCTCTTTATTTGGTTTTATTTGCTACAGCTTCGTTTATCATCAACTTTAGACTTGCATTTTGTAGACAAATACTCCGGTTGAACAGAACAGGAAGAAAATTTGGCTTGTGGACTCCAAGGTATCGATTTTTTTTTTTCAAGCAAAATCCTCTGCATTTTCTTATTGTGAATGATTCTTGAATTTTCGTAAAAGGGGTTGATTGTGAGTTCTCGTAAAGAATCTCTTCAGCATTTCAAAGCGCCTTGGGCTCATGAACATGAACCTGTCAGTGAATTGTTGGATGCAGTTAAGGTGTGGAACGAAAGAAAATCATGTTTCGTTTGACTGACAAATATATCTATATTTTCGCTTGATAGATAGATAAAACTAAAGTTCGTTTTAAACATTTCAGGCAATAAAGCCAACAGTTTTAATAGGAACTTCTGGTGTTGGAAAAACATTCACAAAAGAAGTCGTTGAGGCTATGTCATCCATCAACGAGGTTCTTTCTCTCACAACTCTCTCTCACTCATAAATCTCTCTCACTCACACAAATAACTCTTGTCCTTCATAATTTCAGAAACCGGTCATTCTTTCATTATCGAATCCAACCTCACAATCAGAGTGTACTGCTGAAGAAGCTTACACATGGAGTGAGGTAAATTTGCTTTAATTTCTCGACCTCGTAGCTAATTCGATACTCTTAGACCTCGTTTCTACAATAGCGGGTCCCCCCGAAAAGTTATTGGACTTTACCAAACAGCAAATAAAATCCAATTATTTAGTTAATCATGGTTAGAGTTTTAATGTCTTCCGTGATCATCCCAAATATATTCTTACAGGGACGAGCAATTTTTGCTAGTGGAAGCCCGTTTGACCCTGTTGAGTACAACGGCCAAACATTTGTCCCCGGCCAGGTTTCTGCTCTTTCAATATTAGATATATAGATATAGTTATACACAAACTACTTTAACATTTCTTGTTCTTCCTTTGTCATAAATTTAATTCTATTTTTACATCTTAACAGGCAAATAATGCGTATATATTCCCAGGATTCGGTCTAGGACTGATCATGTCCGGAACAATTCGTGTACACGATGATTTGCTTTTGGCAGCCTGTAAGAGAAAAAAAAACGGAAGAACTTAGTTTTTTGCACTTTGGATAAATGGATTTTGAGCTAAAAAAATCGATTTTAAATTCTAGTTTATTTTTCGTATCCAAGATTTTCAGACATGTTTAGTATGTGATTTCCACTTTTGTATATGTCCTGAATAATACAGCTGAAGCATTGGCAGCTCAAGCAATGGAGGAGAATTATGCGAAAGGACTGATATACCCTCCGTTTACTAATATTAGGAAGATTTCAGCCCACATAGCAGCTAATGTAGCTGCCAAGGCATATGAACTTGGTACGATTTTATTATTCTTCCCTGATCATATCCTAATTAATATACAGACTTTAGAGAATTCCGGTTATGTAAATGACTATTATGCCCTTGCAGGTCTGGCTTCTCGTCTCCCCCGGCCTAAAGATCTTGTAGCGTTTGCTGAGAGCTGCATGTATACTCCAGTTTACCGCAACTATCGTTAGCTAGTAATCCTCAGTGGGGCAGCCGACTTAGGGTAGTTTCGTCATCTCCCACTTATCCGTGGTGGAATTAGCATTTTTTTTTTGTCCGATAGAACATTAACAAATATAAACATAATATTCATATCAATGAAAAAAAAAAGATATTAATCTATAGATATTAATAACTTTATTACATTTGGATGGAATCTTGCAAAGGAATTCTTTTGCCAACACATAATATCATGATGTACTCTTGGTGGGTTTCTTATCAACACAATGAGAGAGAGATAGAGACTTGGGGAATCCATATATCTGTTTCAAGCCTTATGCCATTTTAAAAGCTTTTTGTTTCTTTCACAACATCAACATCCCACGTCCACACCACTCGATTATATACGCAGATAGCCTTGACCAGGGGCCCCTCCAACTCGTTCCCGTTGACCATGGACGGATTAACATGGTCACCGGGAACAGGGCCTGGTGATGGTTCAACGAGGCCATCCTTTTTTTTTTTTGTGGAAATCGGACAAGGGTTGGTTACTGTTAGGGGGTTGAAATCAGACGGATCAGATTGGAATTGACACTTTCGGATAAATTACATTTTCATTTTAAGTGAAAAACTAGTTATAATTCCGCTCCAAAAATCGAGTATGCTTTCACTTTGAACATTCTATTGTGATGTAGCTGTTCGACTAATGTATTTTTGGCTATATTGGGTCATCGTCCGCAATACGAATAAACCCAGTTGGACACTCACACTACTCTCTATCAACACCTGCCAATGAATATCTAACACTTCTTTTAACATTTTTATATAATTATTAATTCAACAGGATATTTATTTAAATATATTTATATATGGCCGTTACTGAACCTTAACAGAGTATTATTATATAATCCAATTAAGTTTTATATATAGTTGAAATTTTGATTTTTTTGCTATATCCTATTCCTCTACATAATCTTTACTTCCAAACAGTAGATTATATATATATATATATATATATATATATATATATATATATATATATATATATAAATATTAGAAACCAAAGGGGTTAATCCTTAATAGAGTCATAAGAAAATCAGTAATTTATATCACCAAATTGAAAGGTATAGAGATGTATCCAAATTGGGGAAATAGGGAATCCAAACATTGAAACAGACAGAAAGATGGAGAGAGAGAGAAAGAGAGAGAGAGAGAGTAGAAAGTGTAAAGTTTGGGACTTGATATTTGAATTATTTATTTATATAAATATTCTTTTGGTAATTTGGTGGCGAAAGTTATATAAATGAGCTAAAAGTGGTACCCAATGTATATATAGGTGACAGGTCAGAAAAAATATTTGAAGGATAAGAATTTGTTGTACAATAATATCATGAATATGGTCATATTTCAAGTCTTTGTTCTTCCTTCGTCTTCTTTTGTATTTATCCCACCCCCACCCACAAATCCCGGGGATAAAAAATATATACGAGATATTTTGTAATTCCGAAATATATAAATTTTTAGTATTTTCACCATCCCACAATTTTCTCTTAACAAAATATATAAATTTATTTCATATGTAATTAAATATAGTATTACGTACATCAAATATCATGTTTTCCATAAACCTTGAATTAATGCATGTGTAAATAAATAAATAGTGCCGATTGTTGTAATATGGAATATACTGCCAAAGCTTTTACAAAGAAAAGCACCATCTTTAAAAATAAAAAAAAGACACGTATTATTTATATGCGGTGAGATGACGAAAATCGCAGCTGAAAAAGAACGATGGTCTCTTTTGTTTGTATATATCGGGGAAATATAGAATAAATATATGTCGAAATTATATATATATATATAATTAATTTTTTGTGTAAAAAGCAAATTGAAATAAAAGGTAAATAAAAAATAAAACTAATAATAATGCGAAAGTAGATAAAAATATGTACACGTGCATGGGAATGATTGGAGGGGACCACCAGGGTTGAATCTTCTTTTCCTCAATTATCTTATACATTTCTAATTATGTTGCCTCCTATATATATACCATATTCAGCCTTCCACATTTTCCCAACACAAAACCATAAAATCCCACTCTAATATAATATAATTGTTTCTTTTCTTCACTAGATCTCATTCAATTATATTCCACCTTTTCTTACCGTTAATTATATACAATATAATTAATGGAGGGAAATAAACTGCAACGCCAAGCTGCCTGCATGAGAAATGCCCTTTTTGATCAGGCAATTAATTCATTCATTCATTCTCCTTTTTATTTTTTTCATAATCATTTTTTTTTAATTAATTAATATAATGATGCATGCATGTCTTTAATTTCAGGGATATCTTGATGAACAGTTCATTCAATTAGAAGATTTGCAAGATGAAGCCAACCCTAATTTCGTGGAAGAGGTCGTCAAACTATTCTACTCTGATTCGGCTCGATTTATTCGAAATATCGATCTGACACTGTGAGTTTCTTACTTATGATCGATGATCAAATTTCAAAAATATTCTCATTATCAGATGGTTTTAACTGTATTTTATAATTTTCTGAAATTTATTTTTATTTTTTTGGGTCCAGGAACAATAGTCCTTCCGATTTTGTAAAACTGGATAATATTATGCACCAGTTCAAGGGTAGCAGCTCGAGGTAAATACTAATGGACTGCATAATGACAATTGTGCAGCTTTTGGGGTATTTGTGTAATTATAAACAATTTGTGACCATCTCGACAAAATTCCCTGCAAGTGGTTGTTTGTAACTGTGAAAAAGGGTGTAAATGAATTGAGTACAAATTTGAAATACGAAATGAGCTCGAGCGGGTTTGAATATTTCGTCGAATTTTTTTTTTTTTGTTCAAGACGGGTAATGAATACAGCTCAAAAGAGCTTCCAATTCAATGAACAAAAGGTTATGCCACTAAATAAAAACTCATCGAATGATATTATTGAAAGCAAACTGCCATGTTTTTCAATAATCATAATACTTTGAAAATATTTTGTTATTTCCGATACTTATTAATTCGTTGGCATTTATTTGATCACCTTGCCCCTGTGTGTATTTGTTGCAGTATTGGGGCCAAAAAAGTCAAACAGCGATGCACCCAATTCCAAGAATACTGCAAAATTGGCAACTTTGAAGGGTAATTTTTTTTTTCTATGTCTCCCATGTATTATTTAGTGCCAAATTCTTAAACTACTCAGATAATATTATTTTTTATTAAATAACACAATATATTGCAGGTGCATGAGGACATTCCAAGAGGTAAAACAAGAGCATGCAGCACTGAAAAAGAAGATCGAGAGTTATCTTCAGGTCTTTTCTCGTCGTGCACATACGTGTTTATCAGTTACTATACGTACATTTTCATTATGACTAAGCGTCTGTTTTATTTTCGTAATGTTCAGGTAGCAAGACAAGCTCGTTAATTCCCCAAATTAAACGAGCGGAGGAGCAACAAAATAATGATGCCTAATAAGTCAATGTAACATCTTTTTTCTAGAAATCAATTGACTTTGAATCAATGGAAGAGAGTTGATAATTTCATGTGTTCTTGTGTTAATTAAATGTTTAATCTCTTTAAATCTTTATAAAAACCAATAGAGGCCCATTTCATTTACTCCGCTCTTTATGGGTTAATTAAAAGGCCCAATTACTTATCTAATTCCCCATTGGGCTAACTTACCTGTGACTGCTTCTTTAAATAAAATAATTAAAAAAAAAAAAAAAAAAAAACCTTGCCTATTACTGTATAAATGCACACATTCGATTACTGTGAAACATCACAATTCACATAACTCGTAGTGGATTCATCAATGAAGCATGAAAACAATAAAGTGGTCGTGCATTCTTCAGCTGAATTTACTACAGTCATGCACACGATTGATGCTTATTTCAAGTTCACGACATAACTGCTAATTCACTAGCTTAACGGTTCACTGGTTCACGAGATAATGATGCAATCTATTCACAACATTATGAACATAGAATACAAAATCGATCACAGACAAAATAAGGGTTACGACAGTTATTTTCATTTTAGTATAGACGAAATGTAAGAGGCAGCATTTTGACCAAACTAACAGCACACCATGTCGACCTATTAACGAGGAGAGTAACAGATAAACATGTTTTACATCAGCACAATCTTACAAAGAAGCTGACGAATTTAGGGGAAAAAATTCTTGATGCAATCACACAAAAACGAGGGCACATATAAGCCAGAGCTAGTGAAAAGGAATCAGCAAAGACAAGTTCCATAAGTTGTGACCAGAACCACTTCGATAGAAATCGAATTACGAATAAAAAAGAACAGGCAGATAAAAATCAAAGGGCATACAACAAACTTGTTATCTGACACATTAGAACAGCCCCACAGATGCCACATACCAATATACATTTGCACCAGGATGAGGGGGGCCCACATTACGGGACAAAGCCAATATCCTTAAAGTACTCGTGCTCGAGAGCATGTCTTGCAGTAATTCTTTTGCTGGGGTCTAGGAAGAGCATTTTCTGTAAGAATCGAACAGTAAATCAGTCATCTGGTTATGATATGAGTATCTTAATTTGGTAACAAAACGTGCAAAAATAAGTTGGCGAGAATCTAACAAAAAACTTTTCAGTAGTCACGTAAGTAAAGTTATCTTACAGCAAAACCAACCTACTTGAACACTTTCGTCATTTTTTTCTTTTTATTTTTTGTGTACATCTTTTTAATACGTCTCCAAACAGAAACAAAAAAAAGCTTACACTGAGGAGGTCAAGACCAGCAGGATTAAGATTTGGGACAATAGTTGCCAGCTCCTGCAAATTAGATATAGCAATTAATTAAGCTTTCTATATTCTGGATGTTTTAACATAAAAACAAAGAAATGGGATGAAGGAACACTCATCCAAGTTACAGTTACCTTGGGCGGCCACTTCGGAAATGTTGATTTGAAATCAGGCAGAGATGTTACCCCGGGCCATGTTTCTTCAGTCGGGGTGCCCGTAACTCTTCATTACATAGGACACCACACAAAATGAATTATATTATGAATCACATTTTGAGTAATGAAACTATTTTTTTGGTCCTTTGAAGGTAGAAGTTGATGATTGCAAGGAATGTATCATTGTTTTGTCAAATGTATTACCTAAAAATCTTGAAGAGCTCGTCAATTTCAGAGTCACCAGGAAACAGAGCTCGCTGGGTTACCATCTCAGCAAATATACAACCAACTGACCAAATATCCACAGGAGTAGAATAGTGGCGTGATCCGAGTAGTATTTCTGGAGCCCTGTACCATAGAGTCACAACCTACAAAAGCATTGATGGTTGAAGAAACGGAAAACAAGACAATATATTGATCAACTTGGGAGATCGTTTCATGGTTGGTTTTTAGGTTCAGATACCGATTCAGTTTCAGGTATTCTCTGGGCTGTTTTATTGAGTTTCACAGATAAGAAAAACAGTCGGAGAGCTATAAATGTTGGAAAAGATAATTTTATATCAGCCATCAGGAAAAAAAACAAATGATAGTAGACGCAATTGTAACTGTTAGGTTTATCAATCATGATAAGATCAGAAACATTTGCACAAGAACAAGATAGATACGAAATCTAATTAAAATATGATAGTTAAGTACATTAGCCTTCAAAAGATATTATAAAATTCTGAGGTACTCACCTCGTGTGTAAATGTCCTGACAGGAATACCAAAAGCTCTGGCCAATCCAAAGTCGGCAAGTTTTAAAGCATTGGTGCGTCGATCTATCAGCAAGTTTTGAGGCTTCAAGTCTCGATGAAGAACACGATGAGAGTGACAATAGGAAATTCCACGTAGTATTTGGTATAGAAACGACTGCAACATTGAAGATTAACTCAGTGACAATATCATTTTCTTGAAAAACAAAAGATACTTCAGAGCTCTGATATAAATATGCCAGCATTTTCAGTTTGCTTTATTCTTGTTCTATAGATGCTTGTACATCTGCCTGAATCAACATATTTTACTCATCTTCATAGGCTGCAACATAAGAGTACCACCCAACCTATGTGCCCCCGACCCCCACTCACCCTGGTAGTAGTGATACATATAACACTGATAATTGCAGTAAATAAATAGAAGCAGCATAAAAGAAATGTAGTAAAGCAATTCAAATATAACACAGTTTCTAAATTTTAGCTGATTAGTTCAAAAGGCGTAAGCCCCTCTGTCGACAATTTACCTAAGGCTGCAGAACTAATCCCAAGTATCAAGTTCTAAAAACTCCATCACGCAGAAAGAGACCACTCACTTTAATCATACGAGGATCCTGGGAGAATTCTGGACAAGAATCCATGTGTTTCTTCAAATCCAAGTCCAGATATTCAAATACGAGATACAAGCGTTTCTCACTGTGCACCACATCCTGCAACCTGTGCCAAATTCAAAAAAAATATAATGCAAGTTTCAGGTGGTCTTTATAAAAACCACACTATCAATTGGCAATCATATATAAATTTCCATTGAAGAGCCTTCTTTCACACTCCCTTTATTGCAACCATTGTCTTGATTCTCTTGGAACGTTCAATTAGCCATGTTAATTAAGATTCCTCAATTACCTTACTATATTCCCATGTTGCATCTCTTTCAAGAGAGAAATCTCTCTGATTGCGGTGCTAGGCACTCCTTCATCTTCCTGCTCCAGCCGGATTTTCTTCAGGGCAATAGTTTCATTTGTTACACGATCACGAGCCTTGTACACCACCCCATATGTTCCCTCACCAATTTTCTCAACCTTTTCGTACTGAACAAGAAATATCAGAACATTACATCTCATTATAAGCATAAAACAAAAATCGAGTGCATAATTTAGGGAATTAACTTTACCTGCTCCATCTGTCCACGGTGATTAATTCCCCAACCAGTTTGAACAATGAAAACGGAAAACATAAAAATAACAATGTCAGACACGCTCGCAAAAAATAAACGTCTGTAACAACTACCACACTTCCATAGATATTTCACAGAATCACAAACTGTAACGATCGACTTTAATCAACTGAACTGATAGAAAATATCACAAAATTGGCATCAACAACTCGATAATCAACTGCATTATTATTTTATAAGTTCTTCAGCTCAAACTGCTCAACCGAATCCAGAAATCCAGATCAATTTCCAGACAACAGCAAAAGAAGCATTATAGATTCCACAATGATTATCTTCACAAGCAAAAATTAAGCACAGAAAACATCAAGTAAAGCATAAAATCGGAAGGGAAAAAGGCAAAATCAACACACATTCTCTTTACCAAAAGAAAAACTGAGAGATAAAGAGTAAATAAAAGCAACTCGACAAATAAAAGCATCCTGTAATTAATCCAGTGCCGTAAATCACTGTTACATCCAGTTAAATCACCAGTGAATCAAATCAAATAAAACTAATCAATCAAACACCAAATTAAAAAAAAAAAAAAAAAAAAAAAAAAAAAAAAAAAAAAAGACGTACTAGCATCAGAATCAAAAGGTGCGCAAACCGAAAACAAACAGAAGACAAAGTAAATACACTTGCATTGTGATTAATGCTTAAAAAATGAGCAGAGAAACTTGAGAAACGATTGCGTTGTACGTACAGAGATCGATGAAATGTAGAGAGAGAGAAATAGCAAAAGAGTTAGTTAAAAAAAAAAAGAGAGAGAAAATAGGCTGTATTTTCTGCACACTCTCTCCCGAGAGAGAGCTTTCATATAGGGTTGGCCTTTTGGTGTTTTTTACTTTAATTTTTTTTTCCATTATATACCTCATTGATTGGGTGCAGGTTTTGACCAAAGGTTTGGATATGGCAAGTCAAGTCACTCTCTTGGCTTTTACTTTTTATATTCCCAAAAAAAAATATATATATATATATATATATATATATATATATATATATATATATATATATATATATATATATATATATATATATATATACATACCTATGGCTATGTGTATCTACTGATTTACCCAATTATTTAGTAGATGTGGATTTATAGCTTATAATTAGATGCAATGTGGTCGGAAATCGAACTAAACTATTCAATATTCGATTCTATCACGACATTCAAAAGCTCGTTCGAGCTTGGCTCGTTAATATTATTAACCAAGTTTTAAATACTAACATTCGTTTGGCTATAAAAGCACAACTCAAGCTCCAAGTTCAATTAGAAAAAATAATAAAATATATGCAAGAAATTAAATTGCTCGAGCTAGATTTGTATTCGACTCGATTAAAATTTGCCCGAGTCCAAATATTAATGGCCCATTTAGTTTTTCATTCACACGAATCCAAATATAAAGGGCCCATCTTCTGTTCTTTATGATGACCCGATATAAGGCCCATCATCAGATTTTTAATTTCCAACTTAATTGGGATAAATTTTTCATATTGAGAAATAAATTTCTGAAAAAGAATAAAATAAAAGAAAATTAGTGACGTATATCTTATTGAATAAAATTTAAATATTTAGTGTAGAAAGAAGATAGGAAAGGCTGGGAGAAATTATTGGCCTTGCAAATACGTAGAAACCACTAATTAATTTGTGGCTTAAGTATAAATCAAAGGCTAACCCCCTCTCCTACAATTTTTCTGGAGCTTCCACTTATTGTATTTGTGTGCATTTTTTGTTTTTAGTTTTGTTTCTAATTTATATAGAGAGAAACTAATTAATTCAAATATTGGTTTGAATATTAAGTGCATGTAAACATGGGACACTCAAATGAAACCCACAACACTATTACTGCTCAAAACTGTGTTCAAGGTAATGTATATATATTCTCATAATTATTACATTTGTATATATATATATTATATACATACATTATACATATATATCTTCTTCTTTTTTTAATTGTCTTGAATTTCAGCTGGTGCTATTGCTGGATTTAAAGCTGCATGTGTTACTTGTGTGGTTAGTGCAATTCCTACGGTATGTGAGTCTGATCTGATACATCTATGATTCTTCTCTTTATGACATGAAATTTATATGTATAGTATTTAGGGGGCCATTGCCCCCCCCCCCCCCAAAAAAAAAAAAAAAAATTCTCGAATACTTAATTTTTTTGTAAAGATTTAAAAAAAAAATCGTGCATGATTAGCATTATTGCTCCTCTATAAATTTTTTGATGCATTCAACCCCTATGAACTTAAAATCCCGACTCCGCAAGTGCAATTATATATACATATTTATTTGGATGATTTCAGTTGGCTGCAGTTCGTACAATTCCTTGGGCAAAGGCGAATTTGAATTACACCGGACAAGCTCTGATCATATCAGGAGGTTTGTTCATCTAGTCCGAGAATTTTTTTTTTTTTGGTTCATTTCTTGAATTAGAAATTATACATTTTCTCCTTACAAATTAAATAATATGACGGACTTATTTGATTCGATTATCTGCAGCATCGATAGCTGCATACTTCATTACTGCGGACAAAACAATCCTGGAGGCGACAAGGAAAAATGCAGACGCTCGTTATGATAGAAGATCATAACTACAAATTTATACTTTTAATTTATTTAAAAAAATGAACATAATTACAATAGTTTATGCATAGTGTTTTGTAGATATATAGATAGTCAGTATTTTTTCTTCTTCTTTTTTTTTTTATAAATATTTACTTTGTAGAACTGAAACTGAAATTGGATTGAAATTTTCACAATGTACTTTGTAATTTCACTTATTTTTTTTAGATTTCCTCTCTTCATTTTCTCAAGCTTAAATTTCACAATGAAAATAATATTTGTTGCTCCAGTTTTATAACTATTGATTACTAATGCTTAGAGGTGTGATACAGTTTAATTTAAATCAATTAGTTTACATTTATATATATTATAAAGTGTTGATATTAATTTGTGCTCAAGTGTGTGAATAAAACTGCTAAGTGTGTACTGAAACTCAGTAAAACAATCACAAATTGAACACCAAAAATACCATGGTTCGACTCAATCAGAGCTTACATTGACCAAACGATCCAATAAAAATATTCTTGATCAAGAGTGTTACAAATTACATCAATTCTCAGCAATCTAATTGATCTCACACAGAAAACACACTCAGAAAATCATAAATTGTTCTCTCACAGAAAATGCAGTAAAATCTTGATCCTTTGTCTTTAACAAATTAGCCCACAAAAAGATATCAAAAATATCAAAATTATACATAATAAACATATATACAAATCAATAGAAATTAGTCAAACAAAAAAATTGAATAGTCCACAATTCACTTTAGAAATGACTAGGCTTGCATTGGGCAAAAAAAAGGCCCACACTTAAGTGACCCAATTGAATTTTAGCCCAAACTAAAAAATGAACCCTATAACAAAACGACATTTTTCTCTCTCTACAGCCCAAACTAAAATTGAACCCTATAACAAAAAACGACACTTTCTCTCTCTAGAAAGCAATTTCACCTCCGCAACACCGTCAATCACCCTCCCTCTGTTCTCCACAACCCACGAAACACCGCCCTTCCAGGTAAACCCTAGTGTTTTTCTCGATCTTATTTTTGGAGTTATTGTTGCTCAATCTACGCAATTATTACACTTCTGCCCTTTGGATTGATGTTCTATCCTGTAACCAAATGAACGAGCTCTTGATTTTGTTTGCTGGTTTGAAATTTAGGAAAATGATCGTTTCTTCTGAATATTTCCTTTGAATTTTATTCCTCGCAGTATATTTATATGATAGGTATTATATTGCTGAAGTATTGAAAAAACGGCACCGTTTTGGCATGGTTCGCTGTATTACTCCTGTATTGATTTATTGGGTAATTAATTTTAGTGGAGAGAGAGGGAAGCAGGACTGCAATGAATTCCTCTCTCAAAATAATTCATTTTAAATTCCATTATTTGCGATTTTTCCGATTTTGATTTTTTTGCCCAATTAATTTGATAGGTATCTGATATTGATAGTATTGCTTCTGTATCGATTTATATGCTGGGTGATGAATTAATAGGGGGGAGCAGTAATCAGTAATGCATGGTATACGTATTTCTTTTGGTGGTGTGAAATTCGTGATTGGATTTTGAGATCATAGTTATTTATGTCCCGACTCTTGTCACAAATTGTATACAAAGTTGCTGTCTTTTGTACTCATATTCATATGTGAGTTTATTTGCGTGTTCTTCACATTGAATAAGTATCCGTTTTATGATTCAATAGTGGGGTGGCCAAGATCAGTTCGAAGTCTGCTTACCCTGAGCAAACGCTAAAAAGAAAACCGTTTTGTCTCGACTCTTGTGTGGGCTGTGATCAATGGGGACCCCAGAAACATCTAGAGAGCCATGCCCTGACCGAATCCTTGACGATATTGGTGGAGCTTTCGGCATGGGTGCAGTTGGTGGCTCAGCCTTCCATTTCTTGAAGGGAATATACAACTCCCCAAAGGGCGAGCGTTTCATCGGCGGCTCACAAGCGGTTCGAATGAACGCACCACGAGTGGGCGGCAGTTTCGCGGTGTGGGGTGGGCTTTTCTCCACTTTCGACTGCACTATGGTGTACCTCCGCCAGAAGGAGGATCCGTGGAACTCCATCGTAGCGGGTGCAGCCACTGGCGGCTTTCTGCAAATGCGTCAGGGATTGGGTGCCGCCTCTAGATCGGCAGCTTTCGGTGGTGTACTGCTTGCTCTGATTGAAGGAGCTGGAATTATGTTGAATAAACTTATGAGTCCACCGCCGGGTTTACCAATGGAGGAGCAGTTGCCGAATGTGGCTGGTATGCCTCCTGGATATCCGCCCATGGGGCAAATTCCTGGTCAAGCTCAGGTCAATGCCGAGAGCTTGGGTTCGTCCACGTCGTCATCTTCTTGGTTTGGTGGTCTTTTTGGGGGTGAGAAGGAGGAGGCTGGACCGAGTGATGGAAGCAAGACAAAGGTTTTGGAGAGCTTTGATGCTCCAGCTCCACCGTCTTTCGAGTACAAATAAGTTTGAAAACGGGTTATTTTGGCGAGTGAGGATCTGAGTTTTTTCATCTATCTATTGTGTGCATGTGCTGAGACGTATTCATCTGCTCTAATGGAATTGGACTTCGGTAGGGGAATCTAAGCGAGCTTTGGAGGTTGAAATGGTTAGAGAAACCGAAACTGTTTGTAATAAATTATAAGCTTCGTTTTGACTCTTTCTTTTGTTTGATTATCTAGTTTCGTTATTTATCGACTTCTATATTATGGGTTTTTTAGGTGCCTCCCATCTGTATAAACTTCAGAATCTATTTATGAATTCTACGCTTGTAGTGCCTTGTTATGTAAGGTTTTTGTTGGGCTTGCACCAGTTCTTACACTGGTAAACTTCATTGGGTTATACCTTTATGTGTACATTTATGCATTATTATACACGCATCTACTACATATATATGTATGTAATTTTGTCAAAACCAAAGGTGCAGGCGTACTGGGTTTACGAGTGCCTATTCGAGGAATATAAGGGATAAAGTTGTTTTAGTGATGGAAACATGATTATATAATTGTACAACGTTGAAAAAAAAATCATCCTAAAGTTGTCAAGGCAAGAGTATCTTCTTTTCTTTTCTTTATTGGATTGTGCTTATGATCATTGACTGCTGCTATGAAATCTGCCGTTTCATAGAGGCCACCGGAATATAATATGGGGTAATACTTATCGAATCAAGAAGATTTTGAGTGATGTTTTCTTGCCATATTCTCCGATTATGGGAATCGAAATTATTGCATTCTTTTCTTTGGTGTATGCACTTTCTTGATACTAAATTTTGACCATCCAATTCGAGATCCCGTTACCCCGTTAAATGATTACATTTATTCTAATTTAATTTAGATTTTAATCGAGATCCCTAATGAGCCTTGACCAGTGATTACTTTCACCCGTTAAATGATTACATTTATTCTAATTTAATTTAGATTTTAATCGAGATTCCTAATGAGTCTTGACCAGTGATTACTTTCAAATGTTGAAAAACTAAAAGAATGCAGAATATTAACAAGGTTTTATCATTTTATTTTTATTTTTTTTCCCTCTTTGCAGTTATTGAAGAGGTAGTTGAAGCACATTTATTCATCTTTTCAACTAGAAAGAGGAAAGTTAAAGTATCAAAACCCTTTCTCCCAGTCAGTAGTAACCCTTTCTATGCATTTTACATTTGTCTGAAAATTTCCCTGCACTCATTAAATTAACATCAATCTTGAAAACACAGAAAATAAATATTTTTATTTTTTTATTATTATTTTTTTAATGTAGGCATTTTCCATTTCCACCTTATTTTTATTATACCGAAAAAGAGAAGAATATTTTGAAAAGTTCCACTTCTTCAACCTCTCATTTTTTCTTTATATTGACAGTTTTGCTGAGATCAAATCACCAGAATTCCCTCTTTTTTGTGTCACTGCCATAGTGCTACATTTATATATGTATATGTATGTATATATATATTTTTTCGGTGCATGCATTGCAAAGTCTATAAAAATCTGAGTTTAAGGCCAAAAAAGTGGGATATGTAACCTGCATGGAGACTTTCTTGGTTCCTTTTCTCTAGCAAAAGCCAAACACATAGCCAGCTTTTTTTTGTTGAGAGAGAGAGAGAGAGAGAGAGAGAGAGAGAGAGAGAGAGAGAGAGAGAGAGAGAGAGAGAGAGAGATGCAGGGATTTGGAGATGAGAATTTTGAAGGTGAATCTGGCCTGGAAATTCAGAAAGCTGCAAATGCGGAGTTAGACGATGATGGCAAGCCTAGCAGGACAGGTACTTTTAATTAAGCTTCCTTCTTTAATTCTTGAACTCTATTCATCAAGATCTTGATACTGTCAACACAATTATATTTAATTTATATGAAAAGTTGACAAGAATTAATATCCAGATCTTCTCCTTCAATCTTTCATTTTTGTTTTACGATTTTTAATTTAATTTTTTTAATTCACTAAGTTGTCGGTGTCAAGTGTCAATTAGTGTTCGACTTCAGATTTAGTAGTATTGGAAAAGAAGTGATACTGTATTAATGAATTAGGTATTTTCATAAACTGTATTATATTTTTTAATATATTATTAATTTCATAATCATTTTGTTTAGGTAATCTTTGGACTGCAAGTGCACACATAATAACCGCGATAATCGGTTCGGGAGTTCTGTCACTAGCATGGGGAGTAGCACAGCTTGGATGGATTGCTGGAGTGGCAACTCTCGTAATTTTCTCCGCTATCACATTATATACTTCGAGCCTACTAGCAGATTGTTACCGATCCCCTCTTACCGGAAAACGTAACTATACTTACAAAGATGTCGTCAAAAACAATTTAGGTAGCATGAATTATTATTACACAGTCACTTTTATATATTATTTTGGAGATTTTTTCGAAATCGTAATTTTGTTTGTTTGTCTGAAAATTATTTCAGGTCAAACTATGTACGTAGCTTGTGCAATGGTTCAATATGCCAATCTCTGTGGGATGGTAGTCGGATATACCATCACAGCATCGATAAGCATGGCGTAAGTATATATGTGTATATATTCTAACCATTAGACTAAAATAAAATGTTAATTATGAAGACTTTTTATTGACATTCTATTTTATTTTAAAATTTCAGTGCTATTCAGAAATCGGATTGTTTTCATAGACGAGGCCATGAAAATTCGTGCAGCGTCTCTCACAATCCGTATATGATCGGAATGGGAATTCTCGAAATATTTTTGTCTCAAATTCCGAATTTCCATAAGCTATCGATGCTTTCGGTTGTTGCAGCTATTATGTCGTTTGCTTATTCATCTATAGGTGTGGGACTTGCCTTGGCAAAAGTCATTTCAGGTGATTTGTTTTTTTTTTTATAATCAATTTTTAAATTATATTATTGTATCCAAATAATCGAGGATTTTTACGGTATGAACAGGGCAAGGAGAAAGAACTACACTTACGGGGGTGGAAGTCGGAATCGGTTTATCAGCAGCTGAAAAAACCTGGAGAATGTTCAGAGCATTTGGTGATATTGCCTTTGCTTACACTTATTCTCAAATTCTGGTCGAAATTCAGGTAAATGAAAATTCAAATAAAATTATATACCTCGATTATTTTACTTCAAAACGTAATTTTTTTTCTCGTTAAAAAAACATTTATCTGCCTCAATTAAGGACACACTAAAAGCAACACCACCGGAAAACCAAGTGATGAAAAAGGCCAACATCGTCGCAGTATCGACTACAACAGCGTTCTATATGATGTGTGGATGCTTCGGTTATGCCGCGTTTGGCAACAACGCACCCGGAAATTTACTAACTGGATTTGGATTTTACGAGCCGTTTTGGTTGGTCGATTTAGCCAACGCATGCATTGTTCTGCACCTAGTTGGTGCATATCAGGTCCAAAATTAAATCATCGAAATCAATTTATCTTTTCCCCCCTTTTTCGCTTCAAGAAAATTTATTAAATTATTCTTTTTTGGTCGACAGGTATTTGCGCAGCCGGTATTTAGCGCGGTCGAACTACGGGCAAATAAAAAGTGGCCGAAATCGAATTTCATAACGCGAGAGTACAAAATAGGCATTGGCAAAAATAGGAACAAGTTTACAAGCGTAAACTTGATGAGATTGATATGGAGAAGTTCGTTCGTAATACTCGCGACATTATTTGCATTGATACTGCCGTTTTTCAACGACATACTTGCGTTTTTGGGGGCAATGGGGTATTGGCCCCTGACGGTGTATTTCCCAATAGAAATGTACATTGCGAAGAATAAAATAAAGAAGTGGAGTCGGAGGTGGCTCGGTCTTCAACTCATAAACTCGGTGTGTTTGCTCGTTGCAGTGGCTGCTGGCTGTGGCTCCATTCAAGGCCTTAATAAAGCTCTCAAAACTTATAAGCCTTTTCAGGTTAAGGAATAGGAAAGAATAAAGGCCTATTTTTATTTTTATTTTATTTGTGTGTGTGTGTGTGTAATCTAAGCAAGCATAAGCTTGACGTGTTGTGCTATTGAGTTAGATTTGGATTTGTATTAAGAATCTAAGATTATATTATATATATATATATATATATATATATATATATATATATATATATATATATATATATATATATATATATCTAGTGAGAAATGTATGTAAGTAATGATGTTTGATCTGTTTCTTGATAGTTACTACGTAATACAACAGTGTTTGGTCTGCTGCATGAAACCAAGCACAAAGACCCCCTTCATGCAAACATAATTGAAATAAATAGGGAAAATTACAATTTTCACCCCTCAAGTTTGGACCTATTTCACATTTTTGTCGCACATGTTCATAAAAAAACATATTTGATCTCTCGTGTTTCAATAATTTAACGCTTTGGGTCTTTTCCTTCAATTTACCGTTACTCCTTCAGTTAGTGATGGGAACACGCTTGATCCCATTAGTAGTAACGGAAAATTGACGAAAATGACTAAAAGTATAGAATTTCTAAAATACGAGGGACCAAATGTGTTTTTTGTAAACATGATGGACAAAATGTGAAATTGATGCAAACTTGATTGGCGAAAACTGTAATTTTCCCGAAATAAAAATATTAAATACTGAAAAATGTCAAATTTAGAATATCAAAACGACAGTTAATCCATTACTCGTTCCAAAATAATACTAATAAATATTGCTCAAAAAAAAAAATTAATAATAAATATATACAATAAAATAAAAAATACATTTGATGCTTTAATAGTCCATATTGGTTAGCGTGTTCAGACTTCAGAGTCAACTCATCCAGCCTGGAGAATTTAAGACCATAATAATAATTAATAAAACCTCAGTTTTGAACACAAAAAGGGAAATACATATGTTTATTTATTTTTAATTAATTTTTATATGCATTGACTTGAGTAGACTTGATAATGTTACGTGAACAATCAATCCTGTTAACAATGATTCAAGAAAGCCTCTGCTCTCTGCTTCTGCAACAAACAATGTCACACCTTCTTCTCTTCTTCATCCTCATAATCCCTTTCCATCTTCAACTAAATTCACAACAATTCTCTTCTGAACAAACTATTCTATTAAGCTTGAAACAACAATGGGGAAATCCCAAGTCACTTGCAAAATGGAACTCGAACTCCTCCGCATGCGATTGGCCAGGAATCGAATGCGTTATCGACAAAAAAATCACCGACCTGCATTTATCAAAAAAGGGTATAAGTGGAACAATCCCACCGTCAATATGCGATCTCAAAAACCTCTTTTCGATCGAACTGTCCGATAATAAATTATCGGGACAAATACCCGTCTGTCTATTTAACTCCTCGAATCTGAAAACACTCGACTTGTCGTCGAATGCCTTGTCCGGACCAATCCCGGGTGAGTTCTTTCTTACGAGAAGCAGTTTAGAGTCACTTCAACTCTCTCGCAATCGTTTAAGCGGATCGATCCCTGACGGTATAAGGAATCTATACATTCTTCGCTCTTTGGATCTATCCAGGAATTCATTCAGTGGTGCAATCCCCATGGGATTATTCCATATGCATCAGTTGGGTACTCTGTTACTAGGTTATAACAACTTGTCCGGTCAACTACCACAGGAGTTGGATTTCTTCAATTTAAATGTGCTAGATCTGACTCACAACCGTTTGAATGGTACGATACCGAAAAGTTTTGGTGATATACCTGGGCTAGATACCTTGGATTTGTCTCATAACCAGCTATCTGGTGATATAACAGAGAATCTACTCCGTTTGAGGTCGATGCGTGTACTTCGTCTTTGCTCGAATAAATTCTCGGGGAAGATTTCGTACGAGTTTTTGAAATACGACTTTCATGATAATTGTTTGGATTCTTCCAATCTATGTTCTGACAACGGGACCAAGGGTCTACCGCTTTGCCCTTCTAGCTCGTGTGCTGAATATAGAATTCAAGAATTTCTTAACTGTAATTCCGATAAGGACAAATCAAACAGGCACCTTTTCATAATTATAGGGGAAACAGTTGGTTGTGGGGTTGTAGGGTTTGTAGGATTTGCACTACTTATCTACCTGGCAAGAAAATGCTGGCTTAACAAGCATGAGACGATTGCAGAAAGATTCAAGAAAATTTGTCGATCTGGTACTTCTTCAAAAGACCGAAATGAGTGGAAGATGGTTTCATTTCAAAAGTTGAAGTTCGATAAAAACGAGATCTTGCAAAGTTTGACAGAAGAAAATCTAATTGGAAACGGGGGTTCAGGAAAGGTGTACCGAGTTTTCATACCCCGAACAGGCAGTTCTGTAGCTGTCAAAAGTATATCGAGTGCCAGAAAATCCAACAGCAGGCTCGAGAAGGAATTCCTGGCAGAGATTCAGACACTCGGGAATATTCGCCATTACAATATAGTAAAGCTTCTGTGCTATATCTCAGGCAAAGATTTAAAGCTTCTTGTGTACCAATATTTCAAGAAAATGAGCCTTGATCAGTGGCTGCACCGTAACAGGCGGGTGATAGTATCAACGGTCGGTAACAATTCAGCCACAAATTTGGGTTGGCCAATGAGAATGCACATTGCAATTGGAGCAGCACAGGGGCTTTGCTATATGCACCATGACTGCTCTCCACCTATCATTCACCGAGACATCAAATCCAGCAATATACTATTGGATTCGGAATTCAATGCAAAAATAGCAGATTTCGGACTAGCGAAATTGCTTACCAGCAAGAACGGTGATACAGAAATAGCATCCGCTGTAGCTGGAACCTTTGGTTACATTGCACCCGGTACATAATTTTGAAGTAATTTCTTATCTGCTCGTATTTGTATATATATTATACTATAAAAATTGTAAATCTTCAATTACAGAGTATGCCTACTCAACGAAAGTGAATACGAAGTGCGATGTTTACAGCTTTGGAGTGGTTCTACTTGAATTGGCTACTGGAAGAGAAGCTGTTACTCGAGGAGATCCAATGAACCTAGCAGGGCGGGCCCACCTACACTACAGCGATCCAAGTGCCATTATTGATGCATTGGATGCTGACATCAGAGAACCAATTTACTTGGATCAAATTATCGCCGTTTTCCGACTAGGAGTTATCTGTACTTCCACATCGCCTTCTAATAGGCCATCTATGAAGGATTGTTTGCAAATTCTTCAGAATTGCAGTAACAATCTTTATTCGTCTAGTCCAACTAATTTATCCTGAGAATTTGTTGTATATCATCAAAATAATATGTTTAATATAGACACAATTTTCTATAGAACTTCCATTGCCATGTCCTCATACATCATGTCAAGAACTCGATGAATTTCTTTTGCACCTTCAATTATAAAGTCACCAGCATGAAACTCACGAATCTGGCCCTCCATCTCAATCCAGCTACATCCTGGAGTTTTAGTAACACCCTTCTCTTTCATCAAAGCTCTCATCCTAGCACAATCGTCCCACCTCTTTGTATCTGCGTATATTTTCGACGAGATAATATAGTTGCCGGAATTCGAAGGCTCCATTTCCAAGAGAAGCTTTAAAACTCTTTCTCCAATATCTACATTTTTTTGCTTATGGCAGGCGCCGAGCAATGCACCTAATAAAATCTCGTCCGGTTTTTGTGGCATCTCTTGAATAAAGTCCCAAGCTTCATAAACCCTTCCAGCACGTGATAAGAGGTCAACCATGCACGAGTAGTGCTCGACTTTTGGAGTCAGCCCAAAAGATGATGTCATCAAATTAAAGAATCGACTCCCTTCATCCACCAAACCACCATGAACACATGCAGATAGCACCCCGACAAATGTGACATCATCGGGTGGTGAAGAATTTTCCTCTAACATGCGTTGAAATAGAGACAGTGCCTCTTTTGCTTGTCCGTGAAAAGCATGTGCGGAGATCATTGTGTTCCAGGTGACCTCATTTCTCCGCGGCATATTTTCGAAAACTCGTGATGCATAACCCAAATTTCCGCACTTCGAATACATATCTACTAAAGCTGTAGCAACATATATGTTATGCTCAAGCCCTCTTTTGGATGCATATTCGTCGATCCATTTCCCCAAGTTTAAAGCACCAATTGAAGCACATGCAGAGAGAACTGCAATCAATGTAATTTCATTGGGTTCTGGCCCAGTCTCCTTCATTTCATTAAATAAGTAGATAGTTTCATCCGACTGTCCGTTCTGTGCGTATCTGTTTTGCAACATAATTTAGTCACTATAGTGGAAAAAAGAGCAAAACAAAAATAAAAGGAAAAACGAAAACGAGAAACGGAAATTTACTTACCCAGTGATCATGGCATTCCAAATGACTACTTCTTTCCTTTTCATGCAATTAAAAGTCGTGCGAGCTGACTCCAATTGCCCGCACTTTCCATACATATTAATGAGAGCAGAGCCAATATAAGAATTTAGTTCCATCCCTTTCTCTATTACATAATCATCAATCCACCTTCCCAAATTCAAGTCCCCTAAATCCCCACAAGCCCCAAGCACACTCACGAGTGTCGTCTCGTCGGGTTCCAATCCTTCCTTTCTCAATTCCCCAAACATTTCAACCGCCTCCCCAGCAAAACCCAACCTCGAGTACCCCGAAATTATGGAATTCCATGAAACCAAATCCCTATGAATCATTTCATCGAACACGTACCGGGCAGAACCCATCTCAGTACACCGCGAGTACATTGTGATCAATGAATGAGCCACATGAAAATCCAGCAGCAGGCCAGTTTTCACAACCTCGCAATGCACCGATCTTCCAATCCTCGATGCTAAAAGACTCCCACACGATATAAAAACAAACGGATACGTGAAATTGTCCGGCTTTACGTCTAAAGATTTCATATGAACGAATGATTCCAAGGCAAGATCGAACTTCTGCCATGTCGTGGCATAACCCCTGATCATTACGTTGAAAGCATAACTATTGATGGGGACTCGAGGGAAGAAAAGACTAGAGTAGCTAAAATCTCCGAGCTCAATCATTTTGGAGAGCAAGAAATTGGGCATGGGCATTTGAACGGAGTTAATAAGCATTTGCGTGTGGATTTGCTGCAATAATTTGGTTGATTTACACTGTTTCAGGAGGAGTAGAAGCCGATTTACGAGCGCTTGATCTTGCCGGTGCGGGTTTCTGATTTGGCCGACGAATTGGCGGGAAATCTTGGTATGAAAAATCATTGATTGGTGGAGATAGAAAACGCAACACCTGAACTGATTTCAGCCTGCCCTTTAGAATTTCAGAAATCACAGGAAAATCATAGTCAAATGCATTTAGCCGCGATTTAATCAGACTCTTTTTTATTTTGAAAGGCAGTTTGTTGTGTTTTTTTAATTTTTTTATTAAAAAATTGATAGAAAATTCATTTATTCATAGAATAGTAAAATTGTAAAATATTGAGGTTAAAATTGTCATTAGCACATCGGCTGCCGGCCATTAACCTGAACTCCTGAAGACTTCCGCCCTTATGGTGGAAATCGCATTCAGTATTGTAATCGATAGTAGTAATTTTTAAAAATATATCTGATTTTTTTTTTTATTCTGAGTAAATTGGAAAAGGTAAATCGGCGACTGAATGCTCTCTCGCCTCTCCCCTCTCCTCCGCACTCTACCTCAACCTCCGCCCTCATCCATGGCGGCGCGTGTTCTTTCGCGCGCACTCCCCTCCGTCGTGGCTCTCCCTTCGAAGCTTCCGTCTCCGTCGCATCCTCGTTGTTTTCACATAGCGACGTCGTATTCGGGGACTGTCTCTCTCTGCGGGAGGAGGAGATTTAATAGTATTAACAATTCGTGCATCGCGCGACGATTTGGGGGCAGAAATGGCAGTGTTGTGATGGCGGCGGCAGGGCGGGAGTACCGGAAGGTCAGGAGCAGAAGAGTGGCGGCCGCGAAGAAGAATAAGGAGAAGGAGCTGGAGCTGAGTGTGAACATTTGCCTCGAAGAACAATTGCCCGAAGATCCTGAAATTATGGTACTACTCTCACTATTTGCGTGCGGCTGGATATTGCTTTACGTTTTTCACCACCACTTTCGTTACCAATAGCTCTTGCAGTTGTAATTCACAAAGGATTTTTTCAGCGTGCATTTCAAATTGTATAGTAATTGCTGTTATTTTGGTAAGCATCTGAGAGTTGCCGTGTGCACTGAAGATGCTATTGATACTACTTTGTACAATTTTACTATGCGTGTTAATCAGTGGTTCCCATTTTTTGGGGTATTCTGTTGATATGTTGCCAGTATGTATGCATATTTGTATGCATTTCTATGAGAAGTATTTTTCCTAACTGTTCTCAAATTTAGAAAACTCGATATTGTTAAATTTGATGAAGGTCAAATGTGGCAAGAGAATAGAGTGAAATCACATGCTAACTAGTAACTAGAGAAACTTGTACTGTGAAATGTGCTTCCCTTGTTTTACTTGCCTAAAACGACGCTTCATGTCATGCCCAGCACCATTCTTCCAAAAATCCCTCCATTCCTCAATATCTATTTTACCATTGGATTCTGTTGTGTGAGGCTGTGAATTTGAAGTTTCTATTAAACTGTCTTTTTCTGACATGATTGATAATTCTCAATCATTGTCCGTTGAGACTCTCTTCAATTATTATCTATAAGAGCTGATGATTTCATTTAAGTAAATTGTGGTTGTTGTTTCACTTATTGTATTACTTGCTGCAGGATATTGCAGAAATAATGCGTCTTAATGTTCCAATGGCAATGAAATTAGTGTTCGAGCGCCTAAGTACTTCAGAACATAAAACAAGAGATACCACAATAAACGATGTTGGCTGTTTTGAGAGCATTGAGCTATCAGTACTTCTTTGCAATGACGAGTTCATTCGTAAACTTAACAAAGAGTGGAGAGGTGAAGATCATGCTACCGATGTCCTGTCAATGTCCCAACATATCCCTGAACTCAAACTCCCTATTGTAAGTAATTCATTCAGTCATCCTCTTATATGTACATATAATTCTTCGACAGGCCTGATAATAAGCATTACCCTGTTGCAGCTAATGTTGGGTGACATCGTAATTTCTGTTGAGACAGCTGCACGACAAGCAAGCGAGAGAGGACACACTCTTATCGACGAAATACGCATCCTCGTGGTTGGTTTAAATAATACTTAGTTCTTTATCTGCAAACACTGACTTCTTATCACAGAAATAATAAAGAGGCCAATCTGTTTTGATTTATTATCATTTATCAGGATCTACAACCTGTTTCTCTTCCTTCTAGTAATCTGTTCTTTTTATTATTCAACATTGACGTACCGTTGAAAGTAAGCTTACTAGATGTATTTATTTAATCAAAGCATGTAGGTTTTCTGAGGAAATAAACCTCGGAGATGTTAGTAAAACACATCTAATCTGTTGCAGAGTTCAGTTACTTATTTGAGTATTATGATTGCCAGTAGAGGCGAATAGATTTGAATTTGTGGCATCAAAGGATTGTCAGTGATTGATATCTATCTTGGAATAAAATTAGTCATGTACATTGGTATCTAACTGGATTCCAAGAAGATATCATTTTAAAAGTAGGCTCATACAAGGCTGATTGAAAAATACAGAATTTAATAGGACTTTAGACATTTATTCTCAGTTGGCTGGGCATGGATTTGTTAAAACCCTGAATGATAATGGCTTTTATATTCCTGCAGGTTCATGGGCTGCTACATCTTTTAGGATTTGATCATGAGTTAAGCGATGAAGCAGAAGAAGAAATGGAGAATGAAGAGGAACTTATGTTGAAAGGTCTTGATTGGAAGGGGAAAGGACTGATTCACAGTGCATATGATGCTGGAACTAATGAGACTCCACATAATGACCACTCAGATGGTAATATACCAATCAAATCATCAGATTTTGTGCTTTTTAATAGTTATTGTAGTGAACATTCATGACATCCATTTATAGCTCTATTTCTATCCTGATATCCCAGAGAAATCACATTTCTGAATTGTCAAAAGACAGGAAGAGAGAAGGCAGTCTCCGTTTCTACAGACCCAAATTTGGCTACATCTTCTGCGACATGGATGGTAAGAAATTACATGACAAATGTTTAGATTTTTTTTTTCAGTCATGACTTATGCCATACTGTAATTTTTTATTTTTTTTTGTTTATCTTCTGAGTAGAATAATGTCAATCTGATCCATTCTCGAATTTTTTAAACATAAAGGTACACTGCTCAACAGCAAAAGTCAACTTTCTTTATCAACTGCAGAAGCTCTAAAAGAAGCGTCATCAAGGGGTCTAAATGTAGTGATAGCAACTGGAAAAGTAAGAGTGGAATTTTCTTTATGAGCTGACTGGAGTTGTATACTCCTTTGTGACGCTACTTACCTGACACTGATACTAATTTTTCTCTCATTGGCTCAATCTGTGATAAAGACTCGTCCAGCTGTAATGAATATTTTCAAGATGGCAAACTTGGGCGGCAGAGATGGCATTGTTTCAGAGTCCTCTCCTGGGGTTTTTGTACAGGTTCAGCTTTTCACACGTATCTTTTTCCGTTATATCTTTTTTCTGGGCTACATTATTTCTCAAAATGTTCCGTTGATCTTATTTCTGGTTCTAGCAATCTGTATTCTTATACATACTGATGAGATAGATACACATCAGGAATTTCTTAATCATGTCTCATGAGTCTGAAAAGGAATTTTTTTCCTCATGTTATATTTTTGGCTAGAAGACAGATAACTATTGGCATGATTTGCTAGAAGACATCATTTTAAATATAAGGCACTGAATTAAGTGGAAAACATGGCCGGAAAAGGCAAAGACATGACAAGAATTATGGATGAGGGTTGACAACGGATGGATCCATATCTTAAGTTTGTTTAGTTAGGAATCAGAACTATGAGCTATTCACTCACATGGATAGAAAAACAGCACTTCATGACTCCATTAATTGTTTTCAACTAATTTTTTTTTTCTCTTATATGTTTTTGTTCAATTATGGATTCCAGGGACTGCTTGTTTATGGCAGACAAGGTCGAGAAATATTTAGAAGGAATTTGGATCCTAGCGTCTGCAGAGAGGTGGGAACAATTTTACCTTTTTCCTACTTGTTGGTGCAAATTTCAATTGGTTTAAATGTAGACTCCTTTGGGCAATTTATAAACAATTTTTCGAAAACTAGTACAGTTTGTGTAGAAACAATAAACTTTTCTTGAATCACGTTTTTGTTATCCAGCTGGTTTTCTCCTGCCTAACCCTTTGATCTACTTCATTGGACTATTGAGTCTTTGGAATGATCGTAACTAACATGAACATGATTCTGCTTACATATCGTTATCCTGTCAAAAGCTTTTCTTGACCAGTGTATTCTTTCTCTTTATTTTTATTCCACCTGCTTGTTTCAATTGAAAGGACTAAAGTTTCAAATTGGCAACAACTCAAAATTTGGCATATAGAAAATCATCAATTTATGCTTGAATCATAAGGAGCTTAAGTGATTTGTTTTTCTGTCTTACAGGCACTTCTCTACTCACTTGAGCATAAAATTCCAATTATTGCCTTTAGTGAGGACAGATGCTTGACATTGTTCCATCATCCTCTCGTGGACTCGCTTCATACTGTATATCATGAGCCAAAGGTGCTGATTTACTAATTTTTTTTCGGACTGTTCTTATATGAGGGATCAAGTATGTTTTCTTGAAAATGTGTTTTGACGTTAGATCTTTCGACAGGCAGAGATTATACCTTCAGTTGAGCAGCTCCTGACAGGCACAGAAATACAGGTTTGTTTGAAACCTGGAATACCCATTATTTTAGCATATATCAGTGTAGTGTACTGTGTACAGCATTAGTTCTTCAAATGATTGTTTTAATTGCTGAATTATTATTTTCTCAGTTGCACCAAATATTTCTCGGTCGCTTCAGTTGAAATACTTATTTAACACAAAATCTATATACTGGATATCTAATTCCAAAATTTTGATGTTTACGGGTTTTGTCATTTGGGATATGATGATGGTTTTCAAAATTGAGCATGCATTTCTAACCTCACAATCTGTGCTTACTCATTATGTTTCTTCAAATTGTGACTATTAATTGAGCATACATTTTCGTTTTGACATGCCATCGTTATTGCAGAAGCTGATATTCTTAGATAGTGCTGAGGGAGTCGCAAATACTCTCCGCCCATACTGGACAGAAGCAATAGATGACCGTGCATCTGTTGTCCAAGCAGTACCAGATATGCTTGAAATTGTTCCACCTGGCACCTCGAAAGGAAGTGGAGTAAAAATACTTCTTGATCATCTAGGTGTTACTCCAGATGAGGTATGTTTTTAATATCTAAATTCTTATCCATTATTTGTGAAATACATTGCTAAAAAAATGAATTCTTTTTTTTCTTTTCATTATTGACTATATAAGATCATGGCCATTGGAGACGGAGAAAATGATGTGGAGATGCTCGAGTTGGCTTCTCTAGGTGTTGCTCTTAGTAATGGATCGGAGAAGGCTAAAGCTGTGGCAGATGTAATTGGTATAAGCAACGATGAAGACGGAGTTGCTGATGCAATATATAGGTATGCATTCTGAGGATGTCTTTGATCACATTTACCGCAAATAGATAAAGATGGAGTTTCGTAAGTCATTTTTTCTCTCTATTGAGAGTATAGTTTTCAACGGTGCAGTAGAGAAAGAAAGGGTCTTTTTTTGCACCTTTTAGTCAAATTCATTGAAGAGTCTCGTAATATAAGACTTTTGGGCTGTGGTTTACAATTCTTTTCTGAATCGAAAATTTCCAACTGTAACTTAACTTTTCAGTCATGACATTCCCTTGAATGTCTTTTGATCAGAAAATTGAATAAAGAAACTGATTATTTAGTTGTGAACTTTATATTATGTAGTAGTTATTCACACAGGGCCAATGCCACCGTCTTTGTAACCGACCAAGGTGTACGAGGGCACATTGAAACAACATTACGATAAAAATATTGTGCAAGACAGTTGAAAGACTCATGTAAAAATTTCATTGAATGTGGGAATATAAAAATCAAAAGTAGTTTCAGAAACTTAAGACACGATAATTAATGTTGTTATGTCGAATACAACATGAGCCAAGCACCGAGCAAAGACATCAGAAAGTCCATCTTTAAGATGATTTATATTGTGCATTTCTCCTTGCGCACTCCAATATGGTTTTGTCAGCCGTGATGAAGTATGCAGCTATTGATGCTGTTCATCATCGTCCAAAAAAGAAAGAAAACTATCAAAAACTACATATAGTTCATACTCCAAAGCTAAAGAAAGATATTTGTGTATTACGATGATGTACCGGCAGATATAATGAGTGCCTGAGCAGTGTAATTTAGATTTGCCTTGGCCCAAGGAATTGTTCTAACAGCTACCAACTGAAAAAGTTTGCCAAGACGAATTCAGTACACACAAATATTAGAGATATCGAACACTACGTGTCATCTTGAATCCAAGACATATTTAGACGAGAAAATCTTACCCCTTCCTCAAACACTCGATCAACAACTTAAACCCGATATTGCAAAATGATTTTCCATCTTATACTCAATTTTGCCATTACACACAACGTGCATACGAATGATACACGTGACATATATTCAATCAAACAGTTTCACATCCGCAATCACAAGGCAATGATCATTTGCAAGAGGTAGACTCGACAAATATTCAATCAAACAGTTTCACATCCGCAATCACAAACATCAATGTTTTGTAATGGCAATGATCATTTGCAAGAAAAATCGGAAAACATTTACGTACAGTGGGTATGGCGCTGGCAACTGATGCAACTGCAGCAGCTTTGGCTCCTGCACGCACCCCTTCTGCAAGTAAAAAAATATCGGCGAACAAAATAAATCAACTTAGTTTCTGCCTCGAACGAAAACCTCGGAAACTGAATTCAATTTTTAATTAGTCCTTTATAAGCATCAATTACACGATTGAAATCTTCAACAACACGAATATACTAATTACCGAAGCTAAAGCAGGACTGAAATACCAGAAAATGTGCTTAGGAAAAAAAAAAAAGGAAAAATAATTTCAATCTTCTGAGATTTGAATCAAATGAAAATTGCTGGAGATTCGAAAACGGAAAAAGAAGAAATAAAAAAGAACCCTGAGTGCACTTCTTTGTGCGAAGAATTCTCTCATCTTCCATCGGCGACGGAATCACCAAAGGTTTATTATTGCGATTTGCTAATAATAAGTCCCTCATCTCCGACGGAATCCCCATTTTTTATTTCTCTCTCTCTCTCTCTCTCTCTCCTGAGTTCTGAATTAGAATTGGGAAATCTGTTCTTAATTGAAGAATAATTAATTAATGAAGCGGCAGGCAGCAGACACAGATCATATGAAAGAGGGCTTTGGGTTATTATGGGGGCCCATAATTGATCGAAGACAAGTGCGACTTTCCTTTTACTTTCCATTGTTGCTACAAAGTCGAACACGTCTTATAGCATATATATATGTTTGAGGTGTTGAATCACAAGTTTGTTTCTTCGTTTTCAATTTTTTTTTAATTTTTTTTTAACGAGCAATGTGTGACCATCTCGACCTAACGACTGTTAGCAAGGGGATTCGGTTCGTTTTCATTTTTCGTATTTTCTATATGATGTTGTTTTAATAGAAACATTTCGCTATTTCGCCCGTCAAAATCGACCCAATTTATCCCTCCTGTTTTACCGAAATTTTTGTATCCACTTAGGGGGACACAAATTTTTTCATTAGACAATGCGGCTCTAGTCTCCAGTATATATATATTTTTTTTGGAAACGAAAATTCGATGAAATTTTGTATCTTCGACTACTCCAATCACCGATGTAATTCGAAAAGTCCCAAACTCCAAATTTACGAAGATGAAGATCAGTTTATCAAATTGAAATTGGGACACAACTGCAATCCAACTCCAAAATGATAGCATGCTGCCAAAGAGTACAATACAATACAACACCAATTACATAGCATCCTTAACTTGAAAACACCAGAAATTCAACTATCAAATACTCTCCACTCGTATTGATATAATGATAAGTGCTCAAGACCAAAATCTCAAAATAAATCCAATAAAAAGAAAAGATTTTAGGGTATAAATTCGAGTATCCAACACAACAGCATGTGAATTACATGCCCTGCTCGATCAGATAATCGGCAATCCTTTCAACAACCACATTGCACTGTCCAGGTGTCATAGGCTCGTCGTATATTCCAACCAGCAAAGCCTGGTTCGTTTTCTTTACAGTTATACCACCAGAGCCCTAACAAAGAATCCAAGCAAACAAATTTTAGTTATTAAAAAAATAAAAACACGATTCTTAGAAAAATCTGTGACATTCCAAAGAGCCAGCCAATATATTTAACTAGATATACGAGTTTCAAAGATTCAATAAACAAAAAACCAAGAAAATCCAGCTGGCAAGGAACAAACAGCAAATGTGTGTTACTATTAGATCACCAAGCCAATTAGGCTAATAATGAATTCTTATGTATAGTATTAGGCCTCGTTTGGTTGCCAAGATAAAATTAGTCAAGATAATCTTAAATAATCTAATAAAACCCAATTATATTATTGGACCTTCGATGATCCAATAAAAAAATGCCTAGAAGGCAAGGTAAACGATAATAACATAATATTCGCGGGTCGACCCGACAAGTTATTAGGGATACCAAACATCAAACAAAGTCCTATTATTTAGTTAGTCATGGCTAATCCCCAACCAAACGAGGCCTTATAATATAAACGCCATGATAATCAAGAAAATACAACTAGTAAATGAGGTAATTATACCAAAAAAAAAATTTACCTTCTTCCCTCTGATTACAGCTCCAGGCTCACCCTGGATTACCATGTACTTTACACCACCAAGATATAAGCCTGTCGGAGCGAGTTTTCCTGGCTCTTCGAAATCTTCCATTATCCCTGCTATTTCTTCTGCTTTAAACTGAACCAAATTAAGGTTAATTTTATTTCTTCACGTTAAGGCTATCCAATTTTCAATTTTTTTTCCACAATATGTGGATTCGAGTAATCCAATTTTCAATTTTTTTCCACAATATGTGGATTCGAGTAACCCAATTTTCTATTTTTTTTTCCCCAATCAGAACTACAGAGCACCCTGAAATTTCAGCACTTGGATTCATTCTCCCACCAGCAAAATTAAACTCGGCAAACTCAAAATAGCATCCAAATAAATGGAGAAATTCGAAATAAATAAAAAATAAAGTAATTGATGGAGGACCTGGGGGAAATTGGGGGTCTGAGCCCAAACGACGCCGTCGTGGCCGAGAATAGCGGCAGAAGTGAGATGATTGCCGTCGATCTCACACATCAAGTGATCGTCTACATAACTCTGCCACGACATTTTTTATTTCTTCCTCTTTACTTTCTCTCTCTAAAACCAACAATAAAATTGAAAGACAAAAATCTTTTTCTTCTTCCTGCTACTGATCTTTTAAATTTAACCTGTATTTATTTATACGGGATTTCTTTTTGTAAAAAAGTAGCGTGGAATTTAAGCCAAAGTTTGTGGCGGCACAGTTGATTATGCTTTATGCTGTTGGCTGCATTTAACACTGCTTTAATTTGTATCCCCACACGCTCAACTTATTTTATAATTGTAATAAATAATAATATTCCTTTTTTGAATTGTAATAAATAATAATATTCCTTTTTTGAACGGCATTATTATCCCAGTACATAAGTTTTTGCCGTTTATTCCATGCTACACCGGGCGAAATATACGGGATAAATCTTTATCATTCATATACACGCAAACACACACACACACCTACATTGGTGTGTGTAGATCAACGGTAAAAAGTCGTCCGATGTAGGCTTTACCGAGTGTAGTATAAAAATAACCGGTTTTTATTTCTTCTAGCATAAGTTTTAGACAGATTTGTATTAGTATTGCACACTAATATTATTATAATACCCCCTTTAACGAATATAGAACATAAAAATAAAATAGAAGTGAATGAAACCTGTTTCATTTGTCTACAACTACAATCAAAAACTCTCAAAATCATGTTTACTCGGATATCTCGTAATCAGTGAGTGGAAACGAGTTTTACGAGAACTAAAATTTCTCAAAATCGGCAACTTCAAACTATATTTTTAAACAAAAAAGAAGAAGATTAAAGTGAAGAATGAACAAGAAGTCGAATCTGCCTACAAAATGTTCAGAAGCTGAGAATCGAGTCTCTGCTGCAACTCGTTTATCTTCATTGACAGCTCGAATTTCTGCTCTTTGTAAATTTTCAGCAAGTAGTCTTTCCCCTCGATCAATTCCTTCAGTTCATTGACTTCTCTCTTCAGCATTTCAATCTTTTCCTCGTCTCTTTTTTTATCCGACGACTCCAAATTTCCTTCGACTTCGCCCAGCCAAACAGGAGCCGAACTGGACGTTTCGTATCCAACACAGTGATCTGCAATTGCCTTTCTCAATCTCTGAATTTCCGTTTCAGAATCAAACAAATCCCGGTTTGCGGAATCGAGCAGAGATTGAAGATGGGAAGAATGCGAAAGCTGAAAGCTAATGGAATTCCGAAGCTCAGCAATTTGGTACTGCATTTCAAGAATCATATCGTCTCTTCTCTTCAACTGTTGCCTCAGCTTCTGTATGACCTCCGGTTTGCCGAAAATGTCGGAACCAGATTCTGAAACGCATGGTGAATCGGAGCTGCTTGTATGTTCTTTGTTGAACTCAGTCACGAGAGGACGAGCTATACTAGGCTCTGTTGTCGTTTTCGTATGGTGTTGCTCTTTGATTTCTGCCATGTTCTTCGATCCTGTTTGATAAGCGGGAAAGTAAGACAAACAGATGCAAGTAATGTAGGAAAATAAACTACTTGAAAAAAAAAAAAAAAAAAAAACCCAACTCATATACGTTGATCAAAACTAGTGATCTAAAATACATGATTGTTAACTTTGAGAACTGAAAATTACTTTGAACGATAAGTTTTCTTCGGCCACAGTCAGACAGAAGAGAGAAGAAATCGAGACCTATTTAACTACGCGCAATGACTATATCCACTATCAATCTCATGCATGAATACTTACGAACAAACATTTCAATACGATTTTATTCCTGCAGAGTCGAATCGGGAGGAACACAAAGTGAAAATAATAATGACAAATGTATTAGCTAATCTGCTCGATACAAACTCAATCCAGAACCGGTGTTCTTCTGTCCGACACTATCCCGAATGGAGCATTGTAGATAAGTCAATGATAGAGACAGTACAGAAAATCCACCAGCATTACAATCGACTCGTAAACAGTTCAAATAAACTTCACAGAATAAGTCATATTATTATGCATTACATACCTTTTAAACTTCGGTTACTATTATCGGATTGTTTGGTATCAACGGCCTGCTTAAGCTTATAACCGAGGCGAATTGACAATGCACTCAGCAAAGCACCCCCGGAAATTAAGATCCAGTTTGAGCTCCCCTCCTGGAAATTTCTTGATCCCCTAGGCACTTCACTGGTTCTTGGCTTCATTATCGAAGCTTTCGAAACGAGAAAATCGAAAGGTTTCTGATGATCCACCAAATGCCTATATTTGAAATTGAATATATAGCCATATCATCAATCAATTTACTCACACAGAAAAAGTCAACCGAAAATCGATAAGCCCTAGAAAAAGGAAACAACTAGAACTCAAAATTATCGGAACTTATAAACCGGAGAATTGGTTTGTCATTCCTAATCGCAGATTCATTTCAGACAAAAATCACTACATGTATGATTGTAAATAATTACAGCATTCAAATTTGTGTCATCACCCAAATTGTTAATAATGAACAATGAAATCAAATGAGTGGAACATCAACAATTCATAACTACTGTATTCTATCGAAATTCTTCCACATTCCTGAAACCAAAATTTCCAGATACATTGAAGAAGACAATCAATTTCTACACAATGTAGCTTTGAAATCGCAAATAGGCGTGTTACTCGAACGGAATAAACTGAGTAAAAATGCGAAAATCGAGGCGGATAATCATCACTCACAGAAGATATCTAAGGTACGGAAGAGAAACGGACGGCTGCGATTGATGTTAGCTCGGGGGATAAAAGATTTAACGGCATCTTAGAGCCTAATAGATGCCAATAACGGAGAATAAAATGACGGTAATAGAGGGTATAGTAAACTGAGAGAGTTGCCGGCGGGCGGCGGCGGCGTAGGCGCAGAATAGACGGCGTTGCGGCGATGAGGAACGGGGGTGGACGGAAGAGATGCTAAGCTTGCACAATGAGGGACTAAAAGCTTCTAATAAAGTAATGTTTTGGATTTTCGTATAATTAGTTAAAGGTTGAAGTACCAAATAAAAATTTCAAGCTCCTTTGACCAAATCTGACGATTTATAATTAGTTGGGCTTCCTTTTGGGATTGAGCTGCATACATAAATTGTTTGCAGCCCATTATCAACAATTGTTGCGACATTTTTATTTTGGTTTATTTTAGCAGCTACCTTACTTCAAATTACGAAAGTAACCCTTATTTTTGTCAAATTACGGCTATCCCCCTGATCTAATGTCAAATTACGAAAATATCCCCCTGATGTAATGTCAAATTACAAAATCACTCGTCATGTTTGGATAATTACAACAACACCCTTCAACTATGAATTTTCTCACATGTTCAAGCATGTGGTGTCAAATTTAGTAGAATATTATAGATTGTGTGGAATATTCTCCATTTTATATCCGTTTTACCCCATTCGAGCTCCACATTTTAAAACTAGATGATCATAAAATGTGTCTCGTGACTTGTAAATATCAGATTGTGGTGAATCAGAAACTGCATTTTTTTTACAAAACGAGTACAAACTAAAGAACATTTAACAAAATTTAGAATATTATGTTGAATTTGATATCATGAGGGTGAACGCGTAAGGAAATTCATAATTAAAGGAGGTGGTTGTAATTACCCAAACATTAGGGAGTTTTTCATAATTTACCTTTAATTTTTGGTATATTCCTTCTTTGCTAACGACTTCTTTTTAAGAATTAAATAGTAACTGTTTAAAAAAAATTAAATAGTTATTTGAGAGATAATGAGTTGTTAAACCACTAGCTTCAAGATATTTATATTGAAAATTTACTCATAAAGCATTTTTTTCTTTTTTAGATTAAACTTTATGAGATACTTATACTGACAATGAGTTGTACCGACATGGTGACATCCATCCCCCCAGGAAAGCTTTTTTGTCTTTTTGATCAGCAACCAAAAAACTCTTTAAATACTTGGATACATTTAATTTAGCAAAATATTAAATTTAATTAAAAAAAATTGTAAACTAATACCAATGGGAGTGTATTATTAATTTATCATTGAATACTATATAATACTAAATATGTAGTGGTGCATTTTTTTATCTTAACCAACTAATATGATGATGAACGAAGCTAATTAAAACTATTGGCCGAGTCAAAACAATTGTATTATTATTTTATTAACAATTAATAATTAACAATAATTACCCATAATTATTACCTATATATTAATTGTTTTTCGCTGTGTTCATTCTTCTGCATCAATCGACAAGCAGCAGCAAGTAGATTCGCGATAGAGTTATGGATTCTCAAAGCAATTATCAGATGAAGGTGGTCACAGGAGAGTTCGGATACATCCTTCAGGATGTGCCTCATCTCGCCGATTACATCCCCGATCTCCCTGTATGTATTCCTCGATTCATCTGTATCTATCTATCTATCTATTGTTTTTCTTTTTCCGTGCTTGAATTTTGTTCCTTCTGTTATTGTGTGAAATTCCGAGTGGTGAATGTATATCTGTAATTGAATTTATTTGGAGTGTGATTTTAATGGCGCTCTGTTGCAACAATTTTTATGCAGTAGTGGAATTATGTGTTACAGATGAAATGCTGTCATGAAAATTGATCTATATTCGTAGTTCATTTTCCAGCGAAGAGTGAATTTGGCTTTGTCGATTCATAAATGAATGATTTAGTTATTTTCGACGGGGATTAGTGCACGTGTTTGGAATTTGTGAATTTTACCACGTGCTACGAAGATTGCATCCGTTCACCTAATGTTAATGATCTCTTGGATCTGTTAAGAGTTACAGTAGTTTGATTGTTGCAATGTTTGCAGCAAGGTGGATTTGGGATTTTCGGGGACATGAATAATTGTTTAGTCTTTTTTCTGATGTGATTATTTTGAGCATACTGTAGTGCGTGTATAGGAATATTTCAAAAGCTAGTGAGTTGCGCATAAGATTCATGAAATGAAGTACAAACGAGTGACAATTGACATTGCTTCTGTATTTTGACAGACTTATCCCAATCCGTTGCGCTCCAATCCTGCATATTCAGTCGTTAAGTGAGTTGAGCTTACTCTTCTCTTCCATCTCGTGGCTTGTTTCCAATATTTTATTATTTTTTTGATGATTAAACATTGTCAAGTTTCTAACGATTTCAGGCAGTACTTTGTTGACATGGACGATAGTGTTCCTCAAAAGGTGGGTTTATTATTCAAATGATTTGTTCAATGAGGGTTGCGAATTAGGTCATATTGGTATTTCTCTATGTCCTGGTAGTATTTCCGAGTTCTTAAATGAACTATGTTATGTTTGGTGATCTCTTTACAGATTGTTGTTCACAGGGATACTCCAAGAGGGGTACATTTTCGGAGAGCTGGACCACGTCAAAAGGTATGAATTCATTTTTTCTTGTTCAAGACTTAAGCGTCGGCAAATCCAGGAATTTACCAGTTGTTGAAATTCGTCAACGTTGCGCAGGTTTGTTTTGCTTCAGAGGAAGTGAATGCTTGTATTGTTACATGTGGAGGTTTGTGTCCTGGGCTAAACACGGTGATCAGGGAAATTGTACATAGCCTTGATTATATGTATGGAGTCAGTGAGGTCCTCGGAATTGATGTAAGTCGTCTGGCTACTGATGTTAATTGTGACGTTTAAAAAGTGTTTAGTGTTAAGCGTTCCGATTGAAGTTCATGCCTCGGAAAATGTTTCTCATTCCCTTAAAGAATTTGAGAGCAAATGCTGTGAAATCCCAATTACACTAATATATCAGAGCTCCTTATCTGTGATATATATAAATTTGTGAATCCATGTGCATCTCATGCTGAAATTTCTAATACTTATGTCAGCCATCTCGGTCAAAGAACTTATGAATTTTTTCGTATCTTCTTCAAATAGCGTTGCTTTGTTAAGGATAGTGCAAGTATTGCTCTACTACTACATTTTTTCCTAATAGAGGCATCTCTTCTCTTAGGGAGGCTATAGGGGTTTCTATTCAAAGAATACCATTCCTTTGACACCGAAGACTGTAGATGACATACATAAGCGTGGTGGGACCATCATAGGAACTTCTCGAGGTGGTCATGATACCATGAAGATCGTTGACAGCATTCAGGACCGTGGAATTAATCAGGCAAGTGTGTGTCCTACCAGTGATTCTGGCATGTAACTTTCTGCATAGCAATGCACCATATCTGGTGTATAAAATACACCGTGTCACTGATGAACAAAGTTGATGGACAGGTTTATATAATTGGAGGAGATGGCACTCAGAAAGGAGCAGCAGTAATATATGAGGTAATACTATTTAGGGCAGCTTACCTCCTAATCGCTAAAGACGCAGTTCCATTTTGCCTCTTACTAATTAGTGGCATTTTGTTTGGTTTTATATCACACATATATTGCGCCAATTAGTTGAAAACATTAAATAACATAACTGAGGGATATGTAGTATTCAATTTTATTTTTCCAACATTAGTATAGATATTTGATAGTCTGATCCATGATAATATATGCTTCACTTTTCAGGAGATATCCTTGTTACCTTATTCTTCTTCTGCAGGAAATCCGTAAGCGGGGTCTTAAGGTTGCTGTTGCTGGGATCCCTAAGACAATTGATAATGACATTCTGGTACCTCTTATCCTTCATTTAAATTGCAAATTGATTTTTCCGATTTCTTAGACCATATGGTCAATTAGAAGCAAATGAACCAAAGTTGGCTACTCGTGTTGATGAATTTTGTTTCACGAATCAAACTTTGCATGTCTTAAAGATTAAGTATGAGATTTTTCCGACATAATCAACCTACATGTTCCTTGATGTTCTGGTGGATGGATGAACTTCATTTTGTACCATAACCCCATGTGCACATTCTGTGGTTCCATATTGTGAATTTGTTTTCCTTCAATATACAATTGGTTTTATAGAGCCTTTTCATTCTGTTGCTGTTTTCAACGTAATAGTTTCTTTTTCTTTTCATTTCTGACCATCTTTAGTTTTGAACTGATTTGTGTTATCAGGTTATTGACAAGTCATTTGGTTTTGATACTGCTGTAGAGGAAGCTCAACGCGCTATTAATGCTGCACATGTTGAGGCTCAGAGTGCAGAAAATGGAATTGGTGTTGTGAAACTAATGGGTCGCTACTGTGGTAAGACGAAAGCACAGTAACTATTATACATCTGAGATAATTTTCTTTTCTTTTCTAAAGGAAGATACCAAATTTATATATTTTTGCAATTTCTTTGTGAAGCTCTACAATTACTGTTGTATGCAGTTTCTCTTGTGCTAGCATTTTTATATCTTCCTCTAATCTTATCGGAATTATTGGTGCAGGATTTATTGCAATGTATGCTACTCTGGCTAGCCGAGATGTTGACTGCTGTTTGATTCCAGAATCACCATTTTATCTAGAAGGACAAGGGGGACTTTTTGAATATATTGAGAAAACACTTAAAGAAAATGGACACATGGTCATTGTTATCGCTGAAGGAGCAGGTCAGGAACTTCTTGCTGCTAAAGATGAACAGGATGCTTCAGGGAACAAGCTACTTCAAGACGTCGGGCTGTGGATTTCTCAGAAAATAAAGGTATTTTTCTGATAAATATACGCAACTAAACAGAAAGGAGAACAATTTAAGAACACAGGTCTAACTCATGTCTGACAGAAAAATCACTATTGCTGGATGTTTTATCTCTTCTCGTTTAGAGTATAAATTACAAAACGGAGTTAATTCAGTGTTGACTGCAACATGATGTTGATGGATTACTCTGTTAAGTAACATCGCTCCTTTTACAGGACCACTTTTCGAAGCAAGGAAAACTTCCAATTACTCTAAAATACATAGGTAAGTTTACTGATGACTAAATTCATTTATCTTATTTTATTGCAAAAAAGAAACTGAATCGGTATTTTGGCAGATCCAACGTACATGATCCGTGCTATTCCTAGCAATGCATCTGACAATGTGTACTGCACACTCCTTGCTCAAAGTGCTGTTCATGGAGCAATGGCAGGTTACACCGGTTTCATAAGTGGGCTTGTCAATGGCCGCCATACGTACATTCCTCTCAATGTTAGTGTAGTTCTGTGTGTTTTTCATGTTCTTTGTCCAACAAACTTTTATTTGCTTTAGACTTTTAGGTGTGCAATGCTGAATCTATCTTTAGAACTTGAGGATGGCAAAAACATGGTTGTGATTCATGAATTTAACAGAAAGTATTTTATGCACAGCGTATAACTGAAGGACAAAACAAGGTTGTCATAACCGACAGAATGTGGGCAAGGCTTCTCTCTTCAACTAATCAACCGAGCTTTGTGGAAACCAAGGATCTCAATGATGATGATGTCAGAAAAGATGACGCGCCTCCAACTCAAATGCTGGATGATGCAGGGAGCTCTGGAGATGGGATAACAGGTAATAACAATACCATCACAAAATGAAATAAAAAACACTTTGCAGTAGGCCTCTTGAAACTGATCCCTGTGACACCTGGCAAAGTATGAGACGTGTACTAAATATAATATTGGATTGATGGGATCGTGTAGGAACAAGTTTCAAGTTTATCGATCTGTAAGGATGCCTTAGCTGCGGGCAGTGACAATTTAATCTTGATTTTTTTTTAATTAGAGATATGCAATTTAAAAAGTGATTCATTTATTTGTATTTTCTTTCAGTGACGATAAATTGATAGTTAAATTATATGGCTGTGAGTTTATGGACTTGCGGTAGTTAATCCGATACTTTCTGTTAGCTGTTAACTTCAATAATGAAACTATATTTGATTTCTGATTTCACCCCTTGACGAAAAACAACTTGTAGATACAAGGGAAACGCAACGAACAAGTAAATTATAAATTTCAAGTGACCAGCATCTAGGGTAAGAAATTGAACGACAGACTTGATACATATATTATGGTAAAGCTATCATCAAAGTGCAAAACATACATCTAGTTAATAATGCCAATGATTATAACCAACGGATCGAGTGTAATAGAATAACCCTCTTTTTTCATCTACTGGAGACAAAAAGACCACACTTTACAGAAGAATATAGGCACTTTGTGGGATTAATTCATTATTGGTTGATGGTGACAAAGCAGTTAAAATGACGAATCAGCCCCTGTAAACTCCGGAGGGGTCGGCATATTGGATAATCCATGGATGCTCTAATAGTTTGTGAAGCGGCAGACGCTGTGCAGAATCCTTGACAAGCATCTGTTTCAAAGTGAGATGACAAAATTAAAATGAAGTTAAAGCCTAGGGACAGCTTTTGAGGTGAAAGTTTAATATTAGGAAACCAAAATTACCTGACTAATAAGATCTTTTGCAGCTGAAGAAATAATAGGTTTTGGAGGGAATTTTAGATCCACTTGTATAATCCTGCAGAGAAGAGAACACACACACCTCTAGTTTATCGACAGAAAAAAATTGCGCAAAATATTCAAAATTGAAAATGCAAGGAAATTGTAGCTTTGGTTGCATGATGGGATTATGACTGCTTACAAAAGTTCATGTAGAAATGAGCGTACCTTCGATATGTGTCTGAATGCTCTTTTGCTTCAAAAGGGGGCACCCCATAGAGAAATTCATAGCACAAAATACCAAGGCTCCATATATCCACACTTGCATCATGCTCCACACTCTCCACTGCAAAAGGTTACAAAGCTTAAACGTTAAAATCAACTGCAAATGCAACACAATCTTTGCTTCTGCCAATTAACACCGAATCACACATCAACTTCATGTAAAATAAGCTTACCCATCTCGGGTGGAAGATAATCTAGAGTGCCACACATAGTCCGCCTACGGTTGAATGTGTGCACAGACCAACCAAAATCTGCAATTTTAAGTTCCCCCTGACAATTGGAAACTAGTGCGGTGAGATTATTACATATCAACTGACGAAATTTCATAAGCAAAAAGCTTATTATTATTACCTGTGCTCCCACCAAAAGATTCTCTGGTTTAATATCTCTGTGTATTACGTGCTTTCCATGACAATATATGAGTGCTCGAGCTAATGATGCAACGTACTGTTACATATCCCATAAACACAAAGAAACCGTAAATCTAGTCAGCCAAGTAGCTAAAATTGCAGAGGTAAACTTGTGGAAACTGAATATGCATTTGCATAACTAATTCAATAAACATTTTGAATTTTACCGACATTTTCTGTAAAATAAGAAAAGAATAGAAAATGCACTCACAGTAGCAGCACGTCTTTCATTGAAGTATTTGCACTTCTGCAGCTCTTTGTAGAGTTCTCCCTTGGCAGCATATTCCAGAATCAAATACACTCGTTTCTGTAGTTAATTAGTTATAAGTAAGTAAACTAACAAATTATTATCAAATCACAATAATAAAATAAGTAAAAACTAAAAACTATCATACCTGATCGTAAAAGTAACCATAGAGTCGTAAAATGTTAGGATGTCGAAGATGGCTCTGTATTTCGACTTCACGGCGAAGCTGATGTTCAACCTGAGACTGTTTCAGCTGGCTCTTAAACAATACCTTTAGTGCCACAATGTGATTGCTCTGCTCAAAAAAAGGAAACTACATTTAAAACTTTCATTTCTAGAACAAGTATCAAACAATCCTCATCCTAGAATACTTGATTTTTCAAAAATCCTCAAATGCTCGATTTGAAGAAATAATTTCAGAATATGCAGATGGAAAATTAGCAAATGAAATGATAAGAAAATTATATATGCCGTAAATTCACACGCTTACCCTCTTTTCCCTAGCGAGATATACATGTCCAAACTTTCCTCTGCCGAGAGGCTTTCCTATGTCGAAGTCGTTTAGAGTCCACCGCTGTTTCTCCGTTTGTGCTGTGCTCTCACGAGAACCCTAGGGAAACAAAAGTTTCATTCGCATATCCACAATAGAACACCACTAATCAGACTACCAAAATATTCTAACAAGGAAATCAACAATTTTCTCTCACTTGAATAAACAGGACTTCATTGACTACATACATTTTCTCTCACTTGAATAAACAGGAAACATAAGCACTAATGAAAAATTTGTCAGTGTATAATAATGAAGCTACCCTTGCTATTGTAAACAATTAATGGCAATTTTCACAAGTGGTGCCCAAATAGATCATCAGAAACTAAATCCTAAGCGAATCAAAATTAAATAGAATGAATAATTGACTATACGCATCCAAAAGTCAATTATTCATTCCAAGGTCGTAAATAAAAAGGAAAAGACAAAGATCACGAAAATCTAAAATCAGGAGATCAAATTGTGAAACGCCAAAAAACTTGAAATAAACCATTAAAACACACACACACACACACACACACACACAAAAAGTGCAAATAAGACAATCTTACATAAAAAGGGGAAAAAAAACCCTAATTCTTCAAAATTTCAGAACCAAAATAACAAAGTCGAAAAAGGAAAAAGAAAACCTAAAATTTCTCCATGTAAGTTTCAGAAATAGAAGACAATGGTTCCACAATACCTTGTGCTCTTCTTGGGACTCCTCGGCGACCGTCATTTCTGAAAATCTGGCGCTCTCGGAATATGAGAGAGAAAGAAAAAAGAAGGGGAGAGAGAGAGAGAGAGAGGAAAGAGGGGAATGGTGGCACCGCGATATTTGCAGGGGGGGGGAATGAAACAAAATTTTCTCTGATTTGATTTAAAATGGGAGCATGGGTATTGTAGTCTTTTCTGCTCGCAATGCTCCAACGGTCATATTTGATGACAGAAGGAGCGTCTTAAGTGGGACCCCTCGTACTTACTTTATATTTTCTTTTCCAGACTGGAAATTATAAAACAAAAATTAATTAACTTTTGTGTTTTTTTAATTGTACCGTTGCCTTCAACTCGACCAAAATAGCTAGCTAGTTACTATTTATTTAATATAGTCAATACTCAATACAGTCAATATTTAGGGATAATTAGCAATACCCCCTTCATCTAGGTAAATGAGTTAAGAAAAACCCCCTCCCAAAAATAATTAGAGAAAACCCCCTTACCTAATATTCTACCCAAATATTATTTAATAATTCCCAAACCACCCTTTCTCACTCTTATCTCTTCTCTCTCTTTCTCTCTCTCTCTCCCCTCTTTCTCTCGCACACATAAAAACACACACACACACACACACACAAATTAGTGAGAAATCTCAACAGGAGAAAGCTCAACAGGAGAGTAAGGAGGATTCTGCCGCCGCCGCCGCCGCCGCCGTCGTCTCCGCGCACGCGTCAGCTGGAGTGAGATTTCGAGGACGTGGGATCGGAGCGCGTTGGGGCTGTCGCGCGTGACGATAATTGGGGGCTTGGGCTTGTTCTTGGATCCCGGAGGACGACCGCGCGGGCGGCGGTTGGCGGAGGGAGTACCCCCGGAGCTGGTGGTAGCGGCGGCGTCGTCGTCCTTGGAATTAGCAGACGGCTCGTGATGAATTTCAAGACGAGAAGAAGGCAACGGCGGCGGCCTCTGCTGCAAGTGGAGGTCCGTCGGTGGTGTGAGAAGCTGATGAACGTAGCGAGAAGAATTACCACCGCCGCCGGAGCCTTGCTGATGTTCGTAACCCGCCATTTCTATACATCAATCTCTCTCTCTCTCTCTCTCTCTCTCTCTCTCTCTCTCTCTCTAACTTTCTCTCTCTAGCAAATAGAAATGAAAACGAACACAGAAAATTAAAGTAGTAATAAAGAATGAATATAATCAGTTATATTCTCTATTCTGGTGTTGCTTTTGGGATTAAGTTAATTTAGGATTGGGATTAAATTAAATTAAATTAGTTTTCTTAATTGGTGGAGCTGAACATGCTCAAAATATGACGGGTTCGGCCATGGCAGAAGCTCTGGGTGGTGTGGGGACGATGTGGAGGCCGATTTTGGGTTTATTTGTGGCTGAAACCTTAATCGACTATGTACATGTTCATAGTCGATTAAGTTAATCGACTATGTTCTGGTATTCGATTAAGGTTGATCGACTCCAGTTTTTTTTATTTTTTTTGGATTTCTTGTTTATTGTTTCAATTGTATAAATCATTTATAACGTTTGTATATTTTTTTTCTTTCTAAAATATAGTTGATTTTGCATTTTTTCGCAGTTGTAATTTGTTATGTTTAGTAGCAGATTCTTAATCGACTATGCTTCATCATAGTCGATTAATACACCTGATATAGAAAAAAAAAATTAAAAAAACAAAAAAAAAATTAAATAATTAAATAATTTCCTTAATCGACTATGAAGCATAGTCGATTAAGGCTTAATCGACTATGCTTCATAGTCGATTAAGAAAAAAAACGGGAAAAAAAAAAAAAAAAAAAAAATTTGCTGAGCGTGACCCAGTGATGATGTGGCGGGTGGGGACAAAGCTGGAAAGCATAATGGCTGAAAATGGGTGTGGACTTTTCTCAAATGGACTAAAATATTTTGGACCTCCCTCAATTAAAAAAAATAATGAGGGGGTTTTCTCAAAGAGCCCCCAATATTTATTTAATAACACGAAAGACTAATTTTTATTATTTGGTTGTAGTAAATATATGCTAATTTTATACAACCAATAGCGGTAGGACACCATTACATCAATTATATCGAAATGCATTTTAATATTTTATTCAAGATCCTCATTAATTTATTTTTCTTGGACAAGTTGACTCTTTTGTGATCCATTGTCTACTACCCTCTCCTTCACATCTCTAGCCCTGCCACCAATCTTCACTTTCAAACAATGCAGCTGCTCCGCCACCGTCAGGTGTTTCCCGGTGAAGTAGTGGTATGTCCACGCAACCGCCGCCAGTGTGGCAGCAAGACAGCCACCGGAGAACATGAATCCGGTGGTGACCAAGGAGAGCGCAACTATAGACGGGACGATAATTGGGCTAAACAAGACCAAAATGGGAGTGGCTATGAAGAGGGCTATCATTGTTCCGGTCAAGGTCAGCCCCGCCAAGCCCAGAAGAGAGCCGCCAATTAAGGCGGCAATCAAGAATCTTACGGCTTCGGGGTGGTTGATCAAAACTGAATCTCGGAGTATTTGAGACATGGGTTTTGGCTTATTACCGGATATGATGACCATTGTGGATGGGAATGCAAATTCGAAATAATAAGTTCTTGCATTCATGTAGTTATATAAGGCATTATATATGCAAGAGAAAAAGTTCATCGACTCGGAAGTCTTAAAGGTGAGATCATTCAAGGAAAAGCGTGAACATGTTACGTACAAAAGGGGAGATCATTATACATATGCAACAGAAAAACGTGAACACGTCACACCATACACGTTTCAGAATTCGTATATACTTTACACTTATACATGTGTGATAATCTAAGGTGGAAAATTACCCGATACATTTTTTGTATGTTTGAAGCTACATATGACAGCTCGCTTGGCTCAGCAGGTTTAATGGAGCAAATGTGCATCTTTTTATCACTTTTTTTTCTACACAAGAACTGCGTGAGAGAATCATATGGAACACTACTGAGAATATCATTCGAATAGAGGTTACGAAGGGTCCAAAACTAAAACCAACAAACAAAGCCAAACAATAATGCTTTTTGCGAGTTAAAGTGGCTGAGTTCCCTACACCCGTTTCAGTAACTCAGTCAATAATCAATCTCCAGCTAAATCATCCAGTTCTCGGTTAAATCTCTGCAGAATTTGCCTATGAAATATTATGTGGCAAAAAAATAAACTTCATGAATCCTTTGCAACAGTCTGGTCGAATAATGGCGGGATTCGATTTTTCGGCAGCAAAACTGGGGGAAGAAAACGCGGGACCACAAACGCCAATACCAGACATATCAACACCAGAACTACAACATACCAAGCCTTGTGGGGAATGCCCAACAACAGTTCATCGCAAACTGCCATGAAAATGGAGAAAGATTAAAGAAAGATAGATAGTTCTCTTCGTCTTTAACGTTAACCTAGAACTTTATGTATATATAACTAACGAAGCAAGACTTGAGCGTTTGATATGAGTTAGAAACAAAAGTTTGTCGTACCTATATTGAACATGACATATTCCCTCTCATGTTTCCCTGGTAGTGCAACAATCCCTTCGGGTTCCACGTTCACCATAACATATATTCCACCCTGATCCACGATTTCAATTCAATTAAATTTCGATGGAAAAGCGAATGAGGATAATTATTTACCGACTTGAAAAAACATAGATACACCTGTTCATTCAACGAGAGTATATCGTCAGTCTTGAAAATTAACTTTTCTGTGTTGAGCAATTTTCTTCCGTGATTCATCTCCAAGCCTGATGTACCTCTATGCAGTTGCAGGGAAAAACTGGCAGGTATCTATTATTCCTCTAACATTGTTATTAATTGTTGTCGATAAATTTTAAAAGAATGGAAAGATAGATAGAACTGACGTACATACAGAAGCAGGATATGATATCTTCACTTCGTACCACCTATGGGGACTCAGTCTTTGTAATTGGTAGAGGCAAGCACCATTTTGTAGTGGCAGTGTTTCCTTGAACAGCTCTTCACCAACATACAAAACCTTGTCATATATCCTGTCAAATTTTTGGAACACGTGTTCTAATGATTTGTATATCCAACAAAAACATAAAGAAATATTGAAAAAGAAAATGAGAACGGAGTGCTAATCAAATTGCCGTCTTTATTGTGAATATCTAGGATTTTCTTATTCATCGAGCTAAAAAAAGTGCCCAGATATCCAACAGAAGTACATGTTGTAAAATTCTTGTTAGAATAACGAATAATAGAGGTTCCATGGATAACACGGAACATTTGATTGTCGCATCACCTTTTCACATTACAGTTTTATCCCGTAACTGCAGCAACGTAAAATTTAAGGAACTGAGATAAGAGATTTCTGCACCCCAGCCATAAAATATCTTACATGTTTCCATGGATGGATGATGGACCACTGAGTACCGTGATCAGAAAGTAGAAACACAAGCACTTAGAGTATTTCATGTTTCTAGTCGATTGAAGAGTCTTGCTTCAACTTGATTTGATATCTGAAGAACAATCGAAGATGATAATCTGATTTCTATTAGTAACATGAAAAAGAAGTCAATGCAGTAATAGAGTTAAATAGCTTTTTCAATTCTCACAGCTATTTTCACAAAAACAGTCAAAGCCAACTGCCAAGAGAAGTAAGAGATCAGCTGGAATGTAAAAGCAACATCAGGTGAGCTATGATCTGACAAGGACGACGAAACGGCGACAATTCAATTAGGAATCATTATGAATTCTTTTGAAAAATTAAAACAATACAGCTCAGATCTAATGGGCTTAGCGCACAAACTTGTCGATATCAATTTGAGAAAAAATAGCTTAACATGACTCCAAAGAAACACTTCTTTAAATTTGATGTTAGCTTCGGGAAAATGTACTAATTTCTGCATACTTTGGAAACCGTGGTATAAATAGCTGAAATTTCGGGTTTGAAATTTGCTAAATTAATTTCAAATCCAAGTTAAATGAATTAGCATGTGCAGTGTGGTTTGTTAAGGGAAATCCATAAAGAACCGATTGAAGATGATATTTCTGCAACAAAAAAGCAACATTACAGGCAATGTTTGGATTGTTTCTCTCAGGACAATGAGGTCGATTAGTACAATTATAGACGAAATTCGTAGATTATGAACAGTTGCTATATACTAATACTAAATTCTCCAAACAATAAACTTAGTTCTATGACATAATTAATAAACGATTGATAATAAAGATAACTAGGTTAGAGAAAAAGATGATTTTTTCTTACTTGATTTGGGTGCTTATTTCTGGGAAGCACTGATTCTGAATTCAAACAACCACCAAAATCGTGCTTGAGTGGAAAGTGGAAACGTTGATAAATAGAAAGCTGGCGGTGGAGACTGCTGAGGATTGAGGATCGACAGAGGGCGGTGTGGAATGTGACGGCAGTCAAAACCGGCCGAGTTTGATGGATTATCCGCGGCGGCGCGGCCGCAGGAGGTGAATGGTGATCGGAACCTGGGAAATGAAATAAATATTTAAATAAACAACATTAAAATAAACATTTTGTTATAGTATAATATTTAGCTGTGAAAAATAAAAATTAAAGAATATGCCAATTAATATCTTTAATTTTTGGGAAATTAGTAAAAAGGTCCCTCAACAGATGACCTATTTTGAGGTAAAGGCATACACTTATTTTGATTTCGATTGAAGTCCCAGTTTTTTTTCCTTTTGATTTCAATCCCTGGGCTCTTTTAATTACGGTTTGTCAAATTCATCCTTACAAAAATTCCGAGGGCTCTACAAATTAGTTGGTCGTCACCTTGGCTAACTAACTTTAAATTAATTGACTTCTTTGTAGGGTTGATAATTTGGATCTGGTTCCATAGATCCGATCAAATTTGGTTCGGTTCAATCCAGATGGACATGGTCTGCATTAAATTTAGTTAGAAATAAATTGAACGTATAGTTAGAAGTGCAACAATCAATTATATTTTTCAAGTATTTCATCCAACTTCTGTAGATTTCAGAAGTATAATATTACGTTGTTTTTCAATTTTTTTAAATAAATAAATTTTATTATTTTAATAAATTAATGAAATTATCTAATAAAATAGGATAATTCAAGGGATTTGCTATTTACACTTTGAAAATTGCTATTTGCAGTTCATAACAAAAAATACTTTATCTCTCTAAACCCCAAAACTTCCCAAACCCCCCCCCCCCCCCCCCCAAAACGCGTAAAAGCCCAACTTGGGCGCCTATTCATGCAGTGCACGCCCAAATTGGGCGTGCAAGCTGCATTAGTGGGCTCGAGTTGGGCGTCCAATGCAAATTTTTTTCTTTTTAATTGAAAGCGTTCGTACACGCCTTGGGCGCTCATCTTGGGCGTTCCAATATGTTTTTGCAAAAAAAAAAGCCTTACAAATTGATTTGTAAGGTTTTTTAACATGAAATTGGTTTCGTAATCGACCTACCCAATGCATATTACACATAAAAGAGTTGAAATTACATCAAAAAATCGAAGCCCAACCCTTCTTCAAGCTTGATTTCGAATTTTCGAATTTTTTTTTTTGCTATTTGCAGTTTGGGGGTTTTTGAATTTTGTTGGAAAATTTTGAAGTTTTAGAGAGATAAAATATTTTTTTATTATAAACTGCAAGTAACAATTTTCTAACCGTAAATAGCATTTCATTAATTCAAAGGGTGAGGGAGGTAAGTTATAAAACAAATTATTATAGAGGAGTCAAATGGTATATGCATAGACTTCAGGGGCAAAAATTGTAGTTAACTTAAAACAAACGGGCCCAATGAACAAAATAGAAAAATCTTCAGACCGCTAATTGAGAACTCGGTTTTACTTATGTCCAACATGAGAGGGTGAAAAATCGAAAATCGATTAAAAACATGAAATTATACAAATGTAAAATTAGAAAACTACCGACTCAAAAACCACGACAACAGCCCCAAAACCCCCGCCTAAATCCCCAATTCAGAAGAACATAAAATAATTTTAGTTATTTACAGCACTGCTCATCCCTAAGATCCGGAGTAATGGTAAGCATTGAAGTTTTAGCTCAATTTTTTTTAGTTATAATTAATTATTGGAGTCGATTATAGCTAACCCTGCTGATTTTTTTTTTCGTCGGTGAAGTTTTCCATTGCAGCTATTAATGACACAGACTCGAAAAATCAATGGCAGCCATTGGCCCCGACGAAGGAAGCGCAGGCAAGATTTCATGTTTTCTGTACCAATTTAAATTTGTTGTGGGCACAAGTAGTTAATTATAGGTTAGTTAAGTTAATATATTTTCGTGTTTGATAAGTTGATATTTTATGTATTGGTTACTTGTGTTCGGTTGTTTGGATGTATGGTGCTGCAAATGACGAATGTGTTCTTTTAGCAATAATTTTGCTGTGAATGTTATCGTATTTGTCGTTTACCGTCTAAAAAAATTAAAATCTAATTTATGTGATGTGATTCCCGTCTGGAGATTACTTTTTTGATAGATACAGTCTGGTTTCTGTTTATTTGCATATTCTTTTGTATGAAATCGAAACGAGGTGATTCCTGTTCGGAGGTTACTTTTGTACAGATACAGGCCTCTTATCACCTTATGTGTATATATTTTTTTGTATGGAATCGACATGAAGGCATTCTGTAGCTATGAGTGTAGACGAGTTCAAACAGGTTTGAATTTTTTTGTGAATTTCTCATCGAAGTATGAGTTTAATTATGCTTTGTTTATTTTCACGATATTATTCCAAAATGTTCTATATTTTCTTCCATGGTTGCACATTTCACATGTGCCTTTTATTTTTTTTTCATATTTACTTAAAAAGTTACTGGTTATTGAAGAGCCATATTTTTAATGAATGTATTCACATTTTCCAGGAGTTCCAGTTGTCACAGTTATATCATGATGGGCTCTTGAGATTACAAGCTAAAGATTATGAAAAAGCTCGTGAACTTTTAGAGTCGGTGCTAAAAGATCCATTGGTGCTAAATGCGCAGGTTGTATATCTTATTAAGTCATTCAGTTTTCCGCTTTAGCATTTTTTTTCCTTATTTTTGTCATTTCTGCATTTAATTTGTTTCACGATTTTTCGTTTTGGTTTTCAGGTGGAAAATAGTGCAAGTGATGGTCATCTTTTGCAGCTCAGGTTCCAATCAACCCGTAGATACTTGTTTCTTTTCTGCTATTTTTGTGATGGTGGTAATTTTTATGATGTTATTTTATGCATATCAACCAGATTTTGAAATTTAAGACTATTTTTGGTCTCGTCAGATTCTAAAATGCCACTATTATGTGTCATTTCATCATAAATAGATTTTTTGTTGGTTAAAAGGTTTCCTCAACATGTAAATACAGGTCTCCAGTTAATTTTGATTTTCTGGTCTGGAATGTGCACGATTGTTTTCTTTTCTTCCTTTCTTATACAGCCTGTGAAAATCCAGCAATTCACTCAGTCATATAATCATTCTGCATACCTTTAGTGAATCTCTTTGTGAAAATTCAGATGATGAGCTTCTTGACCTCTAGTAGTGAATTATTTTTAAAGGAAGTTTCTCAATTGTCTTTATATTTGAGTTGACATGCATGCGTTGTTATTTAATTGGTTAATAAACATTGTTTTAACTTGGAAAACGTATTATTTAATATCCAGTAATTCTTTTATAATTTTAAATCTGGGGCATGTTAAGTTTTTGTCCAGTTGAGAGAATTGTCATGTGGACATCCAAACAGGATTTTTTAAGCATGGTTGACATGTATTTCTATAGTTCCTTTACCTGAGTTTTTTTTTTCCTCCTGATTTCGGCAGATTTTTGGCACTAAAAAACCTTGCTACAGTTTCTCTTCAACAAGGCCCTTCCTATTACGAGAATGCTCTGCACTGCTATCTTCAAGCCGTAGAGATTGATAGCAGAGATTCTGTTGTCTGGAATCAATTAGGAACACTATCTTGCACCATGGGGTCATTAAGCATCTCCCGTTGGGCTTTTGAGCAAGGGCTGCTTTGCAGCCCTAATAACTGTAAGTGTATATTTTCTCCGTTCCAACCCACATTTCATAACCAAATTATTATGCAGTTACTCTTTTGCTCTTCACTGTCTTATTTTAGTTACTCAATGGTTGCTATCTTTGTAATTTAGCTTACTAGTGACCCTGATTTGTAGAATTAAAAATTGTTACAGAAACCCAACTATTTGGCTTATTGTAAATATGCAGGGAATTGCATGGAGAAACTACTGGAACTGCTAATTGCAATAGGTGACGAGGTGGCCTGTCTTTCTGTTGCAGAACTAATATTGAGGCATTGGCCATCTCATTCTCGTGCTTTGCATGTAAAAAGTACTATCGAGGACTCTGAACCAATCCCATTCACTCCAAGAGGTATAGATAAACTAGAACCAAAACATATACGGCTAAAATTTCCTGAAAAGAGAAAAGCAACGGATGAGCACTTAGATACAACCATAGCATCTAAAAAGTTGAAGCAAAACATTGAAGTTCAACTTTCAGAAGCCTCCTGGATAGCTCTTGTAGGCCGAGTAATGGAGATCTTACGCCCATTGTCTACATCAGGCATTGAATCGGAAACTGAGAGCTACATATCAGGGGATGTTAGACTAACCATACAGTTGCCTCCATCTGCAACAAAATTAACTGGTTCTATAGACACTGAAAGATCTACATGTGGGGGAGGCACACCTTTTGGTAATGGCAACTCTATAAATGAGAAAGAAGGAACCATATTCGAAGAACAACCTCAAGAGAGACGAAGCAGTCGCCTTGAAAGGCTTAGAAGTCGCAAACCAGGTAAAGAAGAATCAGAATTTTCCAGCAATAAAGATCTTGCTAAAGTTGTGAAGCAGTTTCTGGTGCCTCATTTGCTTGATGGAACTGGAGCCATACATTCCAAGCACAATTCCGACCCTTCTTGTAATGCTGAAGTAACGGCTAATTCACTAGACTCGGAACCTATTGACGTGATTGAGTTTGTCCAGAATACTTCCAATAATTTTGGAGCTTATCACATGGGTCACTTGCTTTTAGAGAAAATTGCAAATTCAAGTATTTTATATCATGATAATATTGGAAAAATATTGGACTTAGAAAAAAATATCAGACACTGGGGAAAGGAACGAACTCCTGAATGTAGTCTTTTCCTTTCGGAGCTATATTATGATATGGGATTACGCTCTTCCGAAACATCAATAGTTTGCAGCTTCACATCAGAGGCATCTTACCATCTCTGTAAGGTTATAGAATCTGTAGCTCTGGGATATCCTTTCCATATTTCTGGAATGGATGGTGAAATTAAATTCCCTATGGCAGATGTTTCTGAAGATAACCAACAAGGTCAAATGGACAACTCATCTTTGTTGAGAAGCAACCATCGCTTCTGGATACGTTTTTTTTGGTTAAGTGCACGCTTATCTATATTGGAAGGTGATAAAGAAAAAGCTCAAAAGGAATTTTCTATTGTGTTAGCTCTTTTCAAGGACAAGGATAAGATGAACTCTCCTATTGGTTCTATTTGCTTGCCACATTGCAAAGTGACCAAAAAGTTGACAGTTGATAGGGTCCTTCATGAAATGAATTTGATTGATGTTGACTACTTAATGAAGAAATCTGTCAGTGAGCTGCTTGAGAAAAGCATGCATGCAGAGTGCAGTAAAATGCTTGCTCCTCTTTTATTGTTCACAAAGGATGTCCATCTCGATGTGTTATATGACCGGGACAATGAAGATAAAGAAAAAAATTCAGTTGAGCTATCTGCATTAGATGTTTTGATCAAATCATGTGAATTGGCAGAACCAATGGATGTTGACATCTATTTGAATTGTCATAGAAGGAAACTCCAAATACTTCTAGCTGCAGCTGGTCTGGAAGGCAGTTCCCCTGATAATACACCAGGATTAAATACATTTCCTTTTTCTGCAAGTCAAGAAAGCTTATGGAAGCACTGGAGTCATTTAATTGCTGAGGAGGTGAAAGCTATTTCTCAATCTGTATCAAAAGTCAAGAGCATCGTCAACCTCAGTGAGAATTCTGTAAGTTTCCATGTTATTTTTGTTGATGAATCAAATATGGTGCTTCAGGGTGTACAGTGATGGAATCTGTGAGGCAATCTGAGATGCTTTCCATCAATATATTTGGCTAGTCTTTTCTGTTGTATTTGATTGCTTGAAAGTCTCAGATATGGTATAGGCATCCATGCTCTGTCTCTACATAATCATGTATAGAGTTTCATTTTTTTTTTTTTTTTGATGAAGTTTATTGTATTGTTTTTTTGGGTCATACAATATGTTTCTTATAATGTTTGACAATTTTCCTGCAGAAAAACATCCCTGTGGCGGTTATTGGTAATATCCAGTCTTTATTGCTGACGTTTATGTACAGTATTGCCAATTCATGCTTTGCTAAAAAGTCATATGGGCTTGGTAGTGTTCCGGAGTCCATTGAGCAAACTGAAAGATGCTATTTTGTGGATGCTGCTATTGCTTTCTACAAACTACAGTATATGTTCTTCAATACTCCGATTAAATCTCAAGTGAGACTGTACTCCAACTACTCTGACATTGTGTTCAGTTGTTAAATTGTCACATGTATGTTTTCCTCTGATATTTGTATTCTAATTTTTTTCTGACATTCCTATCAGGCAGAGTTAGTTGTGGCAATACATGATATGCTTGCGGAATTTGGTATCTGCTGTCTACGAGGGTGTGATGAAGAACAAGAAGAGACATTCTTGCAACTTGCAATCAAGCATCTTTTGGGGTTAGCTATGAAAGTTAAATCCAATATTAACTCTCTTAATAAGGAACAAGAAACAAGGTCTGATCAACAGACTTTGAAAGATGATCCTGCAGGATCTCCAAGTGAATCACTATCTACTATTCTTGATATGGAAGTGAGGAAAACTGCAAAAGATGAGGCTAGTTCATTAGAAAAAGATGCTGTTGACAGTTCAAATGCAGAAAATGTTTCCTCTCATCTAGAAAATGAGAAAACGGGAGTAAAATGTGACAGTGATGTTGGTTGTGTACCTGCCAGTAGCTGCGGCAATCGAAAAATAGAGAATACTCATATTATTGAGTGTGAGAGTGAGCTAACTGAGGATGAAAGAGAGGATCTTGAACTCATCATTGATAATGCATTGAATCAATGTTTTAACTGTTTGTATGGTCTAAATTTGAGATCCGATTCATCCTGTGAAGAGGATTTAGTCGAGCATAAAAACACAAGCCAGGGGGATTATCAGACTAAGGAACAGTGTGCTGATGTTTTTCAATATATACTTCCGTATGCAAAAGCTTCATCTGTGAGTAGATCTTCACTCAGCCCATCTCTCCCTATGGCTTCTACTAGTACTACACCACATTTCAACTTAGTCTTCCTTTATTTGTGCCATACCGGAAATAAATAGGATGATGCATGGCTTCTATTATTTTTTCTGCACTCATTTATGTTTACCTTTCAGAAAACTGGGCTGATTAAACTTCGGAAGGTTCTAAGAGCCATATGCAAACATTTTCCTCAACCCCCTGACCATGTTTTGGCTGGAAATGCGATTGATAAGTTCTTAGATGATCCAGAATTATGTGAAGATAAGCTATCAGAGGATGCTGGGTCTAAAGACTTTCTGGATACCATGATGAAAATTATATTTCCAGAGAACGAACAGATCAAACAACTAAAGACATCTTCCCTGGAAAGGTATAATTGGTTCATGAACCGTGTTTAATTTTCTCTTACATAGATTATTGATATGGAGTTCGGTTAAATGTAGAATTGGTTTCCTTTTGTTGCAGCTGTGACCCGTACCTGGAAATTTATCGCAATTTATATCATCTTCTTGCACAGTCTGAGGAAATAAGTGCAACTGATAAATGGGCTGGTTTTGTTCTAACTAAAGAAGGTGAAGAATTTGTACAGCATAATGCAAATCTCTTCAAATATGATTTATTATACAATCCTCTGCGCTTTGAAAGTTGGCAGAAGCTTGCAAATATATATGATGAGGTGAGGTCTTGGGTTTTTTCTTTTTACGTCGATGGACAATGCAAAGGAAAGGTAGCCGTATAATCGTAGTAAATCTAAAGGATGTATTGTATATTTTTGGTTTGCAGGAAGTGGACTTGCTGCTGAATGATGGCAGTAAGCAAATCAATGTTTTGGGGTGGAGAAAAAATGGTGTTCTACCTCTGAGAGTTGAGGCAAGTCGAAGAAGAAGCAGGCGATGCTTATTGGTCACTTTGGCTTTGTCAAAGACAGCCGCCCAACAGGTTTCATTCCCTTTCTCATTGATTCTATCTGAAAATGTATTTGATATATCTGTTAGTATGCAAATGAGAACAAGTCTGACATCAACTTCTCTTGGAAACCACTGCTGGAATTTATGGGGATTTTTTTTCTTCTATTTTTCCTAGATGTGCTTATCCTAAAAATGGATTGAAATATCTTATTTCTCTGATGAGATGAAATATCCCGACCTATATGATTAGAACTTTGTGCATCACCAGGATGACTGTTCTTTATGATAGAACCTGCTGTGCGTGAATGCTTCGGTGAAATAGCTTGTAACAGGATTGCTTTGTGAAAAAAGCTTGAAATTGTAATATTGCAACTTTTACCATCATTCAATGTCACTCACCACCTTCATTTGTTTCAGGGTGAGATACACGAGTTATTGGCATTGGTGTACTACGATGGTCTTCAGAATGTGGTACCATTTTATGATCAAAGATCTGTTGTACCCTTAAAGGATGAAGACTGGAAGAAATTCTGCCAGAACTCTATGAGTCATTTCAAGAAAGCCTTTAAACACAAGTATCTTTCTCTCTCTTCATTCATACACACAAAATTTGTTTGTGTAACATTATGGATTTGGTAATTTGAAAATTTTGGTTCACAGGGAAGATTGGTCTCATGCATTTTATGTGGGAAAACTCTGTGAGAAACTTGAATACTCTCACGATGTCTCGTTCTCATATTATGCCCAGGCTATTGCCTTGAATCCATCAGCTGTAGATCCATTCTACAGGATGCATGCATCACGATTGAAGTTACTCTGCAAATGCGGGAAGCAAAATGAAGAGGCTTTAAAGGTTTTATATGATGTATTTGCTGTATTTTCTTCTCTCCAGGACTGTATATGCCTTTTATTTTCCCATTTTGTTATGCTAATGGTTATGAGTATTTGTGCTTCGACGTCTGGCATATATGTATTATTTTAATAAATGACGCGGAGATCAGCATATACTTAATGAAAATGCATAGAAATTATTTGGATACCTAGCTGTCAATTATTGCCGTGTTTGTTAGATTAGCAGCCACACTATGTTTGATCACTTGACAACTTCTAAGTCATTTGTTTCAATCTGTGCTGCGTGTGTTCTAGGTTGTTGCGGCACATTCCTTTGCTCAATCAGCCAAGGAAACTGCAGGACATATTTTAGGGGGACTTGACAATGAAAGTTCAGAGTCATTAATGCGCGTTGAAGATGGATTATCCAATAGCAACTCTGAGGTGGTAGACTTGCATAAATTTGAAAAAGTTTGGGATCTGCTTTACAGTGATTGCCTTTCTGCCCTTGAAACTTGCGTGGAAGGTGACCTTAAGCATTTTCACAAGGCGAGGTATATGCTTGCTCAAGGATTTCACTATAGAGGTGGGACTGGGAATCTAGAGAAAGCAAAGGAGGAACTTTCTTTCTGCTTTAAGTCATCTCGTTCGTCATTTACAGTAAATATGTGGGAGATTGACAGTATGGTTAAGAAAGGAAGGTACGAAGTTCAGTTGTACCTCCACTTTAATATCAATGTCGAAGCCTTTCCACAGTTTTCATTCTGTCTCTAGATAAGTTTTAAGCATCTAAGGATCCTAAATGAGCACCTGAAATCTGATCAATTTTATCCCCATAATAGATAGATAGTTATCTTAGGTATAACACCACCGAAAAAATTCAAATGGCATTTGACATTTCACAGTGCTGATGAGTTTTTTCAGGTTAAGGTCAATTCCATCTTCACAGAGTCCTGATCAGTTGAACTAATTCTTTAATTTTATTTTGTTTGCCGGATACATATGCAATCAGTTGATCCTTTTTTTCCCTCTTTGTAATGCAGACGCAAAACCCCAGGTCCTTCTGGGAACAAGCGAACACTTGAAGTAAACTTAGCAGAAAGTTCCCGTAAATATATAACTTGCATAAGGAAGTACATCTTATTCTATTTGAAGTTGTTGGAGGAGACTGGAGATGTCTCTACCCTTGATCGGGCTTATGTCTCTCTTCGGGCAGATAAAAGGGTATTGAAGCATCAAAGCCTTCAACTTAATTTAATTTCTTTGATTTGCTATCTTTTGTTTGCGATAAGTGAACATCGAATGCAAGTATTGTTAATTTAATTAGTTTGTCCTCTAGAAAATCCAGTTTAATTTTTTTCTTCGCAATTTTAACTCTTTAGTATCTACTGTGAAAAATAGGTAAGAAAGCTATTTTCTAGTTAATATTGCAACTAGGAACTCTGTTGTCTAATTTAATTGTGATTGCAGTTCTCCTTGTGCCTTGAAGATATTGTGCCAGTGGCTCTTGGAAAGTACATTAAGGCCTTAATTATGTCGGTACGTCAAGGTGGTACTGCTACAGACCATGTTGAGCATTTGCTGGAGAAACTATTCAATTTGTTCTTAGAGCAGGTCAACTTGTGGTCAGATATTTGCAGTTTGCCTGAGCTTAAGAGTTCAGAATGGACAGAGAACAGCCTCTACGGGTTAGTGCTCGCAGAATATTTTTTTTAGATCAACGACAACTATAAATATTTGTAGGAAGTATTTTTATTATTTCTTTATTAAGTCGGATATGTATCGTCATTCACAACGTTATGTACTTATACTATCTACGTTTTTCGGTTTATTGCAGATATGTCTATCAATACATACAGCTACTTGAGAGCAATGTCAAGGTAGAAACCCTTGAAGGAATAAACGAGAAGATCCGTAAGCGTTTGAAGAATCCAAAATTGTCTAATAGTTACTGCGCTAAAGTATATAGGCATGTTTCTGCTGCCTGGTGTAGATCTCTTGTCATTAATATGGCATTGATCACACCTTTGCATTCAAAGCGCTCCACTGAGATTCATGGTATGGATTCATCGGGCGGTGGGCCGGAAAGCGAACAGCTACTGTGTGTTGACCTTCAATCAGAGGAACTATGGAGTTCATCGTTTGAGGATTCAAATCATCTCAAGATTCTTGAAAATAAATGGAACCATTCACTGTCTAAGATTAAGAATGTTATAATCAAGAGGGTTTCGGACGAAGATTTGGAAACTGCAGCCACACTGCTTAGATCTTCATACAGTTTCTACAGGGACACCTCTTGTGCATTGCTTCCATCCGGCATAAACCTTTACATGGTGCCAGCTCAGCTGGCTGCAGAAACTTATATCCAGCCGGGAATTGATGGAGTTGACATACTTGATATGAATACTTCACGTAAGCTTCTTTTGTGGGCCTACTCGCTTTTGCATGGCCATTGCACAAATGTCTCGCATGTCATCAAGCACTGCGAAGAGAATGCAAAGGTATGTATGTCCGAAATCTTTTGTAAATTTACTTGGTTAATTAATATGCAACTGCTTATTAGGATCCCCTTGTGGTAAAATGCATGTGCTTATCGTAAATGATGTTTTTACAACTTAGCCTCACCAAAGTAAATGCATATCGTAATTGTTGTTATAGAATACCCCATGTTCAGAATCAGTACCTTTTTTTTTTCTTTCATCTTTGATATTTATTTAATGTGTTTCTGATGCCGGTTGTTCATTGCAGTCGAGGATTAAGAAAGTAATAGGAGGTTCATCTACTCCTTCAAATGCCCACACACAAACTCCCACTGCTTCTCAAGCAGGTTCTTTCTCAATCTTTCTCGTGGTATTCAGTAATAGATACTTATACCATATATATATATATATATATATATATATATATATATATATATATATATATATATATATATATATATATATTTGTTATTTTATGACTGGAAAACCTGCTGTGTAGGTGGAGCTAAAGATGGGATCTGTAAAACTAGTGAACAAGAAGTTCAGTCAGAGCTCTTTGTTAGTCCTCCTGCTTCATTGCCTGAAACCCATAGCAGCCTTAAACTGGCATCTTCCCTTTTGCCAGAAACCGACAAAACACAGAAGGAACCATCCACTTCCCCTGAGAATGAGAAAACACAGAATTCGACTAGAGAACCGAATAGCACTAGTATTGCATCTTCCAACGAAAAATAAATATAAAATAAAATAAATCTGCTAATTTCGAGAGTTTAAAGGAAAGTCTCCACTAGAGGAAGAACAGAGTTCAAAATATTGAAGACATGTATAGTGTATTTGTCTTGTTGGCCTACTGTGGAGCTGTGCATATATGTAGTAATATATATTCCTTGGTTTCAAATTTTTGGAAATGCAGAGAATTTTTTTAAAGTGGTATAGTGACACATTAAACTGCTGATATATAGGGTAAATTTTTCATTTTGATTTATGCGAAATCACACTAATATATATACATGTTGAGGTGTGACAAGTATATAGGGACATGTATGGTAGAATGTAACTCGGTGAAACGCACAAATGGTAGTGTTGTCGTCGGCTTTTCATTCATTTATCATCAATTGGGTAAATTACAACCACCCCTCAGGTAAGGTTTATTTAAGAAACTAACCTTTATTTTTCCATAATTACATCTACTCCCTGTGATTTGTAGATTTCTTACATTAACATCCTTTTGTAGGGGTGGATGTAAAAAATGTACAAACTTCAGGGGTTTGGATGTAGTTCTTCAAAACTAAGGGGTTTGTTTGTAATTACACTTTACCTTAGGGATGTAGTTGTAATTACCCTTGCAATTTTTCACAGAAAATGGGCTGGGCTGCTATAAATAGGTGAAATGTATTGAGGCCGAACCGGTTGTTAAATAAGGGAGGCCCAAATTAGAGCACGAATTTTGGAGGGATACAATCAGAAAAGAGGAACTTGAAATTGCTTCTTCAGATAAACAATTACAGCATTAATGGGAAGCAAAGCCGTTCAGTTTATGCTTGGAGCGGCGCCACCGCAATCGGCGCGGCGGCTCTTCAGTTTCAGAAATAGTGTTCCTCCGGCAGCGGCTTCGGTTAATAAACGGTTTTATGGGGCGGAATCGAGTCTGGAGCCACCAGATGTTCCGCGATTAGCAGAAACCGCTCGGATTTCCCTCACCCCTCAGCAGGTACTAATTTCGATTTCTCCGCCAAATCTATTAACAGTTTTTGTTTTCGTTATTCCTTGATAACTTGTTTCGTTTTCCTTAATCAATTTTTAGGTTGAAGATTATTCTCCCAGAATCCGGAAAGTGGTAGACTGGTACCCTCTCCTGTCGATTCAAAATTAGATATATATGTATCTCTGTGTGTGTGTGTGTGTGTACAGTGCTACTATTACTTATATAGATATATGAATGTATGTGCGTCGAATTAACTGTATGCCTATGCGTTTGTAGAACTGTGTGTGTCTGTGTGTGTTAGGTTTTAACTTCTAAAATTGATTCTTAACATTTTGTAATTCATGAATTTGTGATGTAAATATGAATGTAGGTTTGGGCAACTCCAGGCTGTTGACCTCCAGAGCATCGAACCAGCCATAAGAGCAGGTGCTTGAACATTCAACTTTTTTATACATTATAAGGAAAGAGGAATTATTATATATTTTACTTGTTCAACATTTTTCTTATTACGTCCTGTTGTCGATACAATAATTTATTTTTTTCCATAAGTAACATATAAAGTTATTATCTAATGTGATTTTCGCATATCTTCATATAACAGATGTTGCACGTTTCGACTATAGTGCTAGTCCATATTTAAAGAATGGAGCCTTCTTCCAAATCGTTTCCCCCCCCTAACCCCCTTGTGTCCCATTCTTGCTATAGTGAACCTGTTCCTTTTAAACATGTTTATGTTCCTTAGTATGCATATGCATAAATGAACCTGTTATGCAGGTGTTGTATTCATTAATAGTCTTGACTCATTTTTGTGCCGAGGAGTTGTGAAAATGCATTATTAAGGATGGTGAATGCTTCCCCTAAACGTGTGACCATGGTAATTACCTTTGAGTTTATCTTAATGAAATTTCTTTGTTGGATGATTAGATACTGAAGGAGATAATTTGCGTGATGACGTGCCTGCAATATTTAATACTAGGTAAGCAAGGGTCTTTTGTTTTTGTTTTTTTCAAGTAGTGTATATAGACGAAGGGTAGATGATGAACTCAATATATAATGCCTTATATCTTGTAGGGATGCTATGATAGCAGCTGTCCCAACTTTTGAAGATTCTTATGTAAAAGTTCCGAAAGTCTTGAACAAGAAGTGATTAGAAGATGATGCACCTTAGGTGATTTTCCTTTTTGGGGGTTTTGCTGACTCATTACTTAGTTTATTCTTAACTTTCTGCAGCAATTCTCTATACGTTGTATTTTTTTTTTCACTTTTAGATTGACCTGAAGTTTTATTGTCACATGTATAAATATATATATATGTGATTTTAACTTTAATTGTGATTGTTAGAACTTGTTCTTTGTTCAGTAATATTCTTCACTCTTCAGTATTACCAGATAGAGATTTACAGGAAATGCTTTTTCGTCGAGTCTCAGCCAGTGCTTCAATAACAAGTCTTGGGCATGCCAGTTGATAGATGTGATCAGGTTTGCATTTGGAGTAACTCTCCAATTATTATTGAGGGTTGAAATAAACCGTCCATGGAAATAGGGTTTGACCAAATGTGGATATTGAGTTTCGGTCAAAGTAACCAAATCTATTTAGTTACCACAAGGTAACCAACTAATATCTTTAAGAAGTATGAAGCCTCATACATTCCATTTTGTACTATGACCTTTGGTTTGCAAAACAAAGCCCAGGGTATTGGGGTTACACTTTCTTGCTAAGCTGACATAACTTTTTCAAAGATTGAGTTTGGAGAACTACCAAATGTCTACTAGTGTTAAAAAAACACTCTTCCTTTCATGCGAGCAGTAACTTCTTGTTAAAAAATAGCTTTTAAATTTTTATGTCGAAAATCTTTTAGTATACATACTTCTAACAGAGAAGTCGTTTGCAGATGGAATTTTGTTGCAGAAGGGAAGCTGCTATTTCTACATTCACAAAATTCTCATTTCACATCCATAATGTCTACACTGTATGTAATCACTTAGTATCACAATCTTAAATCTTCTAAAATGCCGTCACTCCCTCTCATCCACCTTCCTTTCCCCTTTCCCTCTGAGATACTGGTTTGTCCTATTGTAGCCAAGAACATGCTTGCACACACACACACACACACACACACACACACACACACACACACATTAACTGAAACTCACAAAAACTTGTTTATCCAATGTCCACCCCTGCTCCCCTCTCCAGCCTGCACACCTGCCTTCCGTCCCCATCCATCAACCATGATTCCCTTACCTCTCGTTTTCCAGTTTCATCAACCGATTCCATTGTCTTAGTCAAGCCGTGGGACATTTGTAGGAGAACAGAGGATGGTTACAGGAAGTTTCCTCTTCCCTTTTCTTCAGTTTCTTAAAATGATGGTGTATTTTACTAGAGGTCAAATTTCCTGAATATTGGATAAATTCAAGGTAATTTCCTAAACCTGAAAATCGTGGGGTCAAAATTGTGGAAATTTTCAAGGATGTAACAAGGTCCGTTCTATGTCAATCCCTCTTTTATTATAATAGCTCCTCATGTTTAATGCTGTAACTCACAGGAAATACATACATTGCCTCGTTAAACCTGTTATCTCCAGGATTCTTTCAGGAAGTTTAACAATCTGAAGAAAGTTGAAGAATAGTCATAGTGAAATGACAATTCCATTTGTACTAGTCTTTGTCATCTGATGCGTGTTCGTGTGTCTCTGTGATGTCTGTTCGTGTGGGTTTAGTGATTGTGTTTCAGCGTGTGCTTGTATTTGTGTTTTAGTGTGTGTGTTTTAATCCTTGGATTATGATACTTTGGCAATTTGAGTTGTTTTTGCTGTAATGTGTGTTCCAATGTGTTATTGTGTGTTGTTTTCTTGCCCGTGTAATTTAGTATGTTCTGTGTTGTGTGTGCATTCAGTGTGTTGTCGTGGTGTAATATATGTTTCAGTCCATTTTCTTGATGTAGTGCGTGTTCTCGGTGTAGTGTGTGTCCTCAGACTGACATTTAATTGTGTTCTTGATGTAATGTGTTTCATTGTGTTTTTGTGTGCTGTGGTTTAGTATGTGTGTGTTGTAGTTTGGTATTTGGTGTCTTATGTGTAATACGTGTTAGTGTGTGTTTCAGTATATTTTTTCTTGATGTAGAGTGTGTTTTGTGTAGTGTGGTTCTGACTGTATTTTCTTCATGCATTCTTTTGATGTAGTCTGTGTTACTGCAGTGTGCTGTGGATGAAAGAGATGGATGTAATTATGACACGTAAAGCCGACCAAATACAGCTGCTTTTAATAAAAACTCAACAAACAAAAAATTATAGACTACATCAAAAGAATATTAATAGATTGTGTGCGTGTCTCAATAATAAATGTGAAATTACTAAATAATATGACCAAAAACAAGTGTGATTCTATTAAACTCAGTTTTTTAACCACCGTAACTTAGACTTAAAAATTATTATATTTTATATTCATATTAAAAAGTCTACAGACAAATATGAACCTTATAAAACTTAATCTGATATTTTACATGGAAAAACAAAAGAATAAAACTGCGCATGCTATCATTTAGTGTGTGTATCAGTGCGTGTTCTTCGGAGGTGTAATAGGTGTAGTGTGTTTTTTTTAGTGTGTGATTTAGGTGTAGTGTGTTTATCCAAATGTGTATTTTTCTAGTACGTGTTTTAGGTGTAGTGTGTTTTTTCTTAGTGTGCGTTTTAGGTGTAGTGTGTTTTTTTCAATGTGTGTTTTAGGTGCAGTGTGTTTTTTCAAATGCATATTTTTTTTTCAGTGTTTGTTTTAGGTGCAGTGTGTTTTTTGGAAAAGAGTTTTTTTAGTGCATGTTTTAGGTGTAGTGTGTTTTTTCTCAAGTGTGTGTTTAGATGTAGTGTTTTTTTTTCCAATGTGTTTTTTTAGTGCATGTTTTAGGTGTAGTGTATTTTTTTAGTGCGTGGGTTAGGTGTAACGTGTTTTTTCGAATGTGTGCTTTTTTAGTGCATGTTTTAGGTGGTGTTTTTTTTCTTAGTGTGTTTTTATGTGGTTTATTTTAGGTGTAGTGTGTTTTAGGTGCAATGTGTTTTTTCGAATGTGTTTTTTTTAGTGCATGTTTTAAGTGTAGTGTTTATTTTTCCTAGAGCGTGTTTTAGATGTACTGTGTTTTTCCGAATGTGAGTTTTTTAGTGCGTGTTTACAGGTGTAGTGTGCTTTTCTTAGTGCGTGTTCTAGTTCTAGGTGTAGTGTGTTTTTTCAGTGTGCGCGTTGTGCTGTTCAGTGCATCTGTTTATTCTGTGTACAGTAGTAGTGCGTCTACAATCCTAGTCACCTCGTCAAACTAGTGCATAGTTAAGATACGGTGGGAATATCCCATTTAATATTTACATGACAAAAGGAATGAACACAACTGCACAAAACAAGGCTACAAAATAAAGGCCTCAGCTCAGCTCTGCTCTCTCTCATTCTTCCGCCTTCTTTGCATTCAACTTTGTTTCTACTCCTGTGTCAACCACTATTCTCTAAACGATTAGCATAAATGAAACATCAAAATAAAACCCATAGAAAAAATTGATGGGTGTTCGTGTGGAATAATCTCCTTATATCCTATGACTGCCAGAACGAGTCAAAGTCATTGCTATACAATGAACGGTCCTGGATTTCCAAGTTTGCAACATGCCAATTTACGAGCTTCGATTGGATACATTTACACAAAACAAGTGCAAAAGGGAAAATCCACCATTCACTTTCATCCCTGCAGTCAGAAAACAAAGGTATACCACCGTATTAGAACACCTATGATAATAAGATGCAAATGGGCAAAAAACGAAAGTTCAAATGGATTGAAATTCAACTCACATATTCCATGGCTGAAATGGAAGTTTCCTACTAGATTGCGTGCGATAGTGAACATAACCACAAACGAATGCGACAACCTGGGTAAGCCAATAATAAAAAGACCACGTAAGTAATAAGAACGCTAAGCACATTTACCTGAAGAAGCCTACATGGTCCGAAGTAGTATCATATGAATTTTTTAGGTTACAATGTTATTTCACAAAAGCAAGTTCCTTTTGGCTGATTAACGCATTAGCGGATATCCAAAAAGAAACTCATTCCATTCAATTAATATTGATGAAAACAGCACTAGTCAAACAATATATATTCAAAGAGTATTGTTGTATTATTTCATCAAGATAAAGTCGGTGATATCAGTTATATACGAAATTAAGAATAGTGGGGGAAAGAATTGTTGAATTAAGAGATTGAATAAGAAGCAACTTACAATGTTTATCAAGGAAGTGACATTCCACAAAGCATACACGCGTGCAAGACCTGCTGGTCTCCTTGGTCCATGACTAAATAGAGCATTGATTCCAGCAGGAAAGGGTAGTAATATGCCAAGGGGTGTAACAAACAGAACAAGAAAGACATCCGCCAGGGAAAATGAATACAACTGTAGTAATGTGAGCAATACTAGACTAAAATCTCCGAGTAGCAGGATTGATATTACCAAACCCACAAGATCCTGCACCACAACAACATATTATAAAGCATGCATTTTCAGGAAACTACTTCTAAAAGAACACATCAATATCATGTCTACAAGACACAAAGTTCAGAGAGAGATATATATCTATACATACCTGGTGGCCAACAGGTTTACTGTTGTGGATTAGAAAAGAGAGGACAAAAAATATATCTCTTTTCTCCTCAAGCACCTTCAAACTGCTAACATCTAGAATCCCACCATAAACCTTCCTTCTCAGGTTACCTTCAGCACTTGTCTGAGACCTGCCCAAGTAAGTCTTATTTGTGGTCTCATCTTTCAGATAGTTACCGTCGGCACTGTATCAAATGAAAAAAAGTATAGATGAAAAACTTGTTAACGAGGTTTATCTTTTTAAAGTAGTTTATTACATACTAATGCACTAAATGCGGCCAGACATTCTAAATTAACCTCACATGCATGAAAACATGAAAAAAGGCTTTAAGTATCACCAATTTCTCTAGGCACACACATTTGTTCATCAAAATGTTACACAATTGAAGTTTGAATACTAACACGATTGGCAGATAATAAAGGAAGAAACACTTAGAGCATGAATAATCACTTGGCTTATTGCAAGCGGCATTTGCAATTCCTTCATTATAGATGGAGAGAATGAAAAATAAACAATTGTAAATAACTAACCAGAAAGCTCATAAAGATCAGAAAAACCCATGCGAAATTATATGATCATATTATATTTACTATAAAAAACCTTTCAAAATCATATAATCATACAGTAACATCACAACTTCACAAGTGCTTTCGAATACCAATCTATTCATGAATATATATGTATATAGACATACATACAAATAAAGCATGGATCTGCATATTCAACCAAATCATTTCTGTATGTATATCTGCTCCAATGCTAGCAAAGACACATACCTTGAATGCTGTTCATCTTCAGATTCTCCATCATGACATCCTAATGACATATTGTCCACTTCTTCAACAGCATATATCAGAAGTCCATAATGACAATAGCCATTAGTTGTAGCTTGGAACCAAGCCAGGTCAACATGCACACCGTAGACCCTTAATGCAGGATTTGCGAAAGTTTCAAGCCATCGAAGCACTGGGCGAAACTTTGCCCTAAGGCAACCCCTTTTTACCAAGCGCAACTGTGCATTCAAACCCGCCACAAAGCGATACCATGTGGTAGGTGGGATAGACTGAAAGAAAAGGTTAAACCAGTAGAATATCAAGATCACATGCGAATTTTTTATTCAATTTTTTTGTAATTCAAACAAAAATGTTTTCTATTTCCAGAGATAAAACAACTACCTGACTCATGAGACTGGTGATAATATTGTCATTATGAAGTGAAAAAGGAGTCATATAACTTCCATCACCCCCAAATAATAGAGACATTGGAAATCTTTGATCGAGAGGAGGAGGAAGATCATGTCTCTTTTCATCACCACCGAGAAAAAAGTCAACATACGCTAGCATTATATCTGGTGTTGCAGCAACCTACAGTTGAAAAAATGAATTAGTGATACGCTAAAAGCTTCAACTTTTTCAAGTTTTTTTTTTACAACGAAGCTAAACGAATTGGACTATAGAAGAGACATGCGTATGAGGGCACTGGAAAAATCTTAAAACGAAGTCTCATCACAAACAGATAGTGACGTTTTTAGAAAGAAAAAATGAACTAAATATCTGACTGAGAACAAATTCAATAGTAAAATGGAAATGACACATAGCATGACGGGCAAAATCTCTATCCACCCGGCCAAGAGAACAAAACAAGAGAGAAGGATCAAAATGGCTAATTTGTTCACAATTGCATGTTGCTTCATTGACATAAAAAAAAAAAATTGAATAGCAGTGAGTGCATATTAAAAAAAATAAAAAATAAAAAATTGGAAGAAATTTTTAGTTTGAAAATACAAACGAATAGTTGAAACTTCATGCCTTTGACAGTCAAAACAAGGTGAACCATCAGTAAATGTTTCTCTGGGAAGACTTGGTACTTGGTAGTTATACCACACTGAGAAACTAATAATAAAAAATACTTCTATACTCTTCCTGAATATGAAATGGGATCTATAATCCATGTGAATTTAACCAAAGTTTAAGAAATTTACCTTAAGCCCTTCGTAAAGAGCACGTGAACGACAAGAACGTAAACAAGAATGGTCATATTCAGATCGAACGAATTCACGTATTTTCTGCAACTTCATTCTCCTCCTCCATTGTTGCCACGACCATGCAAAAGGATAAGCAAGAACGCAAAGCATACTGTGCACTGAGCCTTCCCACCACTGATATGCAGCAAGAGCATTGACCTCATCCACAAATGTATTAAATGCACCTTCATAACTGCAAATGGAGAATAAAGTTTAGATATTTTTCCAGGTGTGCAGTATTTGGCCGACAACAGAATCCGGAAAAGCATATATCAATCTTCCGCATAAGTGAGGAATGAAATAATAAAGGGATGCAAATCAAATAAAATATCATGTCACGGAAGTGATGGTTGAAAGTTGATACTCACTTGATGGAATAAGAAACTGACAACCTGGAAAATGATAAAGAACTTACACTATTTCTTTTATTTGCTCAGGAGGGGTATGAGGAAGATGCCAAGGTTCACTAAATGTATTTGGACCCATAAAGTACATCCTGTGCACGTGGCTCTGAGACTCCTCCACTCTATTAGTTTCCAAAACCTGATTGGAAAACATTCTTAAATTTTCTTTCTTGATCATCAAAATGATGGCTATGAAGATATAAATAAAATAGCAGCACTTCATATCCATGATTCAATAGTCACTGTATTATATAAAACTAAATACCTCATTAAGAGACTCCAGGAAAGGGAATGAATGATCTATTTGAGAGCCCTGTTGCGTAGGAGCAGGACCCGGTAACTCATCGACCCCAATGAACTTCATTCGTGCAACACTTAGCACCAAGGCTAGTAATACGAGAAGACCCAAAAGCAGGAGCCCAAACAACCAGGGTCCTCCAAATGTATATATCAACTCTTCAAGAGCAGTATAACAGTGTGGCATGTGATATCTATCAGAAATACATTTGTAAGGACATGGTGTTTCAGTAATACCACCTGCATCAAACAGACACCTTTAAGCTAACATTTTACATTCACAAAACGAAAATAAAACTAGAAGGTAGGAACATTTTTAACTATCAAGAACAAAATGCCAAAACTTGAGGTTAGTAAAAAGAATTTAAAAAAAATAGGAAAACATAAAAGATTACTACGACATGTATAATAACGGGAAGGATCAATAGAGACCACATAATTCTCTCGATTTAACGTACCTCGGACATTAACATAAACTGCACGATTGGGAAGCTCATGATTTGGGCATGAAAAACAGAGGGATCCATCAGATCCTGTGACATTTTTATAAGTACCAGCTGGACATTCCTGCAGACATTTAAGAAATACTCATGAATAAATCTCTGATACAAATTGGAGAAAACTCCAGATTTATTATCAGATATCCAATACAGACTGGAGAAAATTCCACCTACTTTGCTGTATTTGATGGGAAATTTTCACTTTATTGAAGGAAAGAAATAAAGGAGCTACATTCAATACTAAGACAATTGAGAAATATAAAAACCAACAAAGCAATTAGATGACATCTTGAACGTCTTGCATACTAGACTACATTATGACTATCGGCGAGTAAAATATATCATCAATTCAGTTAAACCATAAATGTTCATGGTAAAAAATATTCTCCCTGTCCCAAATTTATTGCTCCTGCTTCCTTTGTTGGAAGTCTCATTTACTAAAATGAAATTATTTCAATAGTTATTTTAAAGTACTATCTTTGAATTACTACTTCTAAGAGCAGCATTCAGAAGATACACAAAATTTAATGTTTTCAACTCCCATCTAGGGCTCCATGCCGGATCAATGAGAGCTTCAATTTTGGAGGAAGAGGTACATTTTGTAGCGAGTACTTAATAAAATCCATAGTATGGCTTTAACTTCCAAATTTAACTCTTACCAAACACCTCTTGAAAATCAAAAGACTTGGGACAAATGAATTGAAGAAAATTAACGGTAAAATTGAAAGATAGCTGACAAGAAATGAATAGCCAACTACCTCACAGAAAATTCCATAAAGCCCCTTTGGGCAAGCTTTTCCACTGACTGTTCCATTTTCGCCCATTTGACTTTGGTTGCCACCTAATCCACCCCTATGATAAAAACAGGAAATCAATATCATAGGAAAATGTAACCTACAAAATCTGTACGTGTAGACAATGGTTTCCGAAATATGAACAGTTAGTTGCTGACAAAAAAATAATATATTTATTCCAGGGGATAGGCTATACATATTATTACTGTATGGAGAAGGAGCTCAGGACTACCAATTTTGGTTTACAGTTTCTTCCTTAACAGTGTGTTCAGATACAACACCCACCAAAACACATGGAAGTAGGTGTCAAAAATATAAAACAGGCATCGTGAGCAGATATAAAAATAACATAACTAAAGGACACAACAGCTTTAAAGAAAGCAGAGGATATGTTCCTCATACAGGACTTCAGGGTCTAATCAGCAATGTCACCCAAACTTTTATTTCCTAAAAATGGACAGCCAGCTACTGAACTCGTAGCCTTACTTACTCTAACATTGACATAGAGTGTCAATAGGTCTTGACTTCTACCACAGAGGATATTATAGAACAGAAACAGGAAAAACACAAAAATAAGATGAATATTAAGTAATATTATGCAAAATTGAATTAGAATAATATAAGATAAATTATATTCTTCCTAAATGACTGTCGCGTGCATCAGGCTCTGCCTAATTACTGATAAGTAAAAGGGTTTTCAGTGACATGGCACCATTTGCACAAGATACTCCTCCCATCTCACATTATTCACATAGCTCATTTTCCTGGACGATTCTGCCAGAATTACAAGCAAACTTAATTATTATGAACACATAGATCTGCACAATTTTAATGTAGTCGAATGATTTTCCTCCATAGAACATTACATGAATAACTCCAAAGATTGACCAGATCCTGGTCAAGGTGAAATCAATCACAAAAATATAATTAAGACCATAGTCATAGAAGGGACTCTAAAATCACTTCTAAGTGTAAAAGAACGAAAAAATTACACAAAGAAGCTTAAAGCTAGAGTAAAATGGGAGGCAACAAATTCAAGAATATAACTAAATTCCAGTCAGTACTACAACTACAAAACTTGGCATGCATCAGCATCTGTAGAAGGAAAAGTATATTTACTAACCCTGTATAAATTGTTCCATTGACTGTAGCTAGGGGCCAATATACATCGCCAGTGGGAATGTCCGACCAGTGAAAATGAATCCTTCCGCCACCTCCGCCACCACCACCGCTCAGGCTACCGTGACCTCCAATACTAGATAAATTGCCAGATCCACTGAGAACCATAGAGCGCAAAAATAACAAGATTGTACCACCAGATCCACCCCCAAGACCAATATCCACATTATCAATGGAGGCATTCTTCTTTTGGAGGCTCCCTCTATAGCTGTCTCCATCTGCTCTAACAGAACCTTCAACATATAAATTCATCAAGGGATGCTCGAAAGATCCCATCACTGCATGAAAAGGACAAACAACAACAAATAATTAGATAATCGAAGGACTGGCAAGTATTTTCAGCAATAGATGTCAGCTGAATACCAACCTAGCCCATTTTCTAGCAATCTTTGAGACAATGTGAAATATCTTGAATTTTTATGAGAATGAAAGCATTTGATTGAACATACAAAAACAAAAAATAGTTCCATTTTTTATACCATGTGGTAGAAGAAAACAAAACACAATCAATCAGCTGAAAAACTTTAGCTCACCCAAGATACCACCACCAGCAGTTGACATGGCCAAGCTATCATTTCCGCTTCCACTACCCAGTTCACAAGGTAAATTAGCATCTCCGTACGATATTCCGCCCTCAATGCAGCTTCCATTATAACAGCCCATTCCACCCCTGCCACCATGTCCGCCACCACTACCAAGACCATTACTCAATACTACTCCTTGACCAACACCACCATGGCAGCCTGCATAAATACCAGATCCTAGATTGTCATGTGATTCAATCACAAGGATCAAACCTCCAAAAATATTTTATGCATGGTTCATTGATTCAAGAATGCAGAGGAATAGCAGAAACTATTACAAAATCGAGACGTGGAGAGACTTCTTAGGATATCCATGATTTAGAGAGAAAGAAGGGCAATATACATCATGCAGGAGAGCCAGGATCTTACCCATTCCCGATGTGCTTATAATTCCAGAAGACTGGACAGTAATGGTTCTGGCTCTATGGAAATGAACAACAGATCCTTCAACAGAACCTTCGACCAGGATATCCTCAACTCGACAGACCTGCATAACACAAAAAGAAATATTTTTAAGATCCTGTGCAAGCAGGCATAGCTGGGTACGAAAACAGCAAAAGAGAAAGCAGTAGGTTGTAAGCGACACATAAATGGAGAAAAACAAAATCACGACTTCCAAACAGTAACTATGCACCTGTAGGGTAAAGGACAGAGAAGAATTCACATTACAATCTTCAGGTGGACTAAGCAGTTCAGCAGGACAATCTTCTGAATCACAATAAAGTTTCGGTATCCTAAAGGGCAACAAAAAACAATTATCATCATAAATCAAGAATAACACATTCTGATGTTATTTAAATATGAGTTCAACTTACACAGCATCGTCTGAGGAATTTTTTAAGGGACCACGAAGAGCAGATCCAGGTCCAATCTTCAGCACAACATGAGTAATGGAAGCAAGGAAAAAAAACAATTAACCACATATAATTTATGCTGCATATGCTACCTATAATTGTGCCAATATCTATCAGACAACAATACTTCAAATAATGCCAGATGCCAAGTCAATAGGCATCCAAGTTGAAGGCGAAATAATTCGGTTAAAACTGAGTAGAATCTTCTCCAGTTAGACGAAGAGAAGTAAGAAATACACCTTGATGCAACAAATGCTCGGTTACATCAACAAAAGACTAACATGTTCTATGGTTTAAGGCCACTGGTTTCATCAAATGAAGCAAGCAGTTCACATTTTTATTAACTGTATTTATTTGTTGTAGGAGATTGCTACATAGAAAACACCTAGTTTATGACATCCATTTATTCAAGATACAACAGAACACTATGCGAAAAAAGAAAATAGAGAAATCCACAAAGAGAGAGAACTTAACAAGGGCGTCAAAACAAGAGGACAATCTATGGAGAAATATAATTGGGATATCTAGCAAAGAAAGCAAATTATCAAATTACATATATCTGAATGGCATGCCACTCAAAATCCCCATAAGTGAAGATAATGATCAATCAAGCTGAATAAGAAACCAAACAGACAAAATTTCAATCCTTACTTCTCTCATTTTTTTATGAAGTTTGGACACTGAGAAAGCGGTATAAGTCAAATGATAATCACAAACTATCTGATGTGATATGCTTAAATAGCATGAGAATTATGACAAGTGTGTCTATGCTGTCTATGAGTAATAGAACATACTGGAGGTCAGAGGTTCAAAATTCAGCTAGTAACTAAATGAGGTGTTGCGAGAAGCCGAGAACCGATTGCCTCATAGATACAGACGACTACAATATTGCAAAGAACCAGAAACTAAAAGCACATCAAAGGGGAAAAGAGAAAGAAGTTCATCAGCTTCAGATCTAAAAACTAGATATATAAGGTCAGTGGTAGCGGTATTTTCCAGGAGAAACAAGAAAAATGAAGGAGCCATCTACAATAAAAAGTTTTTCAAGTTGACAGACATATTTAAATAAATAACAGATGAAAAAGAAAAATTAAGTGGTTGCTTACATTGATGCTATAGAACAATGACAAAACTAGACGTTGAGCTTCTATGCAGTCTCCTGGTCCAGACAAATTTAGTAAACCTTGCCCATGGACTCCCAGGTTGGCATTTGAATGAATAAGGGAAGATTCCTGCCAAAAGAAAATAGACAGCTAAGTCATGTATGAATATGCTAAGAGCACAATGCTATGCTAATGAGTAGGTTACTTACCCTGAGGACTATGAGATTACTAGCCTCAAGTGATGATGTCTCAACATTTTCATCTCCACCACCATCAATTAACATTGACGAGTTCCACATTAAGAACATTTTAACAGACATGCGAAGAGCCCCAAACACCTAGAAAATGATGGAAATGAAAAAATCATATACCTCTCATATATCTAGCTTGATAAATGCATTACAGCAGAGAGAGAAGTGCTAGTATAAAAGCTCAACGTTACCCAAGAAGAAGTCATACAATGATTCGCTACAGTTTATATAGTTGATGTTAACAAAAGCTACTAAAAAATAAAAAAATAAAAAGCCAACAATTCCACGAATTTACAATAAGTTGAAAAATTATCACTTACTCTAATTACAGAATCACTCATTAAGAGCTCTTCTGCCAATAGTTCAAACTCGGACATGGAATAATGTGCAAGCCCAAAGCTCAAGACACCTCCACACAACAGGCTGATTTGTCCTTGAACCTTGATGATGAACAGGACCAAATTAGATTCTTATGTACAAGAAATTGTGCCTCCATATAAATGACAAGAACCTAAATAGCTTTGTAAAGGTGCCAAAGACGGTATCCAACAGATCTATCATTACCAACAGGATATACTGCAGAGAGTGATCTTTGCCAACAGGATATAAAACTAACAACAGAAATTTCACTGACCTGGACGCGGCTCCACAACAAGGGGACTGCAGCCTTGGCCTGATTCCGGATGTAGACATTCGTTAAAAAAGGTTGAGGGAAGTCCATCAGGAGTGTGTCCGTATATGTGGATTTGTAATGATTGCTGACAGTAAGGCTGCGAGGAACAGCATCATAAAATGTACCCGCTGCACCAGCATTTTCTGGGCAACCAAGACTACTTCCACCTGCAATGAAGATATGGATATAAAAGCTTAACTGGCTCAACACTCGGTCTCACATAAAGAAAATGTGATGCTTAATAGTTTAAGCGCGCACTTTCATTATATTACTAGATATTGCTTCAAGTCATGCACTTTAGGCCAAGGCACAGAAAGTAATTTACAATCATTAGGGCATGCCTGAAATTAGCCACATGGCATATTTTACCGTACATGATGGTCAGAAACAGGGTAAGTAAATAAGCTGAATTAACCTATAAGTTAGTTACTAAACGATTGAAAATTGTCTTTTGATCACCATTCCACCCCAGAATGCCGCCTTTGCAAAACAACAAATTGACTATCTTTTTTTATTTATGTTTTGTCATTATCCATAACTAATTTTTTTTTCGAATCATATAGCAATATTATGTTGAGCTTTCAGATATGCAAAAATCAAATTCCACTTACTACAATAATCAAACCTTAAATAGCTAACACAGTCTTTTCCAAATGCCATAAATAGAAGAACCAGAACATGGTACATTTAAAATTGGTGCCATAATACTCCAGTCACCTTTTCTATCTCCCACCTCCCATGAAAAGATAACGAAAAAGGAATAACATATGAAGTTGCTGATGGAGAAAACAAAGCACAATAATAGCTTGTGTCTCGATTTCACCAGGACAGCAGGGCAGTCACATGATAAACCTTTTATTAGGTTGAATTTTACATCTAAGATCATCGGCACAATATCTAGCTACTATTTTAATATACATATTGCACAAGCAAAAGTAATAGAAAAAATTTATGGCCTAAAACCCAAAATGAAAAAGAGAAATATATCACAGGTCATACCATGTACAGCAATGACTGGTTCGTCGTGCCTGCTGAATATATCAACTGAAATTCTACCACCACCGCCTCCAGCAAAACCATTACCCCCAGAAGCACTAATTCTGCCAATTCCAATCCTGCACATCACAAGAAATAATAAGGTTAAAATAAATCAGATGAACTCCAACGCTTTCAAGTGACTTCAGACAAAGCAGATACTTCTGAATAGATAACAAAGTAGACAATAATACATGATCACCTGAAAAATAAAAATGAATCGATGTAGGAAAAACAATAGGACAAGGTAATAGATCATTAGAAATGCTAGAAAACAAGGAACATACATAGCATTATTCACAACAACAAAAAAAAAAGATGTTATCAGTGCAATTCAAATCAAAGCTTGGTGTAACTATGGGATTCATGCACGATTTCAGTGATATTTAAAAGAGAACGAAAATCAAGCTCATGAATGCTCGGAGATGGACAAACTAGTAATTAAATAATATTATAATGTAACACACGGATGGTAAGTCATATGGTCTTAGCCGAAACTCTTGTTATCGAAGTTGTATTTCAGAGTTATCGGTGAGTAAATATGATATGTGAGAGGTAATAGAGTCTATGATACAGAATATCCTAAAGGAACATTTGATTTCTGACTGTTGGAAATATATACGACACTGCGAAACAAGCTTGCCATGGCATGATGTGTTCAAGAAAAACAAGCTTGGATGAGATGACAGAATCTTCGCTGCTATCCTAGTTTTTGGCTAGCAGGTTCTTGAGAAAGAATGGATTCAGCAGGATGATAAACGAACCACAAAACAAGTAACCTACATGTACGACATCTTAGATAGATAAGAACCAGGTTAGCCCCAGTAGACTCTTAATATCAATCACCATTAGAGGAACTCAAGATATTGCGAAGAATTACACAACAACAACATTCAGCGAAGATAATGATATGGTTAGAATGTTAGAATGTCATAAACAAAACCACGAGAAAGGAAATCATGCTAAGTGTGATACTGATGCTCTACGTATCAAATCAATTCAAATCATACTGTCGTTCTGACCCATACAAGTTCAGAACAAGTAGATGTACAAATTACAACCACGTACTTTAACTTGGAAGTCCACTGAAACTATATCATCCATTTGCCATCAAATCATAACCATAAAACAATTTTCTAGATTAACAACCATGCGTTCTCACTAGAACTAAAACCAGAATCGTCTAGTATGATTTAACCTTAACCAAAAGCAGAAAACAAAATTGTAACAAGAGAGTAACCAAAAATTTACATCTTATAAGCCTTGATGTAGATGCTCCCTCCAGACCCTCCTCCACCTTTGGCACCTCCATCGCCTCCATCAGCTAAAACGCTGCCATTCACCTCCAAAAGCCTCGAAACCAAGAACATTACCCTCCCTCCTCCTCCACCTCCATAATCAACTTCCTTACTTGTGGTCCCTCCTTTACTCCCGTAACTCCATGGCTTCCCCAAACTCGACCACGAATAGGCATCTCCTCCCCACACATCTTCAGGGAGCTTACTTTTATCCTTTAAACACGCTGCACCCCTGCCCCCATGTCCCCCGCCTGCTCCATCCACTCCCTGTGGAGTCCCACTAGTCTGCGTCGGCGGCGAACCGGCCAACTCAGTAGTATTTACAGCAGAACCATTCCCGAAATAAGCATTATCTGAGGCTAACTCAAAAGTGCCACATAATATCAAGGAGTTCTCGCCCAAAGTAAAGTTTCCGGTGACATTTATTGCAAGCTCGCATCCAGAAAACGACGAGCAATTCAGAGTGACGTTAGGAAAAATTACCAAGTTACCCTTGCCCTCTACGTACACATCCTTTGATATGTTCACATTGGAGACTATTTGGCAGGTGGTGTCTAATGAACCAACGCCGCCTAGATCGGACTCGCAGGAGAGCGACGGCGGATGAGGCGGCGGAGGGGGCGGCGCCGGCGGCGTGTAGTCCTGGTGGAACAAGAGAATATCGGAGTCGAAATCCAAGTCAAATTGCGGCTCCGACGAACCGAGATTCGAACTAGGGTTTGTGAAGATTGGCAGCAACAGGACGACCACCAATCCTATCACACATCGCGAAAGTGTGAAACCACGCTTGGAGATAGCCATGGGCTGATGATGACGAGAATAGTCATCACATCAGATGGCCGGAATAAGCAGAAACGAATTTCATCTGCAAAAATATTTCGAATCAAAAACCCTCGAGAAACCGCCGTGAAATTGAAGCTTCGCCAGTCGTAATCCCCTACAAACTCGCAGTGCGTGCGTCTGTGTCTGTGGTGAGATGCACGTGTATGTATACCAAGCTATAGATACAGGTCTGTGCGTATAGGTTGGGGATGGGGTTTTGTGAGGAAATGGGTTAGAAAAATGGGTTCAGAGAGAGAGAGAGAGAGATTATGTGATTCTAGAGAGAGAAAGATGAGAGGGGTGGTGTTTAATTTGAGAGGGGGGGTGGGAGAAGGTGGCAACATGGCGCAGTTAATTTCCTTTTTCTTTTTTCCTTAATTCATTAATTAATTAATTTATTTTATTTATTCTCTATTTATTATATTGGAAATTATGGTAACACAGTCGCACTGTGTATTTTAAGCTCACTACCTAATTCTTTCTCCGACTTTCTTCGTTTGCTTTTCCTTTTCTTTTTCTTTTAATGGATGCAAAATATTCTAAATTTAAATTTAGCAACCAAAAATTGGTAATTTTAATGTAAAAATGATTGGAAGCTGGTCTATCTCAAAATTCAATAGAGGAAAATTATTATTAGTTTAATCTTTCTTTTTTTAAATATATATTGTTAAAATTATACAATGGGGGTCTTTAGTCTTTACTTGTTTTTGTATTAAAAGATTTGCTTACAATAATGTTAGGATGTACTTATAATAATAATAATAATAATATAATTTTGAGTTCTTTTTGGCTTTCTATTCGTAGTTCCTATTTATTAAGGCTATGTTTATTGAAATTGTACCTGTGATATAAACTATTGTGGACTAACTATTTTTTACTTCAGATAAATTATTAAGGCCTCGTTTGATTGTAAAGATTAATCATAATTAATTAAATATTATGATTTTATTTAATATTTGACATCTCCAATAATACCAATAAAAATACAAAATTCTCACTTTTACTTCATTGTTAAAAAAGGGATTCCCACCAAACCATTATGTATGAATATGTGTTCATGACTCCTCACGTGGAGGGTTAAAAGATTTTCTATTATAAAATAGGTAATGCACAATAATTCATAAATTTTGCTCATGTATTTTGACCCTTAACGTATCTTTTTGGCATGTTAATTAAGAAACCTAATTAAAAGCTATTTGTTATGATATATCTTTTTCCATTTAATGTGTTACTCGTTACTTCCTTCATTTCTAAATAGGTGATTTTTTCACTTTTGCACAAATCTTAAAAATCTCAATAAATATGTCTTGATTTTAGGAAAATAGATATTGATGGACCAAAATACCCATGTTTATTAATTAATGCAGGAAGAGTGCTATAGAGTTAATAAGGGTAAAATTAAAAAATAAGCAATTACTACAGCATCCGTTTTGTAAAATGACAGATAATATGAAACAAAAAGATTTTCTCAAAAGAGACAGATATAATAGAAAAGATGGAGCATATATGGATTAGTGATCGACATTTCAACTATGAATAATGAATATTCGAGGAATTTCAAGAATTAAATTAAGTAAAATATGAAAACACACATACCAATAATAGATAATTGAATGAAAGTGTTGTATATATCAAAATCTGGAAATTCCAAGTGACAAAATGCACTATTGTCAATATGGAATGCGACTTAATTTAAGGTGTCAAAGTCAAGTTTTATCTACACCGGGAAAAAAGAGTAGGCTTTGCCATTGTATTAAGATGACACGTGTCATAAAGATAAAATAGAATAATAAACGGTGACGTATTGGTATTGCGACTAATAAAGCTGTACGCACATATACCTTTTGCTTCACCCGGAAGTATATATATATATATATATATATATATATTATTGTGATTATCCCAAACAGATTATGGCAAAAGGTAAAATGAAATTGCTAATTTATATGTTCAATATATCACATGAATTCAAGAATGCATGAAGAAAAAGAAAAAAAAAACACAGTTTGATTTGATTACTATTACTACCAATCAAAGGATACGACAACATTCCTTTAATGTTGGACACGAAATATATCTAAAATACAAATACGTTGAGAAGTTGAAGTTTTCGTGGTACATTTACATACACCCTTTAATTAATAAACAGTGTTTTTTATTTTTTATTTTGTTGTTGTATTTGCCTTGAATTGTTTAATACCACACACGTGGTTCTAGGGTTGTTACGTTTGAAATTATTTACATTACATTATCATATATATTCATTAAAGACAACAAAAAAATTATTGTAAACTAATGGAACTTTCAAAAGCTTTCTTGTTGAGAGCTGATGAAACTTTTGAATATAAGGATCCCAAATTTTATATAGTGAATTTCATAAAAAAATGTTGAAGAAAAAAACATTTCACAATAAATTTCAAAACTATCATTCTTGAATTGACTAATTTTTTGAACTGATGGTGTGTTCAAACTTTAAAAGTAAAGTAATTTTTTTTTTATCAAATTCAAAATTTTCATCTTAATTGCATTGACTGAGCAAGAAAGATTATTATTATTATTAATTATTATTATTTGTTAATTAAGGAACATGCAACCAATTGTATACATGCACAGGGTAGTATATATCTTGCAGATTATACGAGAAATACAAATCACACTAAATTAATCATATGTGACAAGCTCGATCTAACGACCATTGCCAAACTAATTTGAAATTGGTCACTTGACACAAGTTCGAGTTCATTTACTCAAATCACTCAATTTTATCTAAAGGGGTCAAAAGAACTAAACCAACTACCACCCTCCATTGCCCAACCACCCACAAAAAACAAAATTGTTAGTTTTATTTTTTATGTAGGTGAAAAAGGAAAAGTTTAAATAAACAAAAAAGTGAATGAACTGGCAACCAGTAATTATAGAAGCAGAACAGTTAATTTTATAATTTTCTGCAATTTATTTTGTTTTATAATTTTCGTGTAAAAAAAAGATAAATAGTAATGAATGCACCAACTGTTAAATTGTAGGTTTGCTGGTTAACTTTATTGTATAAGGTCAGATTGTAGGGTCTTTTTTATTTTAGGGTTAAATACAAAAACACCCCTGTACTATGGACTTTGTATCATTTACCCCCCTGTACTACACATAAATACAAAAAACCCCCTCACATTGCATTTTTTCCAAAATATGACGAAAATACCCCTACTCACGCATATATATATATATATATATATATATATATATATATATATATATATATATATATATATATTTTTTTTTCTGTGAGCCATTATCCACCATATATTTTACCATTTTCAGTCAATTTTACGTTGAAAATTTTGGTATTTATACTTTTTTCTCCAAAACATCTAATTGCTTACATTTTTTTTTCTAAATAAAACCTTTTATTTTTGTCATTTTGAGTTTCTTCATTTTTTTTTCTTAAATGTCTTCCGGTAGTTCAAACATCCTAAGATTACAAACATCT